>VZTB01011158.1:49966-112517 GCA_013397245.1 Thryothorus ludovicianus
GAAGAGAGAGAGCAAGAGAGAGAGAAAGAGAGAAGAGAGGAGAGGAGAAGAGAAGAGTAGTAAGAGAGAAGAGAGAAGAGAAAAGGAGTAAGAGAGGAAGAGTAAGAGAGAAGAGAGCGGAGAAAAGGAGTAAGAGAGAAGAAGAGCAGTAAGAGAGCGAGCTTCTGGTTACAATGTGATATATGCTCTTCTATGTTGAATATTCTAATTTCCACTAACCAATCTATTACAACATACAAATTCTATGGCATTTACATATAACCTATAAGAATCCTTACATTACCATGCTTATCAGCTAGCAGAGGGTCTTACTTATCTAAACAAGAGGGGGTTACTCTCAGCCGGACATCCCAGCCTTCCAGATGCTTAGCAACTAAGGTTTGGTATGTCGAAGGTTGCCTTCATTTCAATCTCACTTATAGTTTCTACAATTTTAAAATCTTCCGTGAAGCAATCATATTTGCAAGGCTTTCCTGTTTCATCCTTCCCAACAGTGGCTGAGCTGCCTGGCCTGGCCACAGCCTCGCCCCTCACTTGCAGATCCTGGTTTCTCAAAGCTGCTGCCTGGAGCTGCTCAGCTAAAGAAGATTTATTGGCAGTGGTTGAGAACAAGAAGTGTCATTGTTGTTCTGTGTGGGGACAGGAAAAGGCTGGCTGGCTGATTACCTCTGCTGGGCACTTTTTCTTACTGCAAGGGATAATTTGTTTCTGAATTAACTTCCTTTCTTGCCCGTTTAAAAGAGGGTTTCTGTTTCTCTTAGGTCTCCATAATTTGACCCTTTTTATGATTTGGTTGAGCAATGTGTTATTACTCTGATAACATCTTGGGTGTGGGGCAGACCTGGGGCACGTGGGATTTGGTGGATCTGGGATTTTGGTGGAGCTCTGCCAGTTCTCACCATCCCAGTGCCACCCTCAGCACCACCAGAGGCAGAGAGGAGCACAGGGAAGCAGAATTTGGGCTATAATTTAAATGCCCTTTTTACGAGCTCAGTTATTGGGGGATCAAGATAAAACTGCTGAGAACACAACCTGGCATCTCATTAAATCATAGTCCAGCATTTCCTGGGGTGACTAATACTGGGTGAAAATAGATTTTTCAGTTTCTAGCCAAACCAAGGGAGAATCAAATGTAGCTCAACTCAAACCAAAAAGGAACTTGGAGGCTTTGACCAAACCAGACTTGATTTAGAGTCAGCTGAAAATGTCTTGCTAGTTCTTAGTTTTTTTGGGGCTTTGGCTATTTACCCTCCAGCTTTTTCTTTTTATTTTGTTGGAATTTTTTTAAATGCTACTTTAAAAAAATTGTTTCATTTTGAAAGTGACTTTCTTCTTGGCCTGAGCTGTGCTGACTTTTACCTGCAGTCTTGCTTGACTCGGGATTTCTCCATGTGAACCAAGGAATTTTTTATTTTTTATGTGTGTCTTTTACAAATATTTGCACAAGTCTAGTTGAGACTGAAGTTTTGGTTTGTGTTGTATTTGTATCTGGATTCTGGAATTAAAACAAAAGTGGGAGCTGTAAGTGCTACACCAGGGAATGGGATTTGAGTCAGCTAAATAATGGCTTAAATTTGGGGAAAAACTCGAGCTGCTGAATGATGCATGGGCAGGAGTGACTTGGCCTTGCACTGGAAGTATTGAAACACCATTTTTTTGCCAAATAAATGGATATAACAGAGGGAGAGCAGATTCAGATGAGGCTGCATTCTGCTCTGTTCCTCCCCTCCATGCAGCCAGGCTCAGGTACATCCCATCTTCTCTGTGGCACCTGTTAAAATCCGGTTTTAATCAGGTTTGTCCTCACTAAATCAACTCCAGCCTGATTTGTAAAGGTGTTATTGATCTAATTTATTTGAACATTGACCTAAGTGTTGGAAATTCTTAATTTTACTGGTGTGATCCTGGGATTTAGATCCTTGTGTCAGTGTCCATAGAGTTCTTTACAGAGGAGCAGGAGGAGACTCTCAGAAGTGTGAGAAACCTCCAACTCCAGCAAAAAAACTATTTCAGATAAAACTATTTCAGGATAAAACTATTTCAGATAAAAAAAGGTTGATAATGGCAGTGAATTTCTTGGTGTCTTGTAAATGTGCTCTGTGTGAAATGGGGAATCCTCTTCTTGCCCAGCCCCTCAGCTTAAGGAAACACTGAACTCCTGACTAAGGGAAACACAAATTTTTGGTGGCCACCAGGAAAATGATCTTGTATGTGAGAGAGACCCAAAACTCAGTTTTTTTACAGTCCAGTTTTCCCAAGAAGCTCTTGAGCTGAAGAGGGGTTGTGGCACTGGCAGGTCTCCTGTCTCTGGAAAACACAGCCCTGGAGACAATTCATGGAGCTGAAACATAACTCCTGTCACTGCAGGAAGAAAGAAAACTCCAGAACGTGTGGCTTTCTTTAATTGCACTTCATAATGGGCTTTTCCAAATTGCTTTGTGCTTCAGTGGTTTTGTGCTTGGTCAGGTCCTGCCTGGTGCCCATGGTGGGGCAGGGAGGATGTCTGGAAGTGTTGGATCTCTGGGAGCCACAGGTGGCTGATACCTGCTCCTGAGGTAGAAATGATGTGCAAAATGCCCAGCAAACCTTCATTTTCAAAACAGATTAATCGATGAGCTCAGCAGCTGAGCTGTGGATGATCCAGCAGGAAAGCTGGGTCAGAGTTGCACCCAGGGGCCTGGATCCTTCCCAGAGGGAAGTGTCTCCAAGAGAACACCTTCGAGGAGCAGAGCCCTGCTTCCCTGGCTGTGTGGGATTCCAGCAAGGGATTCCATCTCAGGGCAGTGATTCCAGCTCAGAGCAGTGATTCCAGCTCAGAGCATGATTCCAGCTCAGGGCACTGATCCCAGCTCAGGACAGTGATTCCAGCTCAGAGCAGTGATTCCAGCTCAGAGCACTGATCCCAGCTNTGTATGATTCCAGCTCAGAGTATGATTCCAGCTCAGAGCAGTGATCCCAGCTCAGGGCAGTGATTCCAGTTCAGAGCAGTGAGTCCAGCTCAGAGCAGTGATCCCAGCTCAGGGCAGTGATTCCAGTTCAGAGCAGTGAGTCCAGCTCAGAGCAGTGATCCCAGCTCAGGGCAGTGATTCCAGTTCAGAGCAGTGAGTCCAGCTCAGAGCAGTGATCCCAGCTCAGGGCAGTGATTCCAGTTCAGAGCAGTGAGTCCAGCTCAGAGCAGTGATCCCAGCTCAGGGCAGTGATTCCAGTTCAGAGCAGTGAGTCCAGCTCAGAGCAGTGATCCCAGCTCAGGGCAGTGATTCCAGTTCAGAGCAGTGAGTCCAGCTCAGAGCAGTGATCCCAGCTCAGGGCAGTGATTCCAGTTCAGAGCAGTGAGTCCAGCTCAGAGCAGTGATCCCAGCTCAGGGCAGTGATTCCAGTTCAGAGCAGTGAGTCCAGCTCAGAGCAGTGATCCCAGCTCAGGGCAGTGATTCCAGTTCAGAGCAGTGAGTCCAGCTCAGAGCAGTGATCCCAGCTCAGGGCAGTGATTCCAGTTCAGAGCAGTGAGTCCAGCTCAGAGCAGTGATCCCAGCTCAGGGCAGTGATTCCAGTTCAGAGCAGTGAGTCCAGCTCAGAGCAGTGATCCCAGCTCAGGGCAGTGATTCCAGTTCAGAGCAGTGAGTCCAGCTCAGAGCAGTGATCCCAGCTCAGGGCAGTGATTCCAGTTCAGAGCAGTGAGTCCAGCTCAGAGCAGTGATCCCAGCTCAGGGCAGTGATTCCAGTTCAGAGCAGTGAGTCCAGCTCAGAGCAGTGATCCCAGCTCAGGGCAGTGATTCCAGTTCAGAGCAGTGAGTCCAGCTCAGAGCAGTGATCCCAGCTCAGGGCAGTGATTCCAGTTCAGAGCAGTGAGTCCAGCTCAGAGCAGTGATCCCAGCTCAGGGCAGTGATTCCAGTTCAGAGCAGTGAGTCCAGCTCAGAGCAGTGATCCCAGCTCAGGGCAGTGATTCCAGTTCAGAGCAGTGAGTCCAGCTCAGAGCAGTGATCCCAGCTCAGGGCAGTGATTCCAGTTCAGAGCAGTGAGTCCAGCTCAGAGCAGTGATCCCAGCTCAGGGCAGTGATTCCAGCTCAGGGCAGTGATCCCAGCTCAGAGTATGATTCCAGTTCAGAATATGATTTCAGCTCTGTGCTGGAATCCCCAGGCCAGTGCAGAGAGAGACGACTTCTGTGTTGCAGAGAGAGGACTCTGTGTGGCAATTCCACAGAGGTGGCTTTATCAGCATCTCTGCAAAGGGAACCAGGAACAGAAAGCTCCTGGGGGCAGAGGCTGAGGCTGGGGTTTTATAGGGACACACAGGGGTGGTTACAGACTATCTACAAGGCTTGCTGGGGTTTTGGCCCACCATGTCACCGTGAGCTTGAGGTGAGCTGCTGATCTTAGGGATGGCTCAGGCTCTCAGCCTGGCTCCTCCGTGGGAGGGTGAGAGGGCTCATCCCCCCCACACGTGGAAATGCTGAGAACTGAGCTCAGAATTAATGCTGATGGTGCTGAAATCATTCACTGCTGCTGAGCAGGTGGGTGAAGGTGAGAGAACTGAAGGTGTTGGGCCTCTTGAAGGTTCTCCAGTTGGTCCAAAGCCCAGAGCTCATGTCCCCTCTGGCTTGTTGAGCTGTAACACAAGCAGGCTTGTCTGCTCTCCAGCCACAGCTGGATTGCAACCAGGGGCTTGGCTTTGGTTGTGAAAACAAGTGTAGCTTGAACTTTATTTTCAATTACTTCAAAAGATATTTATTCCTCACCTTAGGACCTGCCTTGATCTTTCTCTCTTTCAAAGCTGATTCAAGTACAAAAAGAACAAGAGGCTGTGGTGAAGGAAGTTAGGCAATAAATGAAGCAGTGTCATCTTTCTCATGCCCTGTATTGTTCTAATTAAGCTATTTGGTTGCTCTCAGACGAGTGCCTCTTTGAGATTAATTTATACAAGCACGCTGCTTCTAGTCTGAGATCAGGAAGTCAAACTCAGTAAGAAAATACTTGATGGTGTGATTTTTAATTTTTTTTAAATTCAAATAGTGAAGAACTTGATAGAAAATACGTGGTCCTGACTAGGACATCTCCAGGCAAAGATCTTGTTAATGCAACAGCCCTCAGGGTGCATGGGGATGAGAATACATTTAAAAAGAAAGAAATAAGATGGGATTATGGAAGAGAAATTAGAGAAATAAATCCTCTTTGAGGATTGTGATAGGTGCTTCTTAAATGAACAAAAGGGAGCAAGCAGCTGAAATAACCAGGTAAAAGGAGGGGAAAATCACTGTGAGGTAGGAAAACATTTCCAAACCTCTTCCAGGTGTGTGTAGGCAAACCTTGTGTGCATTTTTCACCAGTGGTTTACAGAAGGGTTGGGAAGTGGTTGGTGGCTTTAAAAGGAACAGGACAGCTGCAAGCCAGGCTGGCATTACCCCCCTGCTGCCCCTGCACCAAGCCCCAAAATTTCCAGCAGGAAAAGTGACAGCTAAGCAGGTCCCAGCTCTGTTTAAACATCCCAGTGTGGAGACAGACCTGGTCTTTCACAGCCTCTGCAGATGATGCCTGTGTTTATTCCACACAGCTTTTTTTGCTAGTCTTGGTTCTGGGAGTCAAACATCTGGATCACAGCCAAGGGTTTCCCTCCAAGCACTAATCCTGTCTCTGTGGATCCTGAGAGGGAGGTCAGCCTGGTTTCTTCAACACTTGTGAGCCAGAAAGGGGAAAACAACAGCTGGGAGCAAATGGGGAAAGCCATTACAACAGAGAGGTCTAGATCTGCCTGAGGCAGAAGTGGGAATATATTGGCTTGGCATTTTGCCTTAGTGTTTCCAGAAGCACTTTGGGAGATCAGGTGAAATGAAGTGTAATCTGCTTTCCAATAATGCAGGTGGTTTTTAATAAGAGGCTTTTTTTTGTGTGTGTAGAAGCTTCTATAGCTCTGCAAGTACTCGGTGTGTTGCTGTCTTTATAATTTGTTTTCTTGGCTGTTAAAAAGCAGCTGGAGGAAAAGGCAGAATACACCTTGAAATCTTGAAGGGCATTTCCCATAAAAGCATGGGTGTCAGATTTTACAAAAGGAAGCAGGATTGGGCTAATAGTGACTAAAAGTCACTGTTTAAGACACTTGAGCAGCCTTAAACCACCAACTTCATGTGTTTCTCAAAGCTGAAATGTGTTTTTAGACCATGTGCACCGGGGGAGGCCATGCCTGGTGCTGTGGAGCCCAGTCTAACAATCCCATTTTCCCTGACAGTTGCACTATAAAGTCCCTTCAGCGACGTCACGTTTGCATCAGCCGCCTGGAGAGGCCTCAGAATTGGGGTGAGAACTCCTGTGAAGTCAGATTTGTGATCCTGGTCCTGGCTCCTCCCAAGATGGTGAGTCCTGTTCCTTGCTCCAGAATTTTGGAGTGTTCTGCTGAGTTTGCTTTTCCTTGGGCTCCTCCGAGGGTTAATAAATGTTGTTTTTAAAACACAAGGGGATGTGGAAAGGCCTGAGGTGTTCTCAGCAGCTGTCAAGATGATTTATCCTGTTGGTGAGGGGTGGATTGGTGGGCTCTGTCCTTGTCTCATGGCCTATGTAGTCCCTGTGCACACCTGGGATGTCCTTAACACCCCACGGATTCCCCTCTCCAGCTGTAGCTGCTATTTTTAGAAGTAAGAAACGCAGTTCCTTGCTAAAGCCAAGCTTTTGAAAGGCCCTTGGGAGCCTACAGCTGGTGCCCCACTGCAGAGGTCTGGGTTGCTTCCTGACAAACCTCCCTGCTGGGGCTGACATTTACCCTGCACGTGTGGCTGCAGCAGCTGGAGGTGATGCAGCCAAGAGGAAGATGATTCTTTTTTGAGCTCTGTTGCAGTGAGGGTGAGACTTTCTGGGAGCTGTGGTGCTTCTAAGGTCAGCCTGTCTCTGAGGCCCTCTGGGTTGTGTTTTCAGAGCTTTGAGCACTTAAAACATCAAGGTTAAAGCTTTCTCAAGCTCTGCTTCTTTGGTGTAGACAAGAATGGCACAGCAGAACACTTCTACTGCAATCAGAATATCCTGAGTTGGAAGGGACCCACCAGGATCATCCAAGTCTGACCCTGATATCGAGGGGTGCATCGAGGTTAATTGGGGACCCCCATCCTGTCTTCCTAGAAAGCACTGGCCTGACCAAGGTGGTTCTTCCAGCTGATGGCTGAATGGTTCAAAGCTCGAGACCTTTTCACACTCCAGCTGGCTGTTTACACCTTGGGGCTGCTGGGTCTGTGCTCCTGGGAGGTGCTGGAGAGGTTGGGGACCTTTTCTGGGACAGGATATATCCTGATTCAACTTCCTGCTCTTCAATGCTATCTGTGTGACCTTGGGACCTGCTGGTCTGGCCTGTCCCCTCCTGCCCTTCACCACCACCCTCCTTTAAATGGGAATACTGGTGTTTCCTTCTTTCCCAGGATTTCTGGCAGGTCTTTCCCAACCGATGCTTTTGGCATCAACCTCGAAGCCAACAGGCTGAAAACGTATTGATGTTCCTTGTGAAAAGCAGGAGGGAGAGCAGCTGGAGCTGTGTGCAGTTCCATGGATCTCTCCCTCATTGTTATCCCGGGCCAGCTACGTGCAAAGCACCCGGCGAGCGGCTCCGCATCCGCTCCGATCCCGGGAGCTTGCAGTTCCAATGGTCAGCATCAAATTAGGGGAAGGGAGTGGAGGCCAACAGAGCTCACACTTGCCAATCTGCTTTTTTTATTTTAAATGGGTTGGTGGAGCCAGCCCCAAGTGCGCATTTCTGGTGCAGCAGTTAAAATAATTAACCTGCTGACAGCGACACATTCAACGGGCCTCGCTGGGGGAGGGGGAGAGCCCACAAAATGGGATTTGTTGTGCTGGGAATCCAGATCCTTGGCCTTGCTGATATGGAGGATGGAAAAAAAATTGAGTTTTCTTGCAAATATCTATCCTCTGTAAACTGTTCGTCTCCTTGGTAAAGGAAAAATGGGGAATGTTGAAGGAATCCTTGCAGCATCGAGCCCAAGGATTGCTGCTGCTTAGAGGTGAAAGGTGGAGCCTCCTCTGTGATGGCAAATCCAGACTGGTTCACAAACTCCAAAAGCAAGTCCCAGGGAAAATCCTTCACTTAAATCCAAACCTCTCCCTAGAAACTTAAATTGAATGTGCCCTAGTGAGTGTTGGAAGGGACATTCCTGGTGATGGAATCCCAGAATGGTTTGGGTTGGGAGGGACATTTAAGACATTCTCATTCCAACCCCATCTGCCTTGGGCAGGGACACCTTCCACTAGCCCAGATTGCTCCAAGCCCCATCCAACCTGGCCTTAAACACTTCAGGGTTGGGGCAGCCACAATTTTTCTGAGCAAATGGAAGATGGGGCTGCCACAATTTTTCTGAGCAAATGGAAGAGAGGAGGGTGATGTGAGTGATGGAGGAAGGGCAACGTTAGCAATGACTCCAGGACCAGCTCAGTGCCACCCACGCCTGCGCCTCTGCGTCACCCACACTGAATTATTTGGTTGTGTTCATGGAGAAATTGTTCATCTGTTCGGTTGTGAATCATGAGAAGCAATTAGGATCAATCACAGATGCTCACTCTTCTTTTCACAGCAGTGTGAGGAGCTTGGAGGTTCTCCAGGGCTGGGGAGTTGTTTGGGTGTCTCTGGTAGCTGCTGCGTGATGAGTGTGGAGTGTGGAAGAGGTGGGTGGGTTGAAACTTGGCTTCAGAAGGAGCTTTTAATGAGCTGTGGTTTCTGTAGGTGAGCAGGTCAGGGCCTGGAGAGCTTGGGTTTGGTGGGTTTGTGCAGGGATGGGGAGCTCAGCCTCCTTTGCTCTTCCCTTTGCATTTAATTCCCTGCAGTAGGAAAGCAGCTTGGATTCTCTTGGAAGCTGGACCCCCACAGATCAGGTCTGTGTCTCACAGAAATATGAAATCCTGAAAATAAGCACTTTTTTCCTGTCTGCAAGACTCTCCTGTCCCTTCCAAATATTTAGTGAAGACAGACAAGAGCCCTTTGTGCGTGTGTTCAGCTTTTTTTCCCCATCCTTTCCTCTGTGCCAGTGGTTACTTGAGCTGAGAGCTCTCAACCTCCACTTGTGCTGCCAGAATTGCCCCAGAGTGGCCAAATGAAATGAGTTTTAATGCCCAGAAAATAGGAATCAGCACAATAATCTCAGTCTTTCAGGTAAGACATCAGTACCTGCAGAAACCTTGACTGCAGCACCTTTCCACCCCGGGAGCAGCAATGCTGAGGTGCTGTAAGGTAGCAAAGATTTTTATTTTTCCAGTCTTGAAGGGAAACCAGGGATAAAATGCATGCTTAGCATGATTCAGCTTTGGATTGCTTTCTGGGAAGTTGATCAAGTAAAGATTGATCAGAGCTTCAGATCAGGCCCTGTGTTGGTGCCTCCTCAGGATTCTGCTGAGTGTTCATCTGCAGCAGCTTCCACCTGTGCCCTCCTCCCTCAGGTCCCTCTGGGATCCTGGGAGCCCCTCTTCAGAAGGATAAATTATGGAGTTTACCTTCCAGAAGTGAAATTAAATAGTTTTACAAGCACTTTTTCTGTCTCTTTGTTTTTTCCCCCACTTAGAAAAGCACCAAAACGGCCACAGAAGTGGGCAGGACCTTTGCCACGATGTTTTCAGACATAACCTTCCGGCAGAAACTCCTGGAAACCAAAACTGAGGAGGAGTTCAAGGAGGCCTTGGTGCACCAACGCCACTTGCTGACGGTGGCGAACCAGAGACCCTCAGGGATGAAGGATGGGCACAAGTCACACGGTCACAAACCCCTCAAGGTAAGGCCTGGCCAGCACCTCTGCCACGCCTCTGCTTCCCTGGTGTCCAAATCCATCAATCCAAGGGGATTTGGGGTGAGGAGGTGAACGCTTGGGGCCTGTGGATGCAGCAGCAATCCCAGCAAGCTCCCAGCACCGAGGCTCCCCCAAATTTTTGTTCACATCCACCTCCCTCAGATTCTGCTGTAAATCTCCAAAAAGCCACTTTAAAGAGGCAGGTGCTGAAGGGGTGCAGAGCACTTGGGGGGTTGAAATGGTTACAGGCCTTTGATTCCAGATGCTTAGTGGAGAGTGGGATTAATAGATCCCTGCTCCCTGTCAGTCCAAGGTACTTAATCCTTACAATCAGAGGGCTCTGGAGGAAGCTGCTGCTTGTCTTTCCTGCAGCCAAAAGGTTTCTTGGCCATCTCTGCATGGTAATTTCACTTAAAAGTTGCCTGTCAGTATTTGGCCTGAATTCTCCCTGTTTGATCTGTAGCTCTGTAAAACATTACTTGCTTTGTACTTTAAAGTTCGAGGGAAGTGCTGTAACTCAGCTTTCTTTTCTGGAATTTCCTGTGTGTTGGTCATTGCTTTGTTTTTCCGTTCAGAAATCCATTCTTTAAGCAGACAGCATACCTGAAAAACAAACTGGGCCACCTCCAGCATGCTGTTCCTGTCCCTGCTTTACAAATAACCCCAAAGATTTGGGTTGCTTATAGTACAGGAGCTTCACTTATCACTTTTTTTTTTCCCCCCTGGAACAGATTTAAGAGGTTTGATCTGCACATCTGGAAGTGAGCAAAGCTCATGTTTTTCCTATGGAATCCCCTTGCTTTATAGGTAGTGCTTTGAACTTTGCTAGACCCCATACCTGCTCTTAACTTTGCAGAACATGTCCTGAAACTCTCTTTAAACTCAGGTCATGCAAGGCAGGGATATTTGGAGTAGTAATTTACCTAAAGTAGGTTTAACCCTTTACGCCTTTCAAAGGGTTTTTTGGTAGAGTAATTGTAGTGTCTGGCTTTGTCTTTCACTAAAAATAGCAAAAAAAAAATGTCTCCAGAGGGTTTTCTGCTCTGTGGTTTGGTGAGGAGAGCTGGATGAGACACTGAGCTTGTAGATTTTGGCCCTGAAACTGGTGATTCCTGCTGGCCTGCTTGGAAAAGCAGCCTTGGCCAGGCAGAACCCTGATTTCTCCAAGGCAGTGCTGTAGAGAGTGACACTTCTTCCTTCAGCTCTTGCTTTTGGCTTTGGCAGTTGTGGGCCTGGATTTGCTGAACTGTTGGTTTTTTTAAAGCCATTTTATCCTTGAGCTCTTGGGAGATGCTGCCTCTGTATCCCCACCTCGCCCTGCCAGCACAAAGAGCTGGGAAAGGAGATTTCCTGGCAAGCCAAGGTTTAGCTGGAGAAGTGAGGTTGATTTGAACCCCCAGGCTGGACTCCTCAGCCCCTGAGAGCCACCTCCAGCATCTCCTCCCCTTGTGGAGGGAAAACATTTCATAAGAGCACAGAGCCATGTGAGACCAGCAGTGGAATTTCAACCTGTCAGCCACCCCCAGAGAAATGAACACCCTCACTGGAACCCCTGGGAGCTCTCAGGGAGGTGTGAAGTCTCTGGGTGACACAAAAATCTGGCCTCCTGCTCCTGCAGCGATGGGAGAGGAAACGGGCCTTACATTCTGTGTGTGAGTGGGATTTTTGCAAGTGCTTGTTTTTACCTCTGCAAAAATTCTGAGGGGGATGTGACAGTCACATTCCCTGCTGTGCCTACAGCACCGTCACTTTGCCTTGGCTCATCTCAGAGGATTATTTAGGCAAGGCTATGTACTCAATCATAATTAAGTCAGCCTGAAATCCTCTTGTTTACTGAGGCATCTAATTGTGATTTTGTTCATGGAGGAGCCCCTAACAGCTGTGATGTTTTTCTGGCTGTGATTTTGTGTCCTGTGTGGATTTGCTGAGGGGGGCTGTGTGTGCTCGGCATCAGCAGGAGGGAGGATTCAGAGGATGTGGGGTTTTTGCACAGACTCGTGTCCCTGATCTCTGTAAAACACTCCTGCAGCCCCCCAGCACTTTTGGGGAGAGCTGAGGAAGGGTCAGAGCTGTTGGAGCAGATTTTTTTCTGTTTGGGCTTTGTAGCTGCTAAGTGCTGGCTTAGCCTCTTCCTCTAGCCCAAATAATGGCAAGAAGCTGAGAGGGATTTGTAGAATGGAAAGTGGAAAAATTCATGAACTTCATCTGTTTGGATAGGTTGGGGAATAAAAGCAAACCAAGAAGAAGAGCTGTAACTTTGGAGGCCAGTGAACTTAGTCTTTTACAGTTTGTATTTTTTTTTCATCTTTATCTACTCATTTTTTTTAGCAGCCTCCAGGGAAGGAGGGCTGGAGAGGGACTTATTGCCAAAGCTTGGAGTGACAGGAGAAAGGGGAATGGCATTAAGCTGAAAGAGGTAGATCTAGATGGGATATTGGGGAGAAATCCTTCCCTGTGAGAGTGCTGAACCCTGGCTCAAGGTGCCCAGAGAAGCTGTGGCTGCCCCTGGATCCCTGGAAGTGTCCAAGGCCAGGCTGGATGGGGTTTGGAGCACCCTGGGGCAGTGGAAAGTGTCCCTGCACATGGCAGGGGGTGGCACTGAGTGAGCTTTGAGGTCCCTTCCAGCCCAAAGCATTCTGTGATTCTGTGATATCCCTGGTGCAGCCCAGGTTGAGTCTGAGGGTAGGAGAGCAGAGAGGAAAGCTCACAGGAGGATCAGCCCAACAGAAGGAACAGCTTTTCCTACCTGTCAGGTTCCCCTGACACCCCCTACCCTCGTTTCACACTCACACACACAAGAAATAAGTGCATGAAGGAATCAGAGGGGGTCTTAAACATAACCCTGCTTCCATGTGGGATGAGTTAGGCAGTGCTTTCCTCCCCTGCACACTCCCAGCTGCCTGGAACAGGCTCTGTGCCCCAGACACCCCTCCCTGCTGCCTCAGGCCAGGAGCAGCCGTGCTCCTCCTTCCCTGGAAGATGAGACACCCCGAGCATCCTTTTCCCTGTGCTCGCTGCAGCATGATAAGTAAACATCCCAGTCTGAGGCCATTGTGATCCTCTGGCTGACTCATGCCTTCAGGAATCCCTTTCTAGGGGGAAAAATTAAATTGCTTTTTGAGTGCATCTGGCTTTGATGTCCAACTCTGCCACCAAATATGGCTGAAGCGCAGAGAATTTTCGGAAATGCTTAAAATGCAGAAGTTTTGCTGGTGTCTGCTGGCAACGCTTCTGTCTGCTCATCCTGCTTGTTCAGGTTAGAGTTGAAACTGGCCCGAAGTTCACAAAAGTCCTGCAGGTGTATTGCCAAATCCAACAGAATTGATTTAGCTAGCTGAAATCTGAGATGGTGCAGTCACTGATGAAGGAGCTGATTCTCTTCTGCACCCCAAACCCTGTGATTGCTGTGCCCAGTGTATTCCTCCTGAAGGAAAAGATTCCCTTCTTTATTTTGGTTCTGATTTTTCCAGGTGCTGCAAACAGGTGAGTCCCAGGGGAGAAGGCAAAGCTGCGTGTAGTCCATTAAATGAGTGCTGTAGTGTCAAGTCCTTTCCAAAGCAGTCATTTTTATCAGTTTCCTCAAGAACCAGCCAAAGGAAGAGCTCCCTGCTGCTTTGAGTTGATCTGTCGGTGTAAATTTTGTGTCTGTGATTTTTATTTCCCCCCTTACACTCCCTAGCAGTGGTTATAAGTCTTCTGTGCCTGGTTCTGCAACAAATACATGAAAATGTTTTAGCTGAGGCAGCTGGGGTTGTTATCACTGCATGAAGGTGCATTTGGTTTTCAGAGTGGTTTGTGTGCTCTGAGAATAACAGCAAAAAATCTGACAGGTGCCTCATTTGTAAGTGTTGCCTGCCCTGACGCTTTCCATGTGCTTTCCATAAGGAAGGAGTTGTGAGGATTGGGAGGCTGAGAGTCAATAGCAGCTGTCACATTTTCCTGACAGGCTCCTCATTGCCTGTGGTGAGCAGCAGATCCTTTCAGCAATCCCACTGCACCTCGCAGGGCCCCCAAACCAGGAATAAAAGGGAACACGTTGGACTTTTGGAACCCTTCCCCGGTGTTTTTGTTGTGTTTTAATGGGCAGAAATGTTGGTTTGGTTGTGTGGATTGATTCAAGCTTTTCCCAGTTGATGGAGTTTGAGGTGCAGACAGCCTGAATTCCCTCACATCTCTTTGGGGTCCCCATTTTGCCATGGCAAGGCCAAGGAAGAAGCACTTGCTGGGGATCCTCTTTCAGAGGTTTCACGTGGGTTTAGGGGAATTTTTCTGCTGGCATCTAAAGGAAAAGTCGTGTGGAGGGATGGGGAAGGCACCTCAGATGTGTTTTAGCCACAGTGCACCCAAGGTCTGATCCTTCCAGTGGATCTTCAGCTCCCTCACCTGCAAAACAGGGGTGCAGATAGGAATGGGAGGGGGAAAAGGGAAGGAAGGGAGGAAAACAGGGTGGTCTGGGGGATTTTCTCTTTTACAATGCTACGAGGATATAAATTGAATCCCGGCGAGTTTATTTTTATTATCATGACAAGATGGGATTTGAATGCCCTATTGAAAACGAGCCCGCTCCGCTCCTATCAGGGCTGAATAAGGAGCTTAATCTCTTTAACAATGCATGAGCCTTTACACTGACACAGCACTTCCTTCCTTTCTTCAGCTGCACGACTTTCTCAATATTGGCAAAGGGATTTCTGATGACATTGCACGAAGATTCCCCGTGTACGCTCTGGACTTCACCGACGGTACGTTGGCCAATGTTTATGGAAGCGCTGCCCCGATTGGGGATTTTTTTTTTGTGATGTGATGTCCTGTTTACAGTGTGCATTCAGTGTGCTCTTTGATACGTGTAACAGCTCTCCTGGCCCTTGTTTAAAAGGGTGTTTTGGCAAAAGCCTGTGAATGGGCAGCGTGGAGCACCAGGGATGAGGCTCCTGCAGCGTTTCCTTAATGAAGGTGCTGGCTGTGCACGCCTGAGGATTTTAATTTTTATTAAGCCGTGATTAAATGGATCGATTATTGCCGTGTGCAGCCTCAGATCAACTCCTTGCAATCTAATTACTCAGCACTGGCCTGATAGGCCCTTTCTGCTGCCTCTGCAAGCGGGCTCCACACTAATTATAGTGATGCTGGGGGAGTTGGGAATGCTTAAACAAAATGTGAGCTGCAGTAACTTCAGCCTGGTGTTGTGAAAAACAGGATACGGCTCGTCCGCTGCCGCCAGATCACAGGAGCAGCAGAGTTTAGAGTTTAGAGTTTAGAGTGAGCCTCAGCTTTTGGGCTTGATGCAGCTCCCACAGTGGCCTTGGGGGTTTTTAAGAGTTGTTTTTCTCCCTTTTCACTTGTAGACTTTCACTTTCTTGAAGGCTGGGAGGAATTTTCAGGGCAAAGCGGGATGACAGAGGCCCACCCTGACATCAAAATGTGCTTCTTGCAGCTTGTTAGGGAGCTGGTTAATATATTCAATATCATACCCAGAAAGTTTGGATTAAACAGAGAATTAAAGTGTAGGCAGGGGGAACCTTGGAGATTTATCAGATTAATCAGGAATTTATTCCTTCCTGCTGTTAAATCCACCTTAGCTCAAGTGTGTGTCCCTGCCTTCCTCAGTGCACGAGTGCTGTGAAGGCTCATGAGTTGGGGGTGATCTTCCTTGGATTAGGCATAAAAAACCCAAGATGCCCACCCAAACCCCAATTTTCAGAGCCTTCTCTTGCAAATCCACCTTCCAGAGGCACCTTAAGCTTCAGAGAGCCTGGCCAAGGCTGTGGCTGTGTGTCCTCCCTCCCTTCCAGCCAGCAGAGGAACATGAACGAGATGCTGGCACATCAGGGGTTGAGTGCTGGGTGCTGCTTCCAGGTGCTTTGGCACTGCTGGGTGAAACTATTTTCAGGAGACTGGGTGTGATGGGAGAGCTAATGCTGATTTCTCTGGGGATTTGAGGGTGTTTTGAAGGGGATGGGGGGTATAAAATGATTTTCAAGGGAGCAGCAAGGATTTGGTTAAAACAGAAATGTGAATTTTTGGCGTGGGCATCACTGGCACCAGGTCTGGCAGGGAACTTTAGCTCCTAATCTGGACACTTCATCCCTTTGGCTGATGCTTCCTAGAGCTGTCAAAGGCTCATTTTTCATTATAAAGGGATATGGAAGATTTGAGAAGGGAGCTGCTGCAGAAGCACCTTGTGGGGATCCACGTTTCCCTCAAGGCAGAGCAGTGTCTGCTGTGCCTGTCTGAGCACAGCAGGCACAAAAACATCAAATTTTGGTCCTGCAGCCAATTTTGGCTGTCAGCAGACTTGGAAATCCTCTTCAGGGTCCATGTTGTGGCTCTGACTGCATCCAAATAATCCTGTGGGTGCTGCCTCAGCTCTGGGCTCTTGGCTGTAAGCTCTGCAAGCTTTGCACACCTTGATGGACAGAATGGACATAAAATTGGGATAAAATGCAACCACAGGTTAAAAAGTGTCAATGTTTTGATGTACAGCTTTTGGAGAGTGGAAGAGAGCCCAGTGACCCTCCAGAACTACTTCAGCTCAAATGGGAAGGTCTCACCTTAGAAGCAGTTGTGCCTTTTCAATATAGGAAATGAGGAAAAGGGGATTTTCTAAAAAAACAATGTGTATTAGTATGGCCATCTCTTCCCAGAAACCAAAAATTAGGATGAATTCTTTAAGGAGCTGCTTGAAATGAAAAGCAGATGGAGCATGAAGCATCTGCCATAAACCACTGAGACTGAAGGTGATCAGGAATGTGGAATTCCTGGAGCATCTCAAAGCAGTGGTGCATCAGAACATGAGGGATTTGAACTATCCGAGTATCTGCACTCCAGACAGCCACATGTGCACCATCAAAGAGCTCTGAATTACAAAGATGCTGGATTTTGAATGCTTGGAGTCTCTAAATCCTCAATCTGAGAAGCATCCCGGGGTTTGGGGTTAGATAGATAAACCCATCATGGGCAGGGTGATAAATAATGAGGTTTTTGTAGGACCAGCAGATCTTTGGCCAGTTGGAGTTCTGTGGGATTGATCCTCTTCACACACTGCACAAATTATCCTTAAAGGAAAAGTCTTTCTCTTTTTTTTCCCCTCCTTTTACTCCAGATTAGGAACTCATCAATTTTGTTTTGTGGCAAAGTCTTGTGCATTTTACTGAATGGGTCAAAGAGTTTTCTGAACTTTTCTCCAGGATTTTGGTGATAAAGATGGCTTGCAATGGATGTCTTCCAGCAGGAGCATCTGAAAATGAGCAGTTGGTTATGCTGAGCCTGAGAACTCCTGCAGTTTACCTTTAAACTAGAATTTTCCCCATTTGGCATGTGACTGTGACCTTTGTATGTAGCATTCCATCTTAAAAACCAGTGGGAATGAACTTCATCCTGATCCTGTCAAATTGGCACAAAGCACCTGTGTGTTAATTTTATTGCTCTTTAAGCCTCAAGCTTCCAGAAATTTCTTTATATTGAGGCTGGTTTGAGTGAAAGGGGATTCTGCCTGGACTTAGATGCAAGATTTCTGACACTGCTGAAAGCTGCTGTCCTCATTCTTCAGTGTTTTTTTCTGGTACAAACAGAGGAACAAACACAGTTGCTGTGCCTGAAGTGCCCAGTGGGAAATTCGAGGTGCCTGAGATTTTTATGGTGAACTTTGATGCTGTGTTTTTACATATCTGCATCCCTGCATCTCCTGGGGAGGGAAAATGAAGGAAAAAGAGGAGAGCTGAGGTTTATTCTCTTTCTCCTGATTTTTCTGAGCCTGTATCTTTGATACCTGGCTGGGGTGGGTGGACAGTTCTGCTGAAGTGTGGATTTCTCCCTGTCCTTGGTCCTGTAGAGGGTCCCTAACCAGCTCCTGAGCTTTGCTGGCAGCATCCTTGGGATTTGCTGTGGTGTTTTGTGGGAGGGAGGTCTCCAAAGCTCCCTGCAGTGTGGGCATACTGAGATGGAAGGCTTAAAAACATTCAAGAAATAAGATTTGAAAGAGATCTTTTGTTTTGCTGACTGTCTGAGGTAGCTCAGAGCTTAAACCTTGACCTGAACTCAGAGCTGAAACATTGACCATGGACTGGCTTTGAAATGTTCCAAACCCTCCTCAGCTTTCCTGCCTGGCTGCCTTGGCCACCTTGTCTGTCAGGATTCCTTTCCTGAGGAAGGAGGGAGAATAAAGAGATTGCAGAGAGGCTTTTCCCCCTCTCCCCCGTGCCTCTCCTGCCCTCCATCAGATATGAGGGATCTGCCCATCACTCTGCAGCCCTTCATCCCTAAATATCACCTGGGTGCCAAAGTTTAGCATCCTGAACTTGTCAGGATTCCTCAAAACATCCTACCTGAGTTGTTTCGGGCTCTCTTTGTGTCAGTGGTGGATGGGAATGTTCTAAAGATGCAGCAAAGTGTCTTTTGTCTGTGGATGTTTCCTTCCAAGAGACCCAGGATTTCCTGGGAAATGGGCTGAAGGAAATGGGTTAGAAAGGGAAAGATCTGAGCCTTAATCTGATTTTTTATGCCTCTCTGCTCTCAGCATGTGCTTGGCTTCTGCTCCAAGCTCCCTGAGTGGATTTCCATTTCCAGTTGAGTTCTTAGTCCCAGAGTTCTTGTCCTGTGATTTACTCTCCACAGGGCTTGAGGGAAGATTCATCTTCACAACATTGGGCAGAGTCCAGCAGCCATCACATAAATGAAAGCCCAGCTTGAGGGCATTGGGAGAAGTTTGTTATTCTGAGTTTTACAATGTTTTTAATGTTAAGATGGGACTTCTTTTTTTTAAATTAGGTCTTAAATAAACACATCCTTGCTGCTGTGCTGCAGGTCAGTGTAATTAAACTTTCTTTGCATGGGTTATTTTAGAGAATTGGGAAGAAACATTAACAGAGAATGCCCATCAGTTGTGATTTTGATTTAGGAAATGTACAGTTAATAGACTTCAGGAGCTGTAAATCCAGTTTTTAAGACTGCTGGTCATTAACTTACAGCTGTTGAATCCCAAGGAAGGTGAGGCCAGAATTGCTGCAGTTTCCCTGAAATTGTAACCTTGTCTCTACAAACTGGGACATTTCAGAAATCCAGGCAGGTAAAATGGAACTGTCACATTGATGCACATAATTGCACCCCATTCCAGTGTGTGGCTCTGCCTTAATTTCAGGGGAATGCTCCTGTAATAATCAGCTGCCTAAATTCCACAGCTGGACCGAGAGTTGGTTTTTCTGCTGTAAATTTCCACGGTGCAGGTGGAGTGACACATTTTTTCAGTGGCTTTATGAGCCTGTCACAGATGAAATGCCATCATAATGCAGCTCAGCTTCTTCTGAATGAAACCATGGCAGTCCCTGAGCTGCAGAACATCCTGAGGGTGTTTCACCAGATGTTGGCTTTAAAAAGGCAGAAAGGTAAATTGTGGTTAATGCTGGATTTCAGTGCCTGTGGCAGGTGGATCTGTACAAGGAGAGGCAATGTTTGGTCGTGACTGCAATTAAAAGAGTGAGCAGTCAGCTCTGGGAAGGAGTGTGTTTAATCTGGTGTAATTGTTGTCTCCATTACAAAGTGAATTTTGCTGCCCACCAGAAGGATCCTTGATCCTAGAATCTTCTCTGGCTGATTATGGGTTACAGAAAGTGCTGGAAGTCTCAGACCCAGCCAGGATGAATCACAGAATCACTGAAATTGGAAAAAACCTCTAAGATTGAGTCCAAGCTGTGCCCAATCCCCACCTTGTCACCAGTCCAGTGCACTGAGTGCCACCTCCAGTCCTTCCTTGGACATCTCCAGGGCTGGGCACTCAGTGCCTCCCTGGACAGCCCCTTCCAGTGTTTGAGACCCCTTTCCATGAGGGAATTCCTCCTGATGTCCAACTGAAACTCCCTTGGTGCAGCTCGAGGCCATGCCTTTGTGCAGAGGGACCTCCATGACCAGCAAGGGCTCCTTTGCCAGGATTGAAACTGAAAATGAGTTTTTGTGATGCTCTTCAAGGTTTCTTCCTTCTTCCATCTCACATTATGGTTTAACTACCTGAACCTTTTTTAAAAATATATTCGTTTTTTTCTCTGAACCTGATTGTCCTTTCAGAAATTATTACAAAGCTTCCAGGCATCATTGCCCCTGACCTTTCATATTGGAAAGACTCCTTTGTCCAAAAAGCAATATTTGGGAGTGACAGAGAATCCTCTGAACCAGGGTGTGACCGTGTGTGCTCATGGAACCACCCCTGAGTCCTGTTTGTTTTGCCAAATCCTTCCTTTTCTCTGAAGTTTGGAGTGTGAGGTAGGAGCCTGCAGCTGTTGGACTCAGGATCACGGGAAGTCTTCAGCTGTGAGAATTAAATTCCAGCCCCTTTGGGTTGCCAGGAGTGGTCAGGAATGTGACCTGTGGTTTCTGGATCTTCCCAATAAATGGAAAGGAATTTGCCTGGGAACAGCTGGTCTGATGACTCCCAAAAGGTCAAGCTCATATTTGCATGCCTGAGGTGTCTCTTGTCAGGTTTTAGGCTGGACTTTGGGGATGCTGAGCATCAGAAGTGCTGTTTGTGTCACTTCCTCTCTGCCTGCACCTCGCAAGGTGTCCTTTATTCCTGTGGCTGCCTGTTCATTGCACATCACCTTTGATTTTAGGGTTTTTACATCCTCCTCCCATCCTTATCTCTGCCCTGCAAATGGTGCAGAAAGCAGATGTTAGATAAGATCCCAAAGTCATTGAGAGATTTTTGTTCTTTTCATTCTGGTGATAAAGATTTTCAGTGTGGCACCAATAACCTCTAAAGCCAACCCCTCTTTATCTGATCCAACTCATTGGATTTTACCTCAGCAAGGGACTGATGCTGCAGAGCCTTAGGTGGGCATTTGGGAGCTCAGGGCAGATTCCTGGGTGGGAATTCTCTGCTCTGGAGCTTTCCCAAAAGGGGAATTGGGCAGCTCCAAGCTCTCAGAGGATGAGCATCATCAAGGATGGTGGCACAGGCAGGCTGGGGGCTGAGGACACTTTTCTCCAGTGCATCCTCTCTGTTCTGTGGAAAAGCTTGTGTTCTCCTGGAGCAATATCAGCTGCTGTCATCTCATCCTTTCTCCTGTGCATCCCCAGTGAGCTCATATCAACATCAGCCTGAAAACAGGAAGGGGAAGCTACTTCAGAGGCTCTTAAATTCATATTCTGACACTTTAATTCTCTTTCTGGCTGCTTTGTGTTTTGGCCTGCTGTGTTTTTTCCGATGGAGATGAGAGGGGTGAGTGGATGGAAAAGAGAGAGCGTGTTCTTCCAGCAGGGCTGTTAAAGCAGATCTCAGGGTAGCCAGTCCTGACCTCTGGGGCTGTTTGTTTTTGTGTCCTGCTGCCATTTTTTTGGCTCAGAGTAGCATATTATTGATTCAAACCTACAGCCTTAGACTTCTGTCTAGGGAAGAATGAAGTGCTTCACGTTTTCCTGCCCAAGACAAGAGCAGGGAAGACAAGAGATTGTCATGAAGCTCATTAAGGACACAGTTCAGAATGCCTGAAAAGTTGGGTGTTAAAAAGGCAGGGGATGGGGGTTTATGAACCCTAAATTTACAGTTTTTGCCTTGATCCTCTTTCAAGCTTCAAAACTGAGCAAAAGGCTTCTTGTATTTCCTGTTTTGATGGCGTCAAAAATTTCTGGTGACAATTTTGGTGCTGCTTCTGGTCCCAGATGAACAAATAGTGTGGATTGTGCAGAATAAAATACTCACAATTTGGTTACACATTTAAAGTGTGGAGTGAGTTCCTGCTTCTCGAGATGAGCTGTGGCTGATGTGAGAAGGTTTTCAGTACTTTACCAACATGATTTTTGTTGTGGTTTGCCCCAGGTATTATTGGGAACAACAAAGCTATTGGAAAATATATCACAACCATGATCTTTCTGTACTTTGCCTGCCTCCTTCCATCCATTGCCTTTGGGTCCCTCAATGATGAAAATACCCGGGGAGCTATTGGTGAGTTCATCAGTTTTGGGCTTCTTAAATTTATCAGTTTTGTGCATTTGATGCCTTGTGTTCAAAATATCATTCTGGTCACAGAGAGTTCTGATAGTTTTTATTTACATGGGGAAAACAAACCCAAAATCAGGACTGAAGGACTTTTTTTCTAATTAAGTAGACGACTTTTGTAGAAAACCAGAAAAATTGAACATTGCTTTGGGTGTTATCATCTGTCTTGGACTGATACCAACATATACTGCTGTATTTTTGAATTATGCTGACTTACTGTAAATATTTGCACATTCTTCTTGGTACAAGGTCCTGTGCTTTTGACCTGCATTTGATTGCCAGTATTAAAATCCCTGGGACAGAGATAAACGTCATCTTTATCCCAGTTGTAGAAGCCACAGTTCAAAGAAGCACTAGTTGTGTCTTATAGATGTTAAAATAAAGTAAATATATTTCAAATGTGTGTATAAAATAGAAAAATATGCAGAAAAAAATCCCAGAGTCCACTAATTAGGTAAACATCTGGAAGCCTAAATTATGGGTATGAATAAAGAGTCACTCTTTTATTTAGGAGTATGTTACCTCTGCACTCTTGAAACATTTCTTCTACACGTTAGTGGTTGGTTTCTCTGCTGCTGGATGAGGGAGGGATTGACCCAAATCCCTTTCTTTGTTTCCATCCTCCCCAATTCCAGATGTGAGGAAGACGATTTTCGGGCAGTGCATCGGAGGGCTGCTCTACGCCCTGTTCTCAGGGCAGCCCCTGGTTGTGCTGCTCACCACAGCTCCCCTGGCCCTCTACATCAACGGTGAGTCTGCTGCTTGCCCCAGAGCACGGAGGGGTTGGAAATTTGGGTCAGAGCTTTGGAGGGCTTGAGTTGTGTTTGTTTGAGAAATTGATATTTGATGGTTGCTGTAACAGGGAGAATTCTGCCCGCAGAGGGTGGTGGGGAATGGGAGCTTCATCACTGGGAATTTACAGGGCACAAAGGCAAGGAATGCTTGGACAAGGATCTCAGGCACATCATGGGATTGTTGGGGTGTCTTGTGTGGGGCCAGGAGTTGGATTGAAGATCCTGGTGGGTCCCTTCCTGCTGAGGATGTTCTGGGATTCTGCAAAACCTGAATGGAATTCCTCCCCTTTCCATCCCCACCAGAATCAGAATATCCTAACCTGGAAGGGACCCACAGGGATCATGGAGATCAACTCCTGGTTTAGTTCAAATTGTTTTTCTAAAGATATAATTTTGCAGAGAAAAAACTTTCTGAAAATAAGCATTTCTTCAGCTTCAGTGAGGAAATCTGTTTCAGTAATGGTTTTCTCATGTGGCTGTGTTTAAGCAGTTTGAGACAAAGTTTTTGGGGTTTGTTGAGTTTTGATTTTTTTTTAATTGATGTTTTAAAGTATGATCAGCAGCTTTCCAGGTACTGCAAGCTGTTCTCAATGCACCAGAGATCAACCAAAGGAACAAGTTCAGTGTCTGTGGGGATAATCGAGGATGGGCTGTGAGCAGCTGAGAGACCCCTTGCTCAGTAGCATCCCAAAATTTCAGTGAGAGCAAATTCCAGCTGCTTTTGTGGCCTCAATCCCTAGGAAAAATGCTTTGAGCATTGTGAGGGGGAATCTTTTCCCAAGTGTCTGTGCCCATTTCTTGGGATGGAAGGGGAGAACACTTTGTGTTGATGCAATGTCCCTCTGGAAGTGCAGGAATGTGGATTTGGTGGTATCTGTAATAAATGCGTTGGGGTGAAATCTTGGAATTCTTGGTTCTTTTTGGCCTGGAGCAGATGGGAATCACTGGGTGGCAGTGACAGGAGTTGATGGTGACACAGGAATGTTTCACTTTTGCAGTCATCCGAGGAATCTGTGATGACTACCACTTGGATTTCAGTGCTTTCTATGCCTGGATTGGACTCTGGAACAGCTTTTTCCTTGTGATCTACTCCCTCTTTAATTTCAGCCTCCTGATGAAGCTCTTTAAAAGGTAGCTATTTCCAAGAAGTCATATTTTGATCAGATTATTCTTCAAATGGAAAAATTACACATTCCACAAGCTCCTTAATTACGAACTTGCTGCAAAATATATTTTGTGAGATGAGGAATGTATCATTTTGGCTTATTGTTCCAGCTTGAAAGAAGTTCTCTGATTTACTGGGTTTTGTTTCTAAGTTGGAGCCTAACTCAAATTGGTATATTTTCATGTAAATTGATGAATATTTTTCTTTGAACAGAGTTGAATGCAGCTCTATTAATTCCTGGGCTTTTTCCACAGGTCAACAGAAGAAATAATTGCACTTTTTATATCCATCACATTTGTGCTTGATGCCATCAAAGGCATTGTTAAAGGTGAGTCTTGCAACAGTGTTTTTCAGAGCAGATCTCTGCTTTGCTGCCTTGTCAAAGGCAAGCACAAGGCTGCAAAAACGTGTGATGTTTGCTTTTTCTGTGCTCATTCAAAGCCTTCAGGGAAAAAAAAAAGAAAATCACTGTGTGAGAGTTGGAAGCAGCCCTTTGTCAGCAGTTTGCCGGGGTTGTGCAGAATTTTTAGTAGCTCTAGTTTCAGTTGGTTGAGACAGAATTGGTTTCTAAACTTTCACCAAATGGAGAAATCATGATTTTACTGATGTGAGAGCCTTCTCCTGATTTCAGCTTGGTTTTGAATGGTCCTGGCAAAAAAAAAAAAAAAAATCCAATTTAAATTCCGTGTATGGAGTCCTTATTCCTTGACACATTATTCAGACTCTGTGGAGGGGGGTTGAAACATGGGTTGAGATTTTCTCAACCTGAGCTCTGAGACCCTTCTTTAATGGCAGTACAAGGACTGCAGTGCCTCCAGCACATTCCTAAAGCTCCTCTGCCCTTTCCAACTACATGTTTTTCCCACTTCTGGGCTAAATTCTAAGTCTTTATGGAGAGCCTTGGGGTTTAACGGGTTCCTCTGACACTTCTCTCCCTCCCTATGGGGATTGGCAGGAGATGTTTGAGAAGGTGAATCACGGTACCAGAAATACCTTGTGAGTGGCAGCATTTCTGTTCATCCCAGTGAGGGTTGGACAATGCCACATTCCTTGTTTTTTATGACCTGTTGTACTGGCTTGAAAGCAAAACCAGTGAGAGACTCCAAGTCAGAAATACAATTTATTAGGAAATGGGAAAAAAAAGAAAGAAAATAAAATAAATGCAATAATACAGAGGAAAAAGAAACCCACTGCCAAAGTCAGGATCCAGCTGAGCCCTGTGGCTCAGGGGTTGGTGGCAGTGCCATCCCATGGTGGCTGCAGCCCTCCTGCAGTGGCACAGGTGGCTCTGCTGGAGCAGGGATCCTGCAGAAAGGTGCAGCCTCTGCTGAAGGTGCAGTGGAGACAGATGGGCCTGGGACTCCTCTGGGAGTCCAGTGGCAAAGGCTGCCTTGGTGTCCCAATTCCCAGATTATATCCAGGTGGGAATGTTTGGCTCCTCCCCCTGGCTGGAGCATTTCCCAATGGGATGATGGAATTTTATCAGTGGCACTCAATGGCCCATGAGCAGAAGATCTGTGCCTGGAGGGAGGATGGGTCATGGAAGAGACAAAGAAACTGCCCCAGCTGGTTTGGAACAGCTGGGCCATGCACAGAAGATTGCACCACCCCCAGCCCAGTTCCAACAGATGATTATGGAATCACTTTTTGATTACATTTTGCACTACAACCCATAACATCTGTTGTCCAACATCCCAAAGTTTGTGCTATCCTTTGAAATCCTTCAGGATACACCCAAGCACACTCCTTGTTTTTAAAACACTCAGGCTTGCAAGGGAATGCTTTCCAAGAGATTTGACTCTGCAGAGCAATTTGAAGTGAGATACTTTCTCGCTTCACTGGGAATCCTTAATTTGCCTTGTGTGCTTTGATTGCGCAATCAGAAGGGTTTTTTCTCTGCAGAACACCTGCATCTTTTAAATATCCTGCTTAGAGGTGGTGAGGGAGAAGTTTTTCTGGGGTAGCTGTTGGCTCTGTGAGGTGTGCTGTCAGTGCCCTGTCCTGGAGGCATGGGACAGTCTCCAGGTGGTCCTCAACAGAACATTCAGCTGCTTTGTAAAAATTAGCAAATATTCACAAAGTTTCAGTAGCCCAGAGCTGATCTCCCATAGCAGAGGTATGGGGTGCAGGGTAAAAGTGCAGGAAACATCCACTGGTCTTGTCTGCCAGACTTTCAGGAATATGCGAGTAAATCCTTGGAGTATTGTGGTGGGAACAGGAGCAGATCCTGTAAGACAAGGGGCAGTGGCCTTACTGACAGAAACCAGGTTTAGATTGAATATTAGGGAGAAATTCTTCCCTGTGAGGGTGCTGAGCCCTGGCACAGAGTGTCCAGAGCAGCTGTGGCTGCCCCTGGATCCCTGGAAGTGTCCAAGGCCAGGCTGGACAGGGCTTGGAGCACCCTGGGACAGTGGAAGGTGTCCCTGCCCATGGCAGGGGTGGAACAAGATGATCCCAAAGGTCCCTTCCAACCCGACACATTCTGTGTTTTTATGTGTAATTAGTGAAAAGTTGAATTCTCCTTGAACTCGTGAAGGGATGGATTTGTAGGAATGATGGTAATAAAGTCACACCAACACTCCTTTGCCAGCTCCTGTTGGCCTCAGCTGCCCCTGGGAGTGTCCAGGGCATCCCCAGGTGGGACCAGAGCTGTTCTCAGATGCAGGAGGGCCCCGGTGCTGGCAGGCACAGACTTCATCCTTAACCCTCTTAGAGCCCATATTTACAAACATGACAGCAGTGCAGCTCATGGCCACAGGCTCATCTTTGTTTTTCCCCTCCTGTTTTCGAGGAGGTGCCCGTTCACTGCTGCCACCTCCTCCTCCCACTCAAAATTTTGGTTGAGCAGTTCAGTAGGAAGTGAAAGCTGCTATTTTCTCCGTGCTGTTTAAAAGTGTCCTGGTAGTGCCTTATCCAGTTGGCACCAGCTCTGGGCTTCCTGAGTGCCAGGGGACAGTGCCACCTCTGCCCAGATGTTTTCCCAGCCTGGTCATAGCCTTGATTTTTTGCAAGGTACACATGCAGGAAAGGAGGGGGAGGGCTCTGCCCTGCAGAGGAACCAAATCCCGGTGACACTTTGTTTTCTCTGCCTGGCCCCACCACCGAGGCTGTGTTTGTTTGATCTTGACATCTGCACTGGGCAGGAAATGGTGGTGAGCAGGCAGAGGAAAACAAAGCCAGCTCGTGTTGTTGGAGGCTGGAGAAGGGCTCGGCTTCAGCCAGGGCACCCCTGGCTCTCTCTGGATGTTGGCAGAGAGGTTCACTGAGCTCTGGATGAAAACAAACTAGAAATGTTCAGGAATCAAATCCTTCCCAGCAAGGTGGCAGGAGATGAAGGCCTCCACTCTCTGTCTTGGTGTGTTCTTGTTGCTTTAATTAAAATACAAGAGCAAAGCAAGGTTTTTCTCCTCTATCCAGGAGGGACTGGAGCAATCCTGCCAGGATTGGTGCATATAAATTGAATTGCAGCCTCAGAGATGGAGCGTGGAGCAGTGGAGCAGTGGAGTGAAGCTGAGCACAGGGCACCAAAGATCAGCCCCAAATCTATTATTGCAATATAACCATCTGTGGGAGCTTGAGAAAAACCTGCAAGAGCCAAAACAAAGTCACTTGTTTGTTACTCATTCCAGTCCAACTCTTAATCCAGAGGAATGCAAATACATTCTCTGTAGTTCCTGGGATGTTTGTGCTGCTGGTTTCTCTGATGCTCAGATGTGTCTCTAGGACTCAGCAGCACTTAGGGGGAGCAGGCTTTTCTCCAGCTGTGAATCCCCAGGAAATGCTGCCAGAATCATTTCTGTCAGGACAAAAGCATCCTTTGGCATTCAGAGCCGGAAAGTGCAAATCTTCCAACGACCCGTTCTGTGCCAGGCTGGGGGTCATGGCAGGACCCTGGGCCCCAGTTTTACCTGTTTCCAGTTTTGTGTGTGTCCTGCCAGGGCTGAGGCAGCTGGAGCACGGAGGGAGGAAATGCAGGAGAGCAGAGCCTCTTTGGTAGCACGCGATGGGGAACAGGGTTGGGATGGGATTGCTCCTCACTGGGGGAACCTTTCTGCAGCTTTAAGGTGATCTCCTCCCTCCTGGCTGCTCTTGGTGCAGTTTGAGAGGTTGAAATTTGAGCTGTAAACCTCCTGCGATGTTTAAATTTATGTACAGGTGTATTGAATGTGAGGCAGTCTTGTCTCTTTGTGCCCAGACTCCTTTTAAAGCACATTTAAATCCTTTTAAACATGGTGCAAGAAAGATCATTACTGCCTTTGAAATGGCTTCTTGGCTAAACTTGGAGTATTTTACACTGGGGTGAGCTCCAAACCAGCAGTAACACAACCTGGGCTTCAGTCAGACTCAAGGTGGTTGCAAATATTTGTTGTTTTGCTTAAGAACATTTGAAGTTTCTTTTCAAATATTCAGAATTAGTTTGTCATCCCTGCTTTCACTGTGGCCGCTGCAGATGGAAAAGCTGAAATGTTTGGGGCTTTCAGAACCTGGATTATTATTTAAGGACGAGGGAAATGTTAGGAGGTGTGTTTTAGCCTAATTTCAGGTGGTTGTGGTTTTGCCTAGAGAGGATGGTTTTGCCCTGAAGACCTCTATGCAGAGTTTAAAGGGGTATTTTGACTAAAATGAAGAAAGGTAGTGGGACTGCAAAGCTCTGGCGTGGTGGTTTCCATGCTCCTGTATTTCCCATGGCTACAGCAATGTGTGGATGCTTCATGTTGCCACTTGAGCAGATATTATGGGAATGCTGAGGCTGCAAACCCAATTCCCATCTTCTGGTTTTACTTGCTCCTTCAGGCTATTCTTCCCCAAAGAGGTTAAATGATCCCAAAACCATATTTATACACTTGGAGCCAGCCAGTGACATAGAAATGGGAACACAGTAAATGCTCAAGAGCAACGGGGTCTTTACAGCTGTCCATTCCTTATATAAATGCTTGGAGCTAATCTAAAACATTTGTGGACAGTTCCAGGGCTTTACTGGGTGTTTTGCTTGTTCAGGTTTACTTAAAGTGCCCTGTAACTCTAATTTGCATTGTAAATTTAAATGTTCTGCCAGGTTTTGCATATTATCAACACTTATCTCTAAAATCTGGACTAGCCTTGAAAGAAAAGTAATTACTGTACACTGTGTAATCCACTTAAGGATCTGTGCAGCTCTTAGTGTTTCCAGAGAATCCTGGTGGAA
Source organism: Thryothorus ludovicianus (assembly GCA_013397245.1). NCBI lineage: Eukaryota > Metazoa > Chordata > Aves > Passeriformes > Certhiidae > Thryothorus > Thryothorus ludovicianus. The sequence goes on from VZTB01011158.1 coordinate 78,850, forward strand.
TTTGTTTGCCAGGCTGCTGAAAGCAGGTGTCTTGATTGAAATATTTGTATGTATATCTAAAAGCAGTGCTTCCAGTGTTGGGGAAAAAACCCACATAATTAGCACTAGAAGTCCTTACAGTGTTGCTTTATAGGTTAATTTAAAATAAATTAAATGTTGAAATAAGTGAAAAAATCAATTTGTGAAGCACTGGCTTCCTAAGAGCGACAGCTCTGATTTCTTTCTGCAGGCTTGAGAGGCAGAGCTGATGAAACACAACGTTAATACTTCCTGACCAAGCAAGAAACCCACCTTAATTTTACTTGCTCTGCTTGTCACACTCCTCTCCTAACGCTTGCCTGTTGGTTGTTTGTGCAGTTTTTAAGAAGTATTACCACCACGGGCACACGGGAGGCGTAAAATCACGGGCTGATGCTATCCCAGGCCTCGGCCTCAACACCACCTTCCTGATGAACTCGTCAGTGAGTGGGAACCAGACCTGCACTCACGACGGGCACTACGGGCGCGAGACCGCCGTCCTCAGCCTCATGTTGATGTTGGGAACCCTTTGGCTCGGCCACACACTCTATCAGTTCAAGAAGAGGTGAGTTACTGATGATTGTTTCATGTTCTCTCCGAGGGAGTCATTAACAGCTTAGGTCTCGGTGCTGCAACCCAGGAAAATCAAGGTGCAAGCCAAAAGGCAGAGGTGAACTTGGCAGGGCCACCTGGGAAATATTCCCAGCGGAATGAAATGTTTGCTCAGTGGACGATGCCCTTCTTTGTTTTGGCCTCACCAATGACTTTCTGTCCTGGTTTAGGGCAAATTTGGGAGAGACTCTCCAAAGCGGCCCCTCTAGAAAACAAACCCACACGGCCCCTCCCCCCCACTGGTCCGGGAAGAATTCCTGGGAGAGAAGTGGAAAGAACCTGTTTATTTAACAGACACAGCACCCCCAGGACACAAAATGAACAATACCAGGTGGTACCAGTCTTTCAGTGCTCTGAAAAAGATGACAAATTCAGAAAAAAATCTCTCAGGGGTGGTCACTCGGTTGTCAATCCTCCCGGCGCTGGGGCAGCTGCTGCAGACCTCCGATGTTCCCGGGTCCCAGTCCGGAGCAGGTTCGAGTAGGTCCAGAAAGGAAAGGAGAAACAGTCCAGGAAAGAATTTGGACTGTTAGGTAAACTAGCTAATTAGCAAGGAGAAGCAAAGCAGAAGCAAGAGCAAGAGCAAGAATGAAAAGCAAAAGCAAGAAAAACCGAAACAGCACTAGGTATTGCCCGTCTCTGTCTCCTGCCGGCCTTGGGGGAGAGGTTGATAGCAACAAAACCAAAACAAAACATTCCCTCTTCTGAGACAGTCTTAAAAGCACAGAACATGATATCCTGCAAAAATAACACACATGAATAGGGATACAAAATCATAACATCACCCTAGGACGCTTTCCAAAACAGCTTTGGGTTCCCAATTCACATTGGAATCCCTGTATCTCCCTCTAAACAGGCACTGAACCATTTTGCTGGGCAGAAATTCCTGATGGTGCAGGAAGGTCTGCTGGGAATGTACCTTCAGTGTGCTCTTGGGAGTCAAACACCAGCTCTAATTTGGGGTTTGCTCCTATTGCTCTTAAAACTCTTCATTTGAGATGCAGGAAGCAATTAAATTGGAAATGAGACACAAATTGGTGCTTGAAGGCCTTTTTTTTTTTTCTAGCTTGCATCTTCTTTTCTTGTCTCTTTGTATTCATAATTTCTCTGTATTCATCAGCCTTCAGAGGCTGTGGGTACCTGAAGATTTAGGGCTGAGTGAATTCATCACTCCAAGTATCACTTCAGAATTGCGAGATGGGACTGGATTTTCACTTCTCAAGCATTAAATGTTGTCTGGATTGAGTGATTGTCTCGACAGTGGGGTGTTGATGGGAATTTTTTGTCTCTTTTTCAGCCCATATTTGCACGCGAGGGTACGGGAAATTCTGTCCGACTGTGCCTTACCCATCTCAGTCCTGACCTTCTCCATTGTGGGTTCCTATATCTTCAAGGAAATTGAAAGTAAGTTCTGGTTTTATTCTCTGGAATACTGGAGTTTATGAAAGAGGGAAATGAAATCCTAGAAAACCTTTGCTAAAAAATTAAGTTCTTCCATATAATTTCACAAATACTGCGTGTACCCCCCACCAAGAGCTCACATTTCCTCACCATTAAATTTATGTCATTCAAAACCCTCATTAAAAGAGGCTGGGGCAAGAGAAATTATCCAGATGTGTCTTTTCAATGAGTTTAAGGTGTGTGTCACAATAAGGGAGATGAACAATTTCTGGCAAAGAACAAAGGGCAGAGTAATCAGCCGGCAGGAAGGGTTGTTGCCAATCATATCAACATGGAGTTGGTCATCCCAGTTTGTTCTCTTTGTCTCCAGTTTGTTTTCCTAATTTAGGTGAAATGGTGCAGAGCATCTGGGCAGCTCTAAGTTGCATAAGGAAATCTAAAAATGAGACACCATTCATTGGCCAGATAGATCAACTTTTCCATATCAGGAAGTGATAATGGGGACAGGAATTTCATTGTCCTGCAGTGACGTGAGTGGGTGATGTGAGGAAATGTATGGAAACAAATAAGAAATGGCTGTTTTTATTGTGATGGCCATTCCATCTAGTTGGATTGCAAAATGGTGTGTGACCATGCGTGATTTATCCCTAGCCATGGATTGCTTCCAGTGGCAGCAGAGTTATGATTTCGATTTTATGTTAAAGTGCCTTGCACAGCCTGTTGGAGATGAGGAAGTTTTCAAATGCCCCTGTGGGTTGATGAGCTGAGCATTATGTTGCTGGTTAGAAATAAGCCTTCCTCCTCTAAAAACACCTTGCATCTGTGGAAAACAAATTTCCCTCTTTTGTTTCGCTCCAATATTTGTAATGCCTCACTAGGACTAGCAGTGGTCTGTCCCATCAGGATGGCAGCCAAGTCCTAAGTGGATGGAGGAAAAACAGAAACCAAACCAGCCAGATGGACCCATCTTCCACGGCCTCCAGGCTCCCACGTGCCAGAGCATCACTCCTGCTTTCCTGCTTCCCAGCACTCCGTGCTGTGGGTAAAACATTGATGGCTGGACAAGAAGGTGCCTCCTAACCTCCTTCCCCTCCTCTTTGCAGTGTCCAAATTCAACTACAACGCCTCTGACAGCTTGTTTGTGCTGGCCCCTGTGCAGTCCCTGTCCATTGGGTCGGTGATGAGCGCCATGGGGCTGGGATTCCTCCTCTCCATGCTCTTCTTCATCGAGCAGAACATCGTCGCGTCCCTCACCAACGCCCCAGAGAACAGGTACCTCCTCTGGTGCTGCTTTTCTGTCACCACCACTGCTTGCCCAGAGCTGGTCTGAGCATCAGGAAATGTATTCAGGATGTTGTTTGTAAGAATTCCTGTTGTCACAGGTGGAGGTGACTCTGCTGCTTCACTCCTCACCATCCTCAAAGCCCAGTGTTGTGGCAGTGAGCCAAACCCACAAATCCACAACAAGCTCCTCACCTCAACCTCTTTCATCTTTACCCTCTGCTCAACACCATCCTTTGTCCTCTAAAACTCCTCATGGCATTTTTCAGGAAGAGTTTTGGGAGCCAAGGGGTGGCACAGTGAATGTGAAGTGGATATTTTGTACTGTTTGAGGTCTTTGGATACACCTCAAAATATTTAGGGAGTGTCTGACACATGTGGACACTTGCACTGCTCTTGCAGCACAGAGAATTTGTTGAAAATGGGAAGTCAATGACCTACATAAATGTTGTAGCACAACGTGCTGCAGCTGAGCATCAGCAGTGTTTGGAGCTGGTAAATTCTAACTGAGAAAAAAGGTGGAAGTGCAATAAAACAGTATGTCCAATGTCTGATAAGCCTCACTTATGTGCAAACTTGAGATGTTGCACTATTAAAATATTCCCTCTGATGTTTTTGTGCCAACTGCAATCAGATGTGATGTCAAGAATGAACGTGGATGACTTTTTTCCAGGGAAACCACCACGTCTCTGAGGATTTTTTGCAAATGTGATGCGTGGGAGGGTTCTCTCCTTGCATAATATCCATTAGCATTCTCCATGTTGTAGCTGGAGTGACACAGTATTAGGAGAGAGGAGACAAGCTCAAATTTAGCTACACTAATTTAGTTTCCTTTGACCACTTCTTATCTCTATTATATCCCTTTAAGTGTTGCATAAATCTGTATGTAAGTGGGTCATCTCTTGGCTAATATGAATTTTGTCTAAACTTTTGGTATTTTCCACTAGAATGTCTTTAAGGAATGTAAAATGTTCTTTGGAGTTTTTCAGAGTGCCCGGGTACAGGGTTGAGCTGATGCTGATCAAGTCTTGGGGCAGGGATTTTTAAAGATGGAAAAACAGGGCAGGGATTTTTAGAGATGTGAAAACTAGGATTTGACACCATCTGTTTGTGGTGCCATCACAGACACCTTCCACTGTCTCAAGTTGCTCCAAGCCCCATCCAGCCTGGCCTTGGACACTTCCAGGGATCCAGGGGCAGCCACAGCTTCTCTGGGCACCCTGTGCCAGGGCCTCACCTCCCATACAGGGAAGGATTATTTTCCAATATCTCATCTAAACCTCCTCTTTGTCCCTTTGACTCCATTCCCCCTTGTCCTGTCACTCCAGGTCCTTGTAAAGCCTCTCCCCATCGTTCCTGTAACTCCCTTCAGGTCCTGGAACATTGCAGTGAGGTCACCCCAATGCCTTTTCTTCTCCAGGCTGAACAATCCCAATTCTCTCAGCCTTTCCTCACAGCAGAGCTGCTCCATCCCTCTGATAATCTTGGTGGCCTCCTCTGGATTCATTCCAACAGGTTGATGTCCTTAAAGCCTTCTGAAAAAAATGAGGAGGACAACAAACACTGACCTTGAGGGTGCTGAAGGTGCCTTTGCTCAGAGAAAGCAGCACGTGAGCAGGGGCTGCATTTCCAAAGCCTGAGCTAATGCAGGAAATGCGTTTGCAATCCCACCCTTCCTGCCAGCACCTTCCAGAGGCACTGCAGGGTAGGCACCTACCTGACCCACTCACCCCACAGCCTCCTCAGTCACTGGAGGGGGACACTCCCAGTGGCACCAGGCTTTTGTCACAAAGCCCCACCCAAAATTTCTGCTGCCCAAACAACATCTTTGATCTTCATGAGCTTTGTCAGCTCTACCAGCTCCATGTGCCTCATGCCCAGGAGTATCTTGGATGGTTCCAGGTCTGTGCTGAGGTGTTCAGTGGAGTTTGTTTGGGTGGCACTGACACATTTAAATGACGCTGCCTTTCCAGCTGGTGGTACCCAGAGAGAATTCAGCTGGTCCCTCGCGTTCTGTGAGGATGTCAAGTGCAGAGATACAGCCTTAGACATTTCAGTGAGGGTTTGAAGTCTGAGAGCTGAATCCTTCCCCAGCCTTATTTCTAAACTTTACTCATGGTGTCTCAGTTGGTACAAGATGGGGATATTCAGGAAAGGGGCAGACCTTGCAAAAAATGGCAGGGTTAAAGTAGATGTGAGTTCAGTCTTGGTGCTGCTTTCTGCACAGTCCTGGCAAAGTGGGTGTGCTCAGATTCGAGCTGTCAGATACCCCACTCCTTAAAAATTAAACCAGAGAGGCTCTGCAGCATTTGATGAACTTAGGAGCAAATCTCCTTGGTTGGCTACCAACCCTTTGGAATGTGTTTCCCAGAGAAGCTGTCTCAGTCCCATCCCTGGAAGTGTCCAAGGACAGGTAGGATGGGTTTTAGAGCAACCTGGGATAGTTAAAGGTGTCCCTGCCCATGGCTGGGGGCTGGAACTGGATGATCTTTAAGGTTCCTTCCAACCAAACTATTCTGTGATCCATTCCATGATTCTGTGACTACCAAGGAGGAGCTGAAATTTAATGAATTCCTGTCCCATTTTCTTATCATGCAGTAGCAATTACATAATTAGGGGATTACTGCAGCATACCAAGCACGTGTTCTGCTCGTGGGGAAGGAGAGAGATCAGGGTTGCAAACAAGAAACTTCAGTGTCAGTACTTTGACAACAAATGCTCTGGATTTTATCCACTCTGTATGTGGACTCTGCGAGCAAACACACACGTGGATTTTGTGTAGACTCTGCAATAAATGTAGGAGAAAAACGCTGATGAGATGTTAATGGGCTGTGCTTTAGTGGGCTGCCTCTCTGCTCAGAGTTGTTCTTTCCAGATGAACAGCAGCTTTGGGAACAAACCACCCCATTTCAGCACCTTTGGCATTCACACCGTGCCAGCGGCAATTCCAGAGGGGTGAAATCTGCGTGTGCGAGCACTTGAGTGTTCAGCAAAGGCAGCCTGTGGGGTTTGCACCAGGTGTAATTGCTGTCCCCAACCCCTTGTTCCAGGCTGGTGAAGGGCACAGCCTATCACTGGGACCTGCTGCTCGTGGCGCTGATCAACACGGGGCTCTCTGTCTTCGGCCTGCCCTGGATCCACGCGGCCTTCCCGCATTCCCCCATGCACGTCCGGGCCCTGGCCTACGTGGAGGAGAGGGTGGAGAGTGGACACATCTACGAGACGTGAGTAGATCTCTTTGACTTCATTTGTGGCTTCCCAATCCTTTGGGAGCTGTGGGTTGCGTGGTTGGGGTTGTTGGCTGTTGTATTCCAGATATGAAAGTCATGGAAAGATGCGCCCAATGAGCCTTGATTTGGCTTCATCCCCGGCACCCAAATGCTCAAATTCATGCTCTGGCAGCAGCATCCTACAGGGATCCCACCCATTCCATTGCAAATTCTCCCCTGGAAAAGCCAGCCAAGGCCATTTGCAGTTTGAGCCTGTGGAAAGCTGAGGAGATGCTTTGGCCGGATCTCTCTGGATGCTCTCCCCAGAAAGAATCCAAAGCTGATTCACTGCCTGAAACCTGTCTGGTGGTTATTACGAAGGGGAGGAAAAATGCACCATTATTTCAGAGCTCCCATAACATCTCCCACCACATTTTGGGATGGAGATGCTTAAATTCCCTGGGTTTTAAACAAAAACAAGTGTGAAGCTGTGACTGGGTCATGGGTTTCCATTTAAGACCAACTCTTCTGCTGCTCTGAGTTGAGCAACACATTCTTATCACAGACCTATTAAAAAAAATTAAAAACCTTTTTGTCATGAAACAATCTCTGCTCCTGGAGCAGATCTGGCCCATTTGATCTCAGTCTGTTGCAGTTGGGTGCTTTTACCACAGGAGTGGTAATTTCCACTCACATACCATTAGTTTTAATTATCCTGCCTTGGTTTCCATTTTCTGAGTTGCCACTTATGAAAAGTGAGACTAAGTGATCATTGACTTTGAGGGATGGAGTAGGTCTGTCTTAATCTCAGTCTTGCCTTCATGCTTGTTTTGGTGCCAAATGGCCCAGCCCAGCCAGGCACAGCTGATTTTTGGGTCAGGGATGGACAGATTTCACCTTCCACATCTGGAAATTGCTGAGTTCTGCTGCTCCCTGTAACTTCTACAGATCTTTTCCTGGGAGATTCCTTGGGTTTGTATCCCCCATTAGGGTATGTTGCTATGGGTTGTTTCCGCTTTATCTCTCTTGAATAAATGCTAAAACCTGTTTAAAGAAAAAAGTCAACTTGGAAATTTGAGTCCTGTAGGGTTTTCATCCATGCTCTTGCTCCTCATGTCCATTATGTGCTCTGGGTACCTCCTCTCTTTGTTTCTTTGAACTCACACTTTGCAACCCATGTGCCAAACCTCCCTCCTGTGTCTCCTGTTGTCACTTTTAATATCCAAATGCCTCTTTTTTCGATTTTTCCACTGTCATGATTCTGTATTCTGGCTTTAGCTTGGCAAAGTCAAGTCCCCTGCCTGAACTAAGGACTAATTCTTGCACTTGTCCTCTCCTCCTTCACCCAACTGCCCCCCCAAAAAAAGGTACCAGAGAGGTCTTTTTGGCCACTCTGACCTAGCTACAGCTCCAGTGATTATCCTGGAAGGGCTGAGGCTGCCCTGGTGTCCCTGAGTGTGTTCCCTCATAGCACAGCTCTGCTCTGCTGGAGGCAAACCAGTGCTGGGAACTGGATATTGGGAGTGAAAAAGGGACTGAGGGTTTCCTAATGCTTTGAACTCCCTTTGAGACCAAAGCTTCTTGTTCTCTGCAAAGCACTAGGGCTAGAACAGGAGGCTCCAAGCAATCTAGTCATCTTTTTCTTTTTATTTTCGTTTTTTTTTCCCCTCTTAGCCAGCTCTGCTGAAACAGAAATGAAGCTCAATTAGAAAATCAGCTCTGTCTCCCTTGGCAGGCTCCTTCCCTGCACTCAAATCAAAGCTCCCACAGGATGATGATATAAACAAGGATAAAGATCTGTCACAGTGAAGGCAAAAGTAGAGAAACAATTTAACTTTCCTGTGGCAATCTGCAAACAGGCTTTTGTTGCTTGCTTGGAGAAGTTCAGGAATGGCTAATCTCATGCTGGCCATATTTAGAGGATTTTGGGGAAATGAGCCTGGATTATGCTCTTTAATCTCCATTAATTACTTTATTTCCATCACAGCACAGACTTTCTGGAGCTGTTTCCTCAAGAGCCAAACCAGATTCTGAACACAGGATTCCTCTGTTGACTTAATGTGACTGTGATGTTCTTACTCTGGAAATGAGGTGCTAGAATTAGCAGAAGACCAATCTAAGGCTGGGAACATCAGTTTTAAAAATATCGTGTTTGGCCAATTATGAGCAATTTTAGCTATGTTCTGATAAAATATTCCAAACTAATAAATGGCATTAGCAGGAGCTGGCAGCAATTGCAGTACATCTTGTCTGTGATCAAACACAGTGCTGGGATTGCTGCATCCCTGAGAGCTGGCTGTAGAAAATTCCATGAACTTCAGAAATCTCTTACCAACGGGCTGCCACTCTGAGCTTGTACTTGCAGCCTCACATCTGATTGAAATGAGGTTTTGAAGCTCGTTTAGCTCCTGAGCTCTTCCATTTGCATGACTTCCCTTGCAGACTTGTGTGTGCTTGCAGGGCAGGAGGCTCCTCAGCAGCAGGGGAGATCTCTGTCTGAAACAGCAGAAATTCTTCCTCTGTGGCTGATCTGGTGCTGGAGGAGCTCTTGCTGTACCTGGGTGAGGTTAAATCAGGGCAGCCTTAAACTCCTGCTTCTCTGAGCCCCCACAGAGGCTCGTCGTGGTTCTGGCAGCTCTGGAGTGCCCACACTCTGGAATTACTCTGGCCCAGTTGCAATTTAAGCTCCTTGGCTCTGTTCATCTCCAGGACTTCTGCAGTGATCCAGACCTGGAGGCAGTGGGAAAGATGCCAAACTCTGTCCATTTAGGTGATGTCCCAGTTCTACCAGAGCTGGCAAGAGTGAAGTGCTCTGCTCTCCCTCAGCTTCTCTAGGCACTGGCAGGGACCCCTTGGACGTAGGAGACTTGGCAGAGGATCCAATAAAATCTGTCTGGAAAGAGAAAAGCTGTGGTTTAAACCTGTTGGAAGGTTACTTACAGGTTAACAGCTCTGTGCATCCTGTCCTGGGGATCCTGGATGATTTGTGTGACCTGCCCTACTCCTCACAAGAATTCCAGTGTTGTCCTCAGGACTTTGTGTGTTTGTGGTTCCTGTTGTTCCTTGGGTCTCATGACTACTGGTGTTAATTCTGCCTTGTTGTCCAAATGCTCAGAGCAAGCTTTGGGCTGCCAGCCTTTCCCTCCCTCTCCAAATACAGGTGTGCAAGGCTCCTTCATCCCCTCAGCTTCATTTTGCTCCTTGAAGGTATAAACAGATGCAAAGTTCAACCTGACCTTGCTTCTGATGAGGTCTTCTGATCAGCAAAACTCTCCAACTTAATATTGCAATAATTCAATCTTCTTTAGGACAGAAGGAATTAGGAAGTCCCATCAGTGCATGTGCAAAGAAGGGAAGTGTGTTTTGATAGATCTTTGGTGTTAATCCTCGGAGAAATTTGTGTACAGGGTTAATTCAGAATTTGAGGGGTCTCATCCAGGGAATGAGGTCACTAAATGACACCAAAACAGCCTATTGACAAAAATTTTCCCTCATAATAGGGGGATTTATTAAGTGGCTTATCCACTGAATTGTTGGATTTATCATCTTAAAAAAAAAAAAGTTAGGAATCCTCTTTTTCTCTCTTTGTAAGTAGTCTTGACAGATGTGGGTTTTCTTTCCTCCTATTGTTTCTGATGGTTTTTTTCAGACTGGGAGGAGATGCTCACAGGTTTAGCTGAAATGCAAAGAAAACACAGCAGCCTCCCCTCAAGCAGGTTGCTAAAGCTGCTGCCTGCTTTCCTGTCAGTCTTCCCCTCCAAAAAAGCTCAATTTGCGGCCTGTCAGCTCTGGAAAATTCACATTAATTAATGACATGTTTGGCATGGTAATAGGCAATTGCCCACAGCAGGGTTGAATCCCTGTGTGGTGCTCTCAGCATTCCCTTCCATGTAAACAGGGAGATCCTCGTATCCATCAGAAATGCTGACTCGCTGTCAGGAGACTGCTGACTTTCTGTTGTTTTGTTTTTTTTTTTTTCTCCAAGAGGTTCCTCATTTCCTGGAGAAGGCAATGAGTTTTCTTTGGGAGAGAAGCCAGTTGCAAGTGCCCAGGGTAAATCCAGGGAAGGATTACTGCACAGAAAGAGGATTCTTGCCTGGTTTGTTTTTTTGTTTTGTTTTTTTTTTTTCTCCTGCGTTGTGCTAAACAGAATCGGTTTTGAGGGCAATTTAGTTCAGGATAGGATCTGTAGAGCTTTGCAGAAGGGGAATTTGGCACTTTTCCAGCTGCTCTGTTTGAGCTGTGGATTAAGTGCCTGGCCTGGCTCCAGCCAGGCTCTGCCTCCTCGGTGTCAGCGCGGGGCCAAGCGCCGATTTCAGCGCGCTGGGGATGAGTTTCCCTTTCCCCAGCGGCACGTGTCCTGCTCCTCCATGGAGCAGCCACTGCAAGAATGCATCCTGGGGTGCTCTCCCATCTCCTCAACCCCTCTTTTCCTGCTTCCAGGATCGTCAGTGTGAAGGAGACGCGGCTCACCAGTCTGATGGCCAATTTCCTGGTGGGGCTGTCGCTGCTGCTCCTGCCCTTCCCTCTGCAGTGGATCCCAAAGCCCGTCCTCTTCGGCCTCTTCCTCTACATCGCCCTCACCTCCATCGATGGGAACCAGCTCTTTGAAAGGGTGGCTCTGCTGCTCAAGGAGCAGGTACCTGGGTTGTGTTTGCAGCCTGAGCCGTTCAAACTGTTGCTCTCTCAGTGTGGGAGTTTTCTGTGAGATTTTCTGGTTTTTTTGATTTTTATTTTTTTTTTGGGGGGTGCTGTCGTGTCATCTTCAGAGTACATGCGTTTAAAAAAAAGTAATAATATGAAATATAAAAAGCACAACATCATGAAATTATGATCTTTGATTTCCCCAACAAAGCTTCAGGCAGGTAATTTTTTTTTGTGCGCTTTACACTTTCATTTTGTGTGAAATGCCACAAGATGGGATTTTAAACTCAAAATGAAATTACTCCTGTTATTGAAACCTCTGTGATGTGGGCTGAAAACAAACCTGGAAGATGTTTTTTTGAATCTGTCTGTTACAGGTGTTAAAAAGGTGTTGTTTGACAGCGTAGGTGGTACCTGGAGCAATCTCCAGCTCACCTTCTCTTATGTAACAAGGGTCAAGGGCTTCATAAGCCCAACATTTGGCTCTGCATCTCTGCCAATCTGTCTTGATCTCCAAAATTGCATCCCAGAGGTTAAAACTGTGAAATTCGGGTGAAGATTCCATTTGTCATGTCAATTTTTGAATGAAATTTGATGTATGTGACTTATTACTTCTGGTTTTAGTAGGAATTATGTGTGGAATTTTCTAGGTTTTGGCATGGAAAATTAAAAAGTATTCTCAAATACGGAAAACTCCCTTTTGTGGAAACCTTTTAATGAGTCATGGCCCAATCTGAAAGCCACTGAGGCTGTGCTGGTGCCAGCAGACAGTCGCTCATCCTCTTCACTGATGTATAGACAGTGAGTCAAAGCCTGTGCTCAGACATGAGCAAGGAACTGTCAAAAGAAACCACCATATTTAGCCTATTAATGTCATTTTTTTCCCCCCTTATTTCTCAAAAATGGGTGGCTGACAGGAGCTGAGAAGATCCCTGCAGTCTGAGCACAGCCTCTTCCTGCACTTCCCTCATCTCCTGGTCTTCCCCTGATGGGGTTCAGCTCAGAGTTGGGAGCACCAGGGGCAAGCCTGGAGCTTTGGGAGGCTGTGAGATATTGAGGAGCTGGGTGTCAGGTGGAGGAACCTGGGTGCACCTGCCCTCCTTCCCCTGCACCCCCACAGGCCCCTCTGGCTGTGCAGCCCTGACAATCCCTCAGGGAATCTCCTGCCCTTCCCCAGATGCTGCATTGCACTCCAGATGTTCCCAGAGGCATTCCTGGCCCTGAGGGGTGTCCTGTCTTCTCTCCTGTCTTCTGTCCAGGCTCCCAGTGCTCAGATCCTCTGGGCCTTGCTGCCAATGCTGGGGTTTCAGGCACTGGAATTAACCCTACAAATCCCATATTCAGCTGCTGAACCTTTTAATAACCTTGATGTTGATGCATTGCTTGTACAAATTGATGGCTTCCCTCAAAGCCTTTGGTGTCCAGAGCCCTTTGGTGTCCCAAAGCCCCATTCAGCTGTCACAAATCCAGGTCCCTGCATGTCTGACACGTGGTTCTTCTCTTCCCAGACTGCTTATCCTCCGACCCATTACATCCGCAGAGTTCCCCAGAGGAAGATCCACTATTTCACAGGCCTGCAGGTCCTGCAGCTCCTCATCCTCTGCGGGTTTGGAATGTCACCCCTGCCTTACATGAAGATGATCTTCCCCCTCATCATGATAGGGATGATCCCCATCAGGTAGGAAGCTTGCCTGGTTTGTTTTTTCCCTGTCTCCCATGCCTTGTGTCTTCAGGCTTGGATTACTGGAAATCTGAGGAGAGGAGAAACTGGGAGCTGGGCTTGTTTAATTTGGAGAAGGGAAGAGTGAGAGGGTATCTCACCAATCCAGGATGGTGCCAGAGTCTTTCCAGTGGTACCAGTGACAGGACAAGGAATAAAGACCACAAACTAAAACACAAGAACTTTATGTGGAGGGTGGCAGAGCAGTGGAAGGCCGTGGGGTCTCCCTCTCTGGAGACATTCCAAACCCACCTGGACACATCCCTGTGTCACCTGCTCCAGGTGACACTTCCTGGACAGGGATGATCTCCAGAGGTCCCTTCCAGTCCCAACTACTGCATGAAGTGTGAGTGGTTCAGGAGGGTTTTCTGCATTTTCCAGACTAACCAGCTCCTGGGAGTGGGTAATGATGAGGATTTTTCTGCCAGATGCTCAGGCCTGAGGAGGAATTAGGATTTCACTGCTGCTGGGAGTTGTTCAAAGGGTTCTAGGCTGGCAAGTGCTCTTCTTCCAGCTTCCCAGGAGGCAAAAACTCTCCTTTTTAGTGCCTGTGGGATGCTTGATCTTCCTGAGAAGCCAAAGTCCAAACCTCTAAGTGATATTTGATAATGTTCCTTATCACTTTGCGATTTGATTTCCTCAGGCCAGTGCTCAGAGCAGAGCTGGGAACTTTTCCTGAGAGGAATCCTTCTCCCTTTCCCAGTTCTGTGGTGAACTCACAGAGCTCCTGCACTGCTGGATGCCCCTGTCAGTGACCAGTTGGGTGAAGCTGGCCATATTTACACTTCAAATATATGTTTAAAACTGGGAGGACCCTGCATGATCCTACAGTCTTGAGAGAGAATCATTAAGAAATTTAACTAATTTCTTCCTTGGGGTTCATTATCAGCCACTGCCCATCATTCTCCAGTTAAATCATTCATGCTCTCAGTACTTTGGATATAATGAGAGGCCATAATAAGATTTTGGAAGGAACAGATCAAGTTTCCAGTCCAATTTCTAAGTCAGCATGGGACCAGTGATATCTGCTTGACTTAGAGCTTGCAGTTCCAGAGCTTTTCCCTTTGATCCCAAAGTTCAGGGCTTCCAATTTTCTAATCTGCACCACTGTGGGAACACAAGATTCACCTCCAGCTGCCCTGGAGGCTCAGGGACCCGGGCAGGGGTCTCAGAGACCCTGGCACACAGCCCAAAACACCTGTGGGTTGGATTTTAGCCCCTGGGAACAATTGCCAACCTTAAAAGAAGAATTACAGCTCACAGGAGTTTAAATAGAGCAGTAGTGAGTTTGTCACAGGGTGTAAAAGCAGATTTTGGGTTTTGGTACAGGGGGTGGGTATTGTCAAGATGGAGGAACCTCGTGGCTTTCAGGTTCCTTCTTCTTCTTCTTCTCGCCATTTCTTCTGTGATGGGGACATGACTGATTGGTTTAGAGTAGAATCTGACTGTCTAATGTAGAGAATAGGTATTGGAGACAATTAGTAAATAATCTGTGTGTAACTTTTAGTATAAAAGATAAACACCCCCTCTGAGGGGGGAGAAGGCTTTGACTGCCCTGCTGGAAGGAGCTCGGCAGGGCAGACAGAAAATGTTTGAGATAAGACTGAATAAACAACCTTGAGAACAAAACCTGAAGAGTTTCTGCTCTTTTCTCCCATCTCAGGCATGGAAAAGGACTTTGCTGGCTCGGGGAATTTCTGCAAAACAGCAGAGAACCCGACACACCACCTGCTGTGGTGTTTTCCTTGGCTGATAGAGATGAGTCCAGTCCTTTCTGAAACAAAAGCAAATGTCAGAGCTACCGTGGCTTTCAACAGGATCATGTCCAAGCCATTTGGGCTGGATTTTAAAAGACAAACAGCCTTGGGAAACACTGAAATTATTGTTCCTCTGGTAGTAATGCCTCACCTGCCCTTCACACTGGTGGCACTCGGGCTGCCTGGATGAGTGGCTGGTAAATATTCCAGCTGTGAGCAGTGCTGGATGAGTGGCTCTTGTGGGAATTGCAGCTTTGCAAAGAAAACCTGGGCCACACTCAGCCAAATCCAGGTATTGGGCATGGTATAAAATCCTCAATTAGTGTGGAGAGAATGCAGTCAAAAAAACTGATTTTTTACTAAGAGCTAGATACTAATATGCAAATATATCTTCTTTTCAGTAAATAAGATGCTGTCACTTTATACCCTCTGTGTTTCTAACTCATTTCTCTTTCCAGGGCAGTTTTTTCCCAGCAGCTGGATAATCAGCCCTGCTGCCAAGGGGAAGATGCTGCTGCCTGGCACAGCATGGAAATTTGCCCTTGGCTTTCCTTCCTCTGATTTCTTTTGCCTTCATGTAGCTTCTGTGGCCTCCAGCCAAGAAGGCAGAACCATGATCCATGAGCTCTGTAGTTAATGACTTTTTCCCAAAGATTTGGCACTCTAAATAGATGAGGCAGTTGAAGAAATTTAATATCTTTTCTCCTTTTTATTTTTTTTTAAAAAAGAAGCGAGAAAGAGGAGATGGGACAGCAGCCAGGGGGCAAACTCAAGAATCAAACACAAATGAGTGAGGCATGGCTTGGTGTGCCTTGAAGAACACCAAAGCCACATTTCCATCCACCCAGCAGCTTTAGAAATGTGATTTGTGTTGTCATTAGTGAGGGATCACTGGCATTAGGTACTGAGAAGCCACTGAAATCCATTACTGCAGTGGAAAACAGCCTGTTGGAAGAAAACTTGATCTCTTTGGGTATTCCCAGTCCCTGGCTTAGATTCAGAACTTTGGGATGATGAGTTTTTGGTTGCCCACAGAAGAATCTTCTCTCCAAGTTGTCTCTTATCTGGGCTCCTGTGGCTCTCAAGCATTTTATTCTATGATGGGTCTATTGAGGGAAATCTTGATATTTCTGATTAATAAGTGATATTTGGGATCTCTTGGACAGCTGCTGAAATCTGACACTGATTTTTTTGCTGCTTTAGGAGTTATTTTAACAGCTGAAGAGTCTATTCCTTGTTAAACAAGGGAAAATGCCACATAAACGTGCACTGGGAGTTACAAGAGCAACTTCCCAGTGCCTTTATAACACAAATACATTCACATGTGAGGATGGTCTTGCAAAAAATCATATTAAAAAAAAAAAATTGAAAGGAAAAGAATCCCTGTCTCCACATGGAGAAGCCAGACACAAGATTGGGATGATCTTGTTTGGAGTCAATGGCTCTTCACCTCTGTGTTTTTGTCACCCTGAGGACTCGGTGGTGACAGAGCTCTAGGAAAGTGACTTTGCTCCTGTGAGGATGATGATGATGTTCTCTTTCCATTCCAGCTGAAAGGAGCCTGGCACTTCTGTTCCTACAAACTCTGTGTTTGCTTGCAGGATTTGCTGTCCCCCACTTTGTGTCCCCCTCATGTCACGGCCCAACTCACCCCGGGGGATTTAGGACAAAGGGGAAAATGCTGCATTTAAATAAAAAAGGAGTGACTCCCTCCCTCTGCTCTGCCTTAGGTACAACCTGCTCCCAAGGATCATCGAGGCCAAGTACCTGGATGCCATGGATGCCGAGTACTGAGGGAGCAGGGACAGGAGCAGCCGTGGCTCCACCTCCTGCAGTTTCCTTCCCCCACTTTCTCCGTGCCCTGACCTTGGCAATGCACTCCTGTCACAGCCCCACGGGGCCTGTGCCAGACCAAGGGAGCCTTGGATTTGGGAGGACGATGCTCTCTGGAGCTGGGAGGAGAACAAGCTTTATGGAAAACGCTCCTTTCCACATCCCCAACCACACAAACCCCCAAGATCAGCCTGGCTGCTGCACGGGTGGAGCACCCAGAGTTGTCCTGCGTTCCCTTGTTTGTTTGAGGGTGGGTGGGGGCCTTTTTTACTGCACCACATCCTTCTCTTCCCCAACACTAAGAACAGCAGCTGACCCTTGTTTTAGAGCACGCCAGCCCTGGCCTGGCCTTTGAATGCAATTCCCTGTGCACCCAGTATTCCCAAACTGGTGTTCTGGGTGGGATGGCCTCGTGCTAGAGCTCAGCTGTCAGGAGAGATGGAGGCTGTTCTCTCACATTCATGGGTTTGCAAACCCTTGCACCGTGTATTTCTACAACCCACAGCTTTGGATGAAGTTTGAAATTCCTGCAAACGGAGCTGGGAACATTCAGAGGCTGGGCTTGCCTGTGGATGAAACCCCTTCTGGGTTTGAGCTGTTTGGGCATTAGTTTGGCTCTTTCTCCCATTTCTCCCAGGTAATCAAACACAGAATTGTAGTTTTTTTTTGCACAACTGCAGCATTTTTTGCTTGCACCCTGAGGGCAGTTGTGTGGAGGTTGCATATACATATGTACAGTAGTGCCTATGTGTACATATATACATATGGAGTTGTGTATATATTTTGCATAGATATTCAAATAGGCCTGGTTCTCTCCAAATTCACAAGTGTTTTGTGCAGTCAGTGTTCCCCACCGTGTCCTGACCATATTATTTGTTCTCTGCTTCAGTGCTGCTTTTTCTCATTTGAGATATGGTCACTTTTATTCCTTTGGAAGCTGCTCAGTTCCTGGTTTTTGTTCACGTGTTGCTTTATTCAAGGTATTTTCTTTGCTTTCTCCTTCCTGTGGCTTGAGACCTTCATCATTCTGTCTCGAGGCTCCAACATGTGAATTTTTCATTTAATTTTGATGTACAGAATGCAATGAAATTTTTCCTCTTTTCTCCTAATCAATACTTGTTGGTCATTTCATTGTTTCTGTTGTGTAGCTGATTTCCAGTTTTCCCCCACCCACTCCCAGCCGTTATATTATATTTCTGGATGAATCTTAACTTCTGCTGTCTTTTATATTTCAGTTTATTTAATTTTGCTTGTACTATGGTCAGTTTTCTTATTTGGAGTACTGTGAAACAAGCTGCCCTTTAGTTCAGTGCTTGGCACATCACAGGTCACAGCTAAAAATGTGCAGAAAATTGTGGACCTCGGCGATGAACTTTGAAAAGAGCAGAAATGAGGGAGGAGGAGGAATGTAAAACACGAATTCAGCAGCACAGAGAAGTGTTTCTTACCAGTTGCTTGCCCAGTAAATGGTGCAGAGTTTTTTTCCTCCCACCCCAGCCGTGAGGGAAGGAAGGTTTTGGGTGCAGAGCTGCTGTGCTGACACTAAGCCAGGCTCAAGGCACTGCAGATTTGGTGTATTTGCACTAAAGATCAGAAAGTATTTAATCTTTGTGGAGCTGCCCACGGCTCTCAAACACGTGCAGAACTAATTTTTTTTTTCATTTTCTTACGAAACTCTTTGTATTGAGGCTCGAGGGAGGAGAGCAGTGACAGTTCCTATATCCATGGCTTTATATCCCTGAGGGAATTTTAGGGGGAAACCCCTCAGCTTAGCAAGCAAAACAATGTCACAGCAAACCCCACCACCTTCATGTGGCACCAAGCTGATCTGAGAAGCCTCTGAGGGGTCAGG
The DNA here is from genome assembly GCA_013397245.1 of Thryothorus ludovicianus. Taxonomy (NCBI): domain Eukaryota; kingdom Metazoa; phylum Chordata; class Aves; order Passeriformes; family Certhiidae; genus Thryothorus; species Thryothorus ludovicianus. The sequence goes on from VZTB01011158.1 coordinate 97,177, forward strand.
GGCACCACCCCAGTGCATCAGGGCAGGGGATTTGGCTTCCAGGGGCAGCAGGAGCAGCTCCTGCCACGTCTGACAAGGGCAGGTACAAACCTGAGCGTGGTTTCTGACCACCTTCCCCAAGATTCCCTGGCTTTGGGGTCATTCCTGTGCCAGGATCACTCAGAGCTCTGAGCAAGGGCTGCGTGTAGGAACAGGGGCAGGCAGGATTTCAGAGAGCTCCACTGATCTTCAGTCAACAGCAAAAGGGCAGGTGACAGGCAGCAGTTCAGGACCTGCTGCAAGCCAGGGAGTGCACAGGGCTGCTGAGGCTGAAATAACATGTTTTTCCCACAGATGTCAGAAGATTGAAGCAAAGCTGCAATCAGAGGTGTCATCCTCTGGCTGAGTAAAGCTGTAACACACACACACACGTGTCCTGTGGGTGAATTGCTGGTGTCTCCACAGGGAAAAAAGTCACCTTGTGGGGTGGTTGGAGTGATATTTCGGGTGCTGTGGCTGGAGGAAGGACAGGATGTGCCCAAGGGAACGTGGCTTTGGTTCCCTCTGAGGCTCTGGGTGGGATTTCCTCGGGCACAGGGCCATAGTGGGGTGGACTGGCCTGCAGGTCTTGCCAGATGAAATAATTTTTAGATGCACCCTCCGTGCCCAGCTCAGAAGGGCCAGAAATGTCCCCATTTAAAGCCTTTTTGAAAGATGAATTTCAGATAGTGTCAAACATTGCAGAGAGAACTTAAAATCCAATTTTTGTTGAGGGTTAAATATCCACCACATCTCTTGTTTGTATCTTTTATTTTCCTTCACTGCTATGGCTTCAGTGTTTGTATTTTCTTTGTAGCATCAGTAGGATTCTGTTCTGCAGGGTTTTTGTTCTTACAGAAGTCAGGGGCCAAAGAATCAACTGATGGGAAATCAGCACAGCTTGAGGGGGGTCAAAAAAGCTGTGCTGGCTTGGACTGGTTGAACATTTGGACCTATGTCTCAATATCTGGGTAAAAGGGAGACGTGAGACTCGAGGCCTCTTGTCTCAAGAGGGGTTTTTCATGATCCTGCAGAGGATTTATTTTATTTTTCCATGCCTTTTCTCTTCTTGTTTGCTTCTGGTTTTGCTGACTTAAGTGCAGGCGTTTCCAGGAAGTAGCTGACTAGGGAAGGAGGGTTTGTTCAGAGTTGATTGAGCACTTTAATACTTCTGTGAAGGTTTAAGACAATTAGAATGTAAAAGAAGTTTTATTATAAGCTCTTTATATACGCACAATGCTCTGTGTAACTGTTGCCAAAGAACTGAGTCTGAAAGGTGTCAAGAGCTGTTGGGAGAGTCCGTGGGGTTCACCTGGCATTGCAAGGTAGGGAAAAGCTTCTGAAACGAGAGGATTTTGGAAGCTGCTGTTTGACAGCTGCCAAAAACGATCAGAAACTGGGGATAGAATAAAATTCTGTTCTCCAACTTGTAGTTTTTGATCCTTGCGTTGAATGTAGGAGCTAGAAGTGAGCTTGACAATTAAAACTGGATTTGTTCCTGACTGGTTTTGTTGGTGTGAGCCTTTATTTCGTTGCTTTTGAAGACATCCTTGACATTGCTGTGTGTGGGATTTGATGTGTCTGTCCATGCAAATGAAGGGGAGCTGCTGGAAAGGTGGAACTTTGCTGAACAAGCAGTGCAGCACTTCTGGGATTGCTTAGGAAGCACAGCTGAGAATTGCACTGCAACAACCCCAAACTCCCTGGCACCAAGATTTGAAGTTTTTTAATAAATGTCAAGCTCTGCTTGGACGTGTGTCAGTGTTGCAGAAGGATGGGGATGGAAGGAAGGGATTCAGCTGGTTTGGCTCAGAGCTGCTGCTGCTGAAGTGGTCCAAGATGAGCCCCAGGGCTGTGGGACACAACAGGAGCTTCCTGATGCTCCAGGGATGCTCTGGAAAGAAACAGGGTAGGTGGTCACACCTAGGAACAGTTGTAGGTTCTTCCCCAAAATTCCACATCCCCAGCTGCACCCAGAGACTGAGGCTTTGCAAACCTCTGCTGATGATTTTTGGCTGCCTCAGGAGCTGCTGCTGGGCTCTGCTCTCTGGGCAGGGAGGGACAGGAAATTCTCCCAGAGCTGGATGGAGCTGGAGAATGTTTGGAGGTGGGTGGGAAGGAGTTGGTTTGGGGTTTTTTTTATGGAGTTCTCAGCAAAAAGAAAGGGACCTGAGATGTCACATCACCAAAAGCAGCTCCTGTTTTCCAGTGTGTCCCACCAGGCACCTGCACCATCATTGTCACACGTTCATTTTACTCCTTTCCCACCTTTTTTTTTATTTTTGTTGCATTCTGAATCTGCCCTTGGCAGGGTTTTTACCTGCCTGGAACATTGATGGGCAGAACCAGGGGTGGCTCAAGCACTTCCCTTGTGTCTGTTCCCCCAAAACTCAGTGCAGGCTTTTGCTGTCCTCTCCTGACCCAGCTCTCTGCTTCCCCAGCCCGTTCTAGAAGCTGGCTCTGGGATTCCCACTGGAAATGCTGCCCAGGTGCTGAGTGGGAATTTTTCCTGGAGAAGCTGAGCCTGTGTCTGGCAGTGGCTGCTCCTTTTCCAGATAAGCAATGATGAAGGATTCATTGGAACCTCAGGAATCTCCTTTCTGGCCCCAGTCATTTGGGGTGTCCTCCTTTCATCTGCCAAGCTTCCAAACCAGCCTGAATGGACATAATGGGATGGAGGTTTGTTGTTGTCTGTATTGAGGCCTGTGAATGTTAGAAGAGAATCATCTTTAATTATTTTCCTGCCTAATTAAGGCGTTGAAGGACCAAACCCTGGCCATTCAGCTCCTGGCTCAGCTTGCAGAGAGCATCAATGTTGTGGGCAGAGCAGAGGGGAGGGAGCTGTTGCAGTGCAAGCTTTGGAATCACAAATTAGCACTTTCCTCTTTGGCTTTTTTGGGTGTTTTCCTGTCACACTTCCCTGGCTGTGTCTTTCCTTGCCTTGTACAAAACTGCACGAGCTCGGATGGCTTGGCTCTGCTCTGATGTCACATTAAATATTGAAGAGCCTGTCCTGGGGGAGCTGCTGCCTTCTGCTCCCCATCTGCCTCTCCTGCAAAGAGCTGCTCGCTTGGAGAGCCTGCTCTTCATCCATGAGGCCAATTCCTGCTGCTGCAGGAGCAGTGCCCCTTACCCAGCCCCAGAATGGGAGCAAAATGCAAAGAATTGGGGAAAACAGCTTGAAAATAAAATCTCTCCCTCCTGATCTGAGTGATGCTGAAACTTCTTATCATAGGAGGAGAACCAGGAGCTCTGCAGCAGTCAGGTGTTTGTGATGTGATCAGAGGCCTGCAGGAAATCCTCCTGTCCTGTGGGGTTTGATTTTAGTGCTGGGGAGGCTTTTGGGAGGGCTGGGAGCAATTCTCATCCGCCCAGCAGCAGGAGTTGGTGTCCTGGAATGCTCGTTTTGGGTAAGTTTTCCATCACTGGGTGCCCTGGGAGGCTCTGCAGCGTCTGTGGGAGTGAGAGCTGAGGTGGCTGGAGCAGAAGGTGCAGCCCTGAGCACCCCCAGTGCTGGGGCTGAGCTCCCTGCTGGCAGTGACAGAGCTCAGTGTCCCCTCCTGGCACGAGCTGCTTCCCCTGGCAGCTCTGCTGGCTCCTCTCTGGTGCTCCAAGCATCACATTTCTCAAATTTGGGACCAGTGCCACTGATTTCAAACGGCACCTCCAGGGAGTGCTGGCCTGCTTTAGCAGGATTTCATGGAATTGTGGAGTGGGTTGGGTTGGAAGGGCCCTCAAAGCCCATCTCATTCCACCCTCTTCAGGGCAGGGATTCCTCCCACTGTCCCAGGTCACTCCAAGCTCCATCCAGCCTGGCCTTGGACACTTCCAGGGATCCAGGGGCAGCCACAGCTTCTCTGGGCACCCTGTGCCAGGGCCTGCCCACCCTCACAGGGAAGGATTTCTCCCCAATTTCCCATCCATCTCTGCCCTCTGGCACTGGGAAGCCATTCCCTGTGTCCTGTCCCTCCAGGCCCTTCAGAGCTTCCCTTCCCTGCCCAGGTGTTGGCAGCTCCCTCCCATCTCCACCTCTTCTGATATTAAGGAATAATTTTGATCCTGGCAGTCAGGATCTGGAGGCTGCAGCCCCTGGGATGTGTTGGATGTGTCCCTCTGGAGCTGGGCTGTGCTCCAGCAGCTCCAAGGGGATCTGCTCCCATGGGAGAAGGGATGACCCAGCCCAGAGCACAGCAGCCACTGGGGACTGAGGAGCTGCTGCTTGGCCCTGGGAGGGTTTAGCCTGGTTTAATCAGGCTGAGGGCTCTGCTGTTTTTGGAGGTGTTCATCCCCTCCTTTCCCTGTCCTCTCTGTTGGTGTTTGATCCTTGTCCCCACAAAGGAAAGATTGGACTCAGTGATCCCTGCGGGTCCCTTCCAAGTCAGGTTTGTTCATGATCCTCTGAGATGTTACCCCAAAAAACAGAAATTCTCTTACTAGAAACTGCAACAGTTCAGCTGCTAAAAAACCCCAAATTTATCCAAAGTAAACCCCCAAATTAATGCAAAGCAACCCCTTCCCCATGATCCCACCTGAGCAAGCTGTACCCTAAATACATAAATATCTGAAATACTCCCTCATTTTCCCTCCTGCTTTCCCTGGAGGGAGTGCAAATGCAGGATAAGCCCTGTTTAAGAGGAAAAACCTTCCAGGGGCAGACCCAGCTCATCTCCAGCATCCCCTCTCCCTTTGGAAGTTGCTGTTTGGCAGCTGCCAAAACGATCAGAAACTGGGGATAGAATAAAATTCTGTTCTCCAACTTGTAGTTTTTGATCCTTGCGTTGAATGTAGGAGCTAGAAGTGAGCTTGACAATTAAAACTGGATTTGTTCCTGACTGGTTTTGTTGGTGTGAGCCTTTTTTTTGTTGCTTTTGAAGACGTTCTCGACGTGCTGTGTGGGTGGATCTCAGGGATGTGTAGCTGTGCTGGGTTTGTTCCCCCCCCATGATTTGTGACTCGTTAAATTCTCCTCCAGTAAAGACCAGGAGGTTTGTCCCAGGATTCTGAGAGAGGATTTTAAGTGAGGGGAATCCCTGCTCAGGGATTTCTGGCCCAGAGATGCTGCATTTTGCTAAAGAGGCTCTCCCAGCACATGTCCCTGATCTGGTGTTGATTTTCCAGTGAAGGATTTCTTTTGATAAGAGTTGCTTGGAGGGGGGAGGGAGAGGGAATTTCTTGGTTGTATAAGGGAGCTCTGTATTTAAAATGGAAATAAAAAAGAAATATGCTGTTTATATATTTCTACTTTTTGCCCAATCCCTTTCTTTTCTTTAATCCGAAGCTCCTGGCACAGTCTGGGTTTCTCTCCCAGGGCTGAGGGTGTTTCTCTGGGATATTTCTGTAATCCCCAGCCCTTGGAGCATTTGAGCATCTCAGCTGTGACTGTAAGAGCACGTGTCTGACACGTGAGAGTCTGGGGAGCCCAAAATGGGATTATTTCAGCATTTAATGGGGAATAACTGCACCTTTTACCTGATTTGGTGCCCTGGGAGCATCTGGAGATGGCTCTGACTTCCTTGGCATCACCCAACCAGAGATGAACCCAAATCCTGGTGAATATTTCCTTCAGGGAGCCTGGGGATGAGCCATTTCTCCAAGGAGTGGATTTGTGGAGTGGATTTGTTTCCTGCCACAGGATCCAGTTGCCCTCCATCCTCCTTTAACCCAGGGATCCTGGAGGAGCTCACAGGGACCCGAGACTGAGGTGAGGCTGGGAATGGCTGTGTGGGTGTCAGAGCAGGATTTGGGACAATCCAGAGCCTCCAAACTTGTCCCTGAGGCAAAGCTGGGGACCCTCATGTAAATCTAGATATTAAAAAAAACCATCCCAGTTCATCGATGGGCAGAATCCCAGGAGAAGGAGAATTTTGGGTGGTGTTAATTTGGGGGGCTGTCCAACCTGGGGGTTCTTGGGGTGGGAGATGCTCCCTGCTCTGCCCTGTTGGGATGTGCCAAGAGCAGAGCACTGAACCTGCCCCAGCCCGGGGCTGCTCCCTCCTGCACGGGCTGGAAAAAACAGGAGAAAAAAAAACAGGAGATGAAAGTTGGTGAGAGGTGGCTGTGCTCAAACAGAGCCCTCGGGGGGATGTGGGGGCTCTGCAGATCCCTGGGGAGGGATGCTGAGCAGCAGGAAGGAGTGGGAGGGATGTTTTTAGCCCCTCCTGGATGTCTGTGCATGGATTTCTCCTGGATGAGCCTCTGCAAGGTGCCAAGTGCCCCAGTTCAGAGCAGGTTTGATAATGAAATTGGTTTTAATGTTGGTGGGGTTTTGTGCAGAGCTGGGGAGGGTCAGGGTCAGGCGGGGTTTCCCTCACATTGTCCTTCCTCCCCCACCAGGACACACGTGGTGCTCTGCCAGGAGGCTTTGCAGGAGGCTTGGAATGTGAGATGGCCAAAAATTTCATGGATAAACTGTCCAAGGAAGAGCCAGGCCCCAGGGGTGTGAGGTGTGGGTTTGCCCTGTGCCATGGAGGGCATGGAGAAAGGATTATTTAGGGTGGCTGCATCTTCAAACTGCTCATTTTGTCAGTAATTTTCCCTCCTCAATCTCCTGCTTGGCTTTAAAAGAAAAATGGAGTTGGAATATTCCTCCCTGCACTTCCCAGCCCTACAAAGAACTGAAATATCTTCCTGGAGTGCTCCAGGTGCGACAGGGCACTCCACGTGGCACTGCAGCAAAGCTGGGGAGAAGGATCCAGTTATTCCCTGTCCCCTGAATTTGGGGGGATGCAGAACCCCGAGATGGACCAGGAGAGAAGGCAGCAGAAACGCTGCAGCCAGCCAAGGGTCAGAAATCTGATTTTTTCAGTGTACGAGCCAAAAAAGCAATTAATTGTAGCTTTTTTTTTTTCCTTTTAAAGGTTCGGGGTGGATTTTGTGGGTTTTTTTCTGGCCCTGAGCCCTCCCAGGCACCAAAACCCGGGGGTTTTCATCGGGAATTTGATGTGCTGAGAGCCGGTGCCATCTAGGGGACAGAGAGGAGAACAGGGACAGGGAGCGGAACACCGGCACTGGTTTCACTCCCAAACCTCCAAAATCTGCTCCAACCTCCGGAGAGCCCCTGCCCGACCCCCTCCATCACCCGGGCTCAGAATGGGAGGTTGGTGGGTGCAGGGCTTGGCTCAAGCTCAGGCAGCCCCAAATCCTGCGTGGAAAGCAGAAATCACGGATTGGTTTTGGTTGGAAGGACCTGAAAACTCTCATTCCATGGTCAGGGACATCTTCCACTGTCCCAGGTGGCTCCAAGCCCTGTCCAGCCTGGCCTTGGACACTTCCAGGGATCCAGGGACAGCCACAGCTTCTCTGGGCACCCTGTGCCAGGGCTCAGCACCCTCACAAGGAAGGATTTATTCCCAATTTCCCATCCAACCCTGCCCTCTGGCAGTGGGAGCCATTCCCCGTGTCCCTGTCCCTCCGTCCCTTGTCCCCAGTCCCTCTCCAGCTCTCCTGGAGCCCTTGGACACTTTCAGGGCGTTGCCTTCAAGCAGCACCTCCTGCCCGAAGCTGGCAGGAGAGGTTTTCCCTGAGGGGGGATCCAGGGGGGGGTCAGAGCCCTGGGACCCCCTCTCAGCTCCCCCTGCCAGCTCCGGGCCAGCCTCGATGTCCTGCCGGGTTCCCTGCACAGGGACCTGCCCTGCTGTCCCTCGGGGAAGGTTTGGCCAGGTTTGCTCTGCATCAGGGGAGGGGCCACAGAATTATTTCGAGTGGAAAATCCCTCTGAGATCATCCAGTCCAGCCACTGCCCAGGCCACCACTGACCCCTGTCCCCAAGTGCCACATCCACAGAGCTTCTAAATCCCTCCAGGGATGGGGACTCCAGCACTGCCCTGGGCAGCTGTGCCGGGGCTGGACACCCCTTTCCATGAAGAAATGTTCCCAAAATCCACCCTGAGCCTCCCCTGGTCCAGCCTGAGGCCGTTCCCTCTCCTCCTGTCCCTGTTCCCTGTTCCCAGAGCCCTTTCCCCCCGGCTGTCCCCTCCTGGCAGGAGCTGTGCAGAGCCACAAGGGCCCCCCTGATCCCCCTTTGCTCCAGATTTTCGCCCAGGCCCTGAAGGGAGGTTCTGGATAACTCCAGCTGAGCCCCCAAAATCAATCTGTCACTTTACCTAAAGCCAGCCACTTCCCAAACCTTTGGAAAAGGTGGATGGGAGAGCAGCAGGTGGGAAATCTGCACTTCCATCGCTGTGAATAAATCATCTAAGGATATCTAAGTACAATAAATAAAATCACCAATAAGAATCTGGCAAATGGGTGAGTCCAGCCTCGAGCCAGAGCTGCAGGGCTGAGGAGTTTGTGCAGGAGGCTTCACCTAAATCACTTTTTTTTCACTCTTTCCTATCTCATCTTTTTGGGGTTTTTCCCTAACTTCATCAGCCCTCTGGAAATCCTTTTGGCACCCACCATGAGCAGCTTCAGGGTGGACAGGAGGGGCTGCAGCCAAAATTTGCTGTCAGGGGCTTCTCCTCCACCACCTCAGCCCCAAATGTCCCCTCCAGCTCGTCCCGGGCAGTCCCAGCTGTGCGGGACACCGGGAGGAGGCTGCGAGCACAGGGATGGAGAACAGGGAAACCCCCGAGGGCCCTCCCGGGTAACCAAAATTTGTAAAATCCTGGCGGCGAAGAGCTGCCTGTTGTCTGTGCCGGCTCCAGCAGAGGGAGTGTGGCTGCACGGAACAGGATTCAAAGTCTCTTCTCTTCACAAATCCACTTTTGGAGATGAATTATCAGGGTGTCTCCTTTGGATGGCGTTTTCCCGTGACATTTCCGATTGTTCCCCACCTACTCAGGCAGAAAAATGCATTGGGAGTCTTTAAAAACGACAGAAATTTTAAATTTTTTTTCTATTTTAGATGGGATCAATAAGAAAAAAACACCCCAAAATCCTATCTCAGAGTTTTAAATCATAGATAATTCGTTAAATTATATCCCATGGGGGTGGGATTGGACCCCAAAGCAAGGGATTAATTTCTGGGGGATCCAACCCTCAACTGGGTACCACATTCCCATCACATTTTTTTTTGTTTTTTGGGTGATTCCTGGGAGATGTTCCTCGATGCTCATCCGGGGCTGTTTTTGGAAGCAGGAGAGCCTCAGAGGGAAAGCGGGAGATGCCCATGGAGAGAAGGGGGTGGGATCTGGGTCACTAAAACACCTCGGTTTTTGTTATTCGTGATCACAGCCACGGGAGCGGCACCGTGGCTCCTGCAGAGAAGGTTTGGGTACCCCAGACCGGCTCATCCCGAATTTCCCTGGAGGTAAAATCCACCCTTAGAGATGCTCCTTAAAAGCTGAGGGTTCCAAGGGGTGAATTTTATCCACCTGGGCAGCTGGGAGGCAGAAATGTCAATCCCTGTGCCGCAGGGAAAGTTCCCTCGGGATGCTGGTCCTGGAAACGCCGGGAGGTTCATGGGGTTAATGAGATTTCTCCAAATTTGCATATTAATAACTGCACCTATTACCTCGCCGTTGGACTTTGTAGGGCATAATATTAACAATTAATTGCTAATAAAATAGCCCCTTCATGGCCGTTTGTACATGAAAGTGGAATAATCGATCCGGGCGCTGCCTGCCTGAAGTGCTGGAGGGAATTTTGGTCACCCCTCCCCTGCCCCAGGTGCAGCTGGAAACTTTTTTAATTCGCGTTTTCTGCTTCCCAGCTTTGTCTGGCACGGATAATCTTCCTTGGGGTTCATCCCCCCTGGCTCCAGCAGCGTCCCTGCTCCCCCAAACCTGTGCTGTCCTCTCCGAGGCAGAAAGCTCCGGTGAGCGCCGGGCTGGCCATTTCCTCCCCTAATTGCCATTAAACGCAATTAGCGCTTCCCAGCTCGCCCCAGAAGCAGTGTCTCAGCGAGGTCACCGTGGCCTGCGGCTGGAGAAACGCTGCAAGAGTTTTAGCCAGAAGAATAACAATTATTTTAATTATTTCTTCACATGAAAATTGACATTTCTCCTTCTGTCCTCCCCAAAATCAACCCAAGCAGAGAAATTTGCCCTCTGGCTGCTCGGTGTCCCAGGAGCTGGGAGTCACTTTCTGCCCCTGTTCCTGCAGGAATTTCGTTGCTCCCCGAGTTATGGGAGCAGCTGATTTCCCTGGAAAAATGGGGGGAAACTCCCCTCTGGAGTTCCCAGACCTGCAGGAGGTCTGAAAGGGAAAAGCTGTGGGTTGTGTCCTACAGAAACGGGGCTGGGATGAGACAGAGTCGGGTAACCTGGAGCTCCTGCAGGATTTTGAGGCGCTGCCAAAAGCCCTGGAAGGCCAGAGCAGAGGGTCCAGGAAGCTCCTCACCTCAAAATTCACTTTTTCTCCTTCCTTCCTCTCTGCCAGGGCATGAACTCGACCTCTGTGCACGAACCGGCTGCTTCCCAGCAATGCCTCGAGAGGAAAAAATTCCTTCCCTGTTTCTCCTTAGCTCACAGGAGCTCCTTGCCGTGGTGTTCCCTCAAAGGCAGCCTCCAGGGAAGCTGGAAAAACCTCTCCAGGCTGGAAAAACCTCTCCAGGCTGGATAAACCCCTCCAGGCTGGAAAAACCCCTCCAGGCTGGATAAACCCCTCCAGGCTGGAAAAACCTCTCCAGGCTGGAAAAACCCCTCCAGGGAAGCTGGAAAAACCTCTCCAGGCTGGATAAACCCCTCCAGGGAAGCTGGAAAAACCTCTCCAGGCTGGAAAAACCTCTCCAGGCTGGATAAACCCCTCCAGGCTGGAAAAACCTCTCCAGGGAAGCTGGAAAAACCTCTCCAGCCTGGAAAAACCTCTCCAGGCAAGCTGGAAAAACCTCTCCAGGCTGGAAAAACCCCTCCAGGGAAGCTGGAAAAACCCCTCCAGGCTGGATAAACCTCTCCAGGCTGGATAAACCCCTCCAGGGAAGCTGGAAAAACCTCTCCAGCCCGGAAAAACCCCTCCAGGGAAGCTGAAAAAACCTCTCCGGGCTGGAAAAACCCCTCCAGGCTGTCCCCCACCCCGTATCCTTCCCCTAACCCCTCTCCCAGGGGTGGGAGCAGATCTGTGGCACGGATTGTTTCCCTGAAATTCTCCAGGCATCTGGCCGCAGACTGAGCCGGTCCTTAGGGGGTGTTTTTCTCCTTGGCTGAATTTGTCTGGGTTTGGAGGCTGCAGAATCCGGCAGTTCCCGCAGCAGGGAGTTCTGCAGATCTCCCCTTTCCCTCCTTGGAAATTCCGGGTGTGTTTGGCAAATCTCAGTGAGTCCAGCCTGGCCCCCCCGAGGCTTCTCCCACTCCCCAGGGTTTGTGCATCAGCCCCACCCCACCCTGGCTCGTCACCGCTCTGGAGGGGCCGCGAAAAAAAAAATCTCCACCTGTCATGGGAAAAAAAAAAAAAAAAAAAAGGAAAAAATAAAAATCGCGGAGCTCCTCCAGCACGTCCTGGCCTGGTGAGGAAGCTATTTTCACCAGCCTCCCACACACGCTGCGATGCTCGAGCAGCAAAGGAGGAACCCCAGCGCTAAGTGCAGCTTTAACAGCCCTGGTTTAGCTCACCGGCGCTTTCCTTGCAGATGCACTTTTATTTTTTTTTAATTTTTTTTTTTTTCTTCCCCGGGAACATCTGCCCCAAAAAATCCCCGGGGATCGGTGCCGGCTCTGCCCGGAGGTAATACAGTGCTTGGCATCTCTGAAAAACACATTGAAAGGTGTTTTTCCCCAGCCTCAGCCCTCCAGGATGTCCCCTGGGTGTCCGCACAGCCCTGGGATGAGATTCCCACCTCGCTGAGCGTCGGGAATCGCGTCCCGAGCCCGCACAGTCCCTTCCCCTCCGAACTGCCCCATCCCGAGGGATGCAGGGCGGGCCCCGCGCTCTCCATCCCCCCGGAAAAGCAGCTCAGGGGCGGAATTCCCGAGGGAATGACCCTTGGGAACAACCAGTGGAGGAGATGGCTCTGCCCCGCATCTGCCACCCCAGGAGGAGCAAACTGTGACCGACGCCTGATGCCCTGGAAATATCAGAGTGATCCCCGCTCCAAAGTCCCCGTGGAACGTTTGGTGGGGAGGGAAGTGGATGTGGATCTCTCCATGTTCTTTCCAATTTTTGGGGGTTTTTTTTAATAGTCTCTGTTTCGGTTTTCCCAGGATTAGGAAAGTCTCATCTTTAGGGATCTGCCTCTCCCTGGCTGCTCCTCAGCGCGGAGCTGAAGGAACACGGGACCCGCTACGAGCCAGGGGGGCTGGAAAAATGCATGGAACGAGGAAAGAAACCCTCTCCTGTAAAATAATCCTTAAAAAAAAAATCACGGGGAAAGGCGCCTTTCCCTGTGCCTGCCCTACTTGCTGGGTTCCAGGCTGCCTCTCCTGCTCCTCAGCTCTCCAAAGCATCTCCTCAACTTCCAGCCTTTCCCTCCACATCCTCACACGCTCCCCGCTCCCTCCCATCGCTGCGGGATCCAGCCTGGACCCCCCCGCCCCGCTCTTTGCTCCTCCCTGGGGCTCCGAGGCAGCCGGGGACCATCTGGGTCCCTGCCCGGCAGAGGCGAGGGGAGGGCGGTAGGAGGGACCGGCGAGGCGGGGAGGGGAGAAGGATGCTCCGGGGGTGGCTCTTTGCTTCCTCGCCCGCCCGGAGCTCGCAGGGGCTCGCCTGGAGGATGTCTCACCCCCTCGGCACAGGTAAACTCCGGGACCCTGCACGGCCGCAGCCGGGGGATGCTGCCAAGGGGAGGAAGGGGCAGCAATCCGGCTTGGATCGAAACAAAACTTCAAGGGGGGGGAATGGGGTTCGAAACAAAACAAGAACAACAAAAAAAAAAAATAAAAGAGAGGATGCAGGTTTGTGCATGATGCTCGGAGCATCCGGGGGTGAGCCCTGCCCTGAAGTTTCCTTCTGGATGGCCGGGAAATACTCGCAGGGATGGAATGCCGGGGGTGGGAGCGCGGCCGCGGCTCTCCCAGCCTCTCCGCCGTGCGCGGTGGGGATGCTCGGGCTCCGGGAACGAGCTGGGCTCTGCCTGGTACCCTGGGGTGCCGCACGCCGCGGGGCCGCTCCCGCTGCCAGCCCGTGGCTACTGACAGCCCGTGTGTGGCCACTGCGTGCCCGGAGCAGGGATTTGCGCTCCCGGCTTTGAAGTTTGCGGGTGCCGCGGGCGGGGGATGCGGTCGGCGGGGGCTGTGCCCACCCTGGTGCTGTGGCTCGTGTTGTCGCATCCGCTCCCACATCCTCGGAGGAGGCTCCGCAAGGGATTAAATGTATGGATGCAGAGGAGAAGTGCAACAGCAGCAGGCACGGCTCGGCAGGGAAACACAATCCACAAAAGGCGTTCTCTCTCCCGGAAAAGCACATGGATGAGCAGGGAGATGTTGCAGGCAGCCCGTGCTCCTTCCCAAGTGGAGAGCGGCTTCCTCCGAGCATCCCCCGGNGAGAGGATGTTCGGTTTTCTTCGCCCTGTTTGTGACAAGATGCTCTGGTTTGTCGCTGGAGGTGTCACTGCTGGGGGAGCGCTCCTGCCGAGCTCGGAGCATGCTGCTGCTGAGGGCCAGCCCCAGGAGGTTTTTGGAGCAGCACCTTCTCCTGGCGGAGAGCGCGGAGCAGCAGCGGCCGGCTCGGGAACCTCTCCCGAATCCATTCATGACTGAGGAACCTCCCGCCCCAGCCGAGCCCGAGCTGCCGCCCTCCAACCTCACCAACGCCACGGACTGCGGCGAGGAGATCCTGCTCTATGGGGACACCGAGAAGGTCGTCATCGGCGCCGTGCTCTCCATCATCATCCTCATGACCATCGCCGGCAACGGGCTGGTCATCATCTCCGTGTGCATCGTCAAGAAGCTCCGGCAGCCCTCCAACTACCTGGTGGTGTCCCTGGCCGCCGCCGACCTGTCGGTGGCCTTCGCCGTCATGCCCTTTGTCACCATCACGGACCTGGTGGGGGGCGAGTGGCTCTTTGGGAAGGTGTTTTGCAACGTGTTCATCGCCATGGACGTGATGTGCTGCACAGCCTCCATCATGACCTTGTGCATCATCAGCGTGGACAGGTAAGGCAGGGCCGGGCTGCTGCGCTCGGCTGGGCTCGGATTATTCTGGGGNCTGGGCTCTGATTATTCTGGGGTGTTTCGGGGAGGTTAGGGGAGGCTAAAATCGTGTTCCCGGTTGGATCAGTGCCCCTGGAGGTGTTTTTTCCAGGTGATGAGGGTTTTCTGTGGGAATTCGGTGCCTCATTCCCTTTGGAAGAGCTGGGCTCAGGCTGTTTCCTCAAGTAACTTCCCTAAGTTACTTCCTTTTGGCAGCTGCTTCACATTGTTCCAGAGGAGCAGCACCTGACCTTCTCCGTGGAAGGTGCCTGAGCCTTGAAACCATTCAAGAAAGCAAAAAAAAAAAAAAAAACCAACCCAGATGCACTTTGGGAATCCAGGTTCCAGGGCTGCTGGAGCCAATCCTGTGGGATTTTCTCTGCTGCTCCCTGGACTCGTGCCTTGGCTGAGGATGCCAGCAGCTCCCCACACCCCATCCCAAAATCCCAAACCCCCCGCTTTACCCCAGTGAGCGCATTTGTGAGGATTTTCCGGCTTCACCTCCCACACCTGGAGCTGGGAGGGGAGGGCTCAGCCTGCCTGGCAGAGTGGCCAGGCTTGGACAAGCCAGCACCTCGGTGTCTCTAATTTTAGCAGCTGCGTCATCGGGGCCGTGGCGCTGCCCGGGGCTGAAGTGTGCTGCCTTCTCGGGGGTCGCTCTGGGCTGAGCTGGCACTGCTGGGCTGGGCAGCTCAGGGAGCAGCAGCTCAGGGAAGGGACACATCCCTCATCTGAGATGTGCCACCTCCCCGGTCACCTCTGCAGGTGTGACAGCAGGTGACAAAGCAGAAAGGACAGAGAGAATCCTGCTGCTGCTGCTGATTCTTGACATCCCCCCCAGGGCACGCCAGCAGCCAGCCCTGCTCCGAAACCTGCAGCCCCAGCAGCCACTGCTCCCCTGGGAGCTGCAGATCCACAGCCCTGGGCAGCTCGGAGCCGCTGGCAGAGACAAAACCCCTGCCAGGCCACAGGCGAGGTTCAGCTCTTCTGCTGAACTTGCTTTATTTTAATAATTTTCCTACTGGGAAAAAAAAAAAAGCAGGTGTGCTGAGAGCTGGCAGGAGCCTGGCTCTGGGAGAGGGAAGGGATGAAATGCAGGAAGGAAATGTGGCAGTGGGTGAGGAGCGGGGAAGTGGCTGCACACCAACCAGACTGGCTTTGCTTGAAAATTTCCTTTCTTTTTCTTTTTCTTTTTCTTTTTCTTTTTCTTTTTCTTTTTCTTTTTCTTTTTCTTTTTCTTTTTCTTTTTCTTTTTCTTTTTCTTTTTCTTTTTCTTTTTCTTTTTCTTTTTCTTTTTCTTTTTCTTTTTCTTTTCCTTTT
>VZTB01011158.1:112706-141501 GCA_013397245.1 Thryothorus ludovicianus
CCGTTCCCCTTTTCCCTTTTTCCCTTTTTCCCTTTCCCCTTTTCCCCTTCTCCCCTTTTCCCTCTTTTTCTTTTCTCTTTTTCCCTTTCCCCTTTCATTTTTCCTTGGCCAAACATATCAACAACTCTCCCCACCCCATCCCAAATCCCCAAAACCCCAATACATGCAATCCTTTTCCCTTTCTTTTTCCTTTCCTTTTCTTTTCCTCCTTTTCCCCTTCCCCTTTCCTTCCTCTTCCCCTTCTCTTCCCATTTCCTCCCCCCCCTTTCCCAACCAACCAATCCCACCCCATCTCATCCCATCCCTTGGAGCAAGACTTTTCCAAACACACGCACAAACAGGAGGGATCTTTCCCCAAAAATCCCTGCCATGGATTCCACTCCTCCATCACTCATCCCTCCCATCCAATGTCACTGCTCAGGGGAGCAGATCCACACCCAAGGACACCGTGCAGGCAGATCCTGAGTTTGATGTCACTTTGTTTTTCCTGGGAAGGAGAGAGGGAAAAGCTGTGTCCCGAGAGGTTGTCAAAGAATTTTTTTGGCGTGGGCTGGCACAGGAACTGCACCGTGATCAGTTTGCTCCCAAAATTTCATCCTCCCCTGGCCACAGCCCTGATGGAAAAGTTGCCTGGAAAGAATTTCCAGCTGGGAAAGGAGAAAAACAGCAAGGATTGAGCAGAGAGAGGGGACTGGACCATCCCCTCAGCTGTGCCCACCCGGCTGTGGGTGGGAGGAAGGACAACCTGCAAGGGCAGGGGGTTTGTGGGGTCGGGAATTAATAATAATGGGAATTCATATAATTTATTTTATTAAAAAATAACGGGAATTCTTGGGATGCCCTCTGGTGCACATTAGAGGAGGAGGTGACTGGGGCACTGTCCTGCTGCTTTCCCCCTCCAGGATCCCCAGGAATGGGCTGGGAGTTGTGTGAATCACCCCAGGGCAGTGTCCCAAGCATCACTGCCCCTGGGCTGGACTGAGGATCCAGGGTCGTGCCTGGATCTCCACTTCCCCCCTGAGCCAGGAATGGGCAGGGGTTTTGGTTTGAGTCTTGATGGAAACATCTCCAGAAGCACAATTCTCAATTTCCCTGCTGATACAACCCAAAACCAGAAGCACAAAGAGAGCTGAGCTTGAAAAACTTGCTGCAACAGAGATTAAATTATCTCTGTTAATTATTAAGTTATCTCAGTGTGGCATCAACCCAAACCTCCCCCTGTGATGGGGACCAGCTCTTCCTCCTGCCCTGTGAGGAAGAAGAGGGAAAGCCTTGGTGCTTCTCGGAAATAGAAATATTTCCTCTGGCTCTGTCTTCAATCCAACTTGGTCAGCACTGTCAGGCCTGTTCCTGCCAAGGAGGAGGCCCTGTTTTTATTGATGGCTGAAGTGCCCTCAATATTTTGCTTAGCTTAGATGGAAAAGCGACTTGGTTTGCCCAGGATGATGAGGACTATTAAAATGTAGGCTGCTGTTATTGATTATTAATGCTGAGCGCTTCCTAAAAGCCTCTCGATTGAAGCTGGTAGAACTAATCTTGTCTGAAGCGAGATTTGATTGATTTCCTTTGAAATCAGAAAAGAAAAATGCTGGAAACATCCATCTTCCTCCTATATTTTCCTTATGTAAAAGCCTGCCAATGTTGCAGATTTTTTAATGTCACAAACCAAAAACAAACCAACAACAAAAAAAAAAATCCCCTCTTTTGGCTGCTCAGCTTTGATGAAACTCTCCATAAAAATGCCAAGGAACTGACAAAAGGAGCTCCCCAAAGCCCACACATCACTTCTGGCATTCCTGGTGGAGAAAAAAATCTCCATCCATCTCCCAGGCAGCTCTTCTGGGGCTCTCCCCTTTCCCTGACAAGTATTTTCCACCCGAAATCAGATTATATGCTCCAAATTGGGGTCACCCTCAGTAAAAACACACCTTCCGAAAGTCAGTGGGATGAAAACTGCACCGCATTTTGCTGGAGTGCCTTTCCCATGTCCTTCATCCAAACGTTTCCCAGGCTGGGTAGATTCCTGCTCTGTATCTGGGATGGATCCCTGGGATGCTCCACCAGCTCTGACTTTGGGCATGGGCAGGTGTAGCAGCCTCCAGCTGCCTTTTTTTTTCCTCCTCTCCTTCAGCAGGATGGGGCAGGGATGGCACCAGCTTGGAAATCAAGGAAGGAGCTTATTTTGGCTGCAGAGGAGGCATGGAATTGTGGTAAAACTGTGGGGTCAAGGGAACCCTAATTCTGGACTCATTTGTCCTGCTGTGTGAGTGGGGATTCACCTTTTCCCAGTTCACCAGCTGCAGGATGGGGAAAGGGGCTCCTCGGAGAGATTTGGGTTGTTTTTATTATTTAATCCCTGGCATGATGATCCAGCAATTGAGGAGGGGCTGCAGGAAAGCCAGAGAGGGACTTTTCATGAGGAAATGTAAAGACAGGACAAGGGCAGGGCTAGATGGGATATTGGGAAGGAATTGTTCTCCGTGAGGGTGGGCAGGCCCTGGCACAGGGTGCCCAGAGAAGCTGTGGCTGCCCCTGGATCCCTGGAAGTGTCCAAGGCCAGGCTGGACAGGGCTTGGAGCATCCTGGGACAGTGGAAGGTGTCTCTGGCCCGGGGGTGGAACTGGATGGGATTTTAAGTCCCTCCCAACCCAACCCAACCTAACTCAACCCAACCCAACTCAACCCAATCCAACCCAACCCAGTCCAACCCAATCCAACTCAACCCAACCCAGTCCAACCCAATCCAACTCAACCCAACCCAGTCCAACCCAACCCAATCCAATCGAATCCAGTCCAACCCAACCCAACCCAACCCAAGCCAATCCAAACCAACCCAACCCATTCCATGATTCCCACTGAGAGTAGAGCAAACATTCTGACTTTGGTGGTGCAGCCCAGCCTGGGGCAGATCTTCCACCCCACAGCCAAGGGGTTGGGATCTGCAGGATCAGGGATGTGGCAGGAAATTTTTGCCCCTGGGATGAGTGGCTGCACCATCAGCTCAGCATGGCCCTGCAAATCCACACCAAGAGCCCATAAATCCTGAGCAAAGGCAAAACAAAATTGTCTTTTTTTACCTGATTACCCCTAAACTTGATTAGCAGCATGGCACACAAACACACAGAGAAAAAACAACAAAAAAAAAATCCAAAGGGAGAGAATTCCACTCGAATTCCACTTCCTGCCAGTGCCACCTTGCTTCCTGTAAATGCTGCCCTATTTTGAGGGTTTCCTGCTCGCTTCAAAATTATTACAAAGACCTCAAAATGGCCCCGTTTCCTCCAGCAGCTGTGGATGAAATGTGCCAGCTTTGCCTGCTCGTTAAACCTTGTCACCGAGCGTTTTCCTCGGCTAGCGCGTAAATTCCTTGAGGTTTCAGCAAATCCAAGGCAGATCAGCTTCCAAAGAAACCCAGGAACAGCGTAAGAGAGGATGGCACACGACACAGCACGGATTTATTGGCTTGGATATACAGAGGGGTGATTTTTGGGGTGTTAATTTGGGAATTGAGGCAGCAGAGCAGAGTTTTCCCCCAGCCTGGCCCCATCAAGGGCCACCAGGAGGGAATGGGTTTCCCAGAGAAGCTGTGGATGCTCCATCCCTGGAAGTGTCCAAGGCCAGGTTGGACAGGGTTTGGAGCCACCTGGGACAGTGGGAGGTGTCCCTGCTCATGGCAATGGATAATCTTGAAGATTCCATCCATCCCAAACCATTCTGGAATTCTCTGAGCAGAGATGGTCACAGAGAGATTTGGTTGGTTCTTGTGATTAAAGCCAGCTCAAAAAAAGGATACAGAGGAAGATAAGGAAAGAATAACTCGGTGAATGAATTCAAAATCATTTTATCAAGGAGGCAGGGGAGAAGATTTTAGTCTCTCAATTGATTTAGCAGTCAGGAGGGGAGGAGAAATTAAATTTTTTTTTTATATTTTATTTCCATCTTCTAATCTTGAGGGACGATCTGGAAAAGCAAAATAATCAGGGAAGAGAAAATCTCCCAGCACACTAAGACTGACTGTTCGAAAAAAAAAAAGAAAGATACAGCAGAGGTAAAATTCTCCACAGATATTTTCTTTTTTTTGTTCAGCTTTCAGCAGAAAGTCCTCACAGAGCTGCTGTTCTCACCGGCCCTCTAGAGTGACACCGTTTATCCAATAACAGATAAGAGGTGATATGCTCCTGCCTAAAAATTCCTGGCAGCAGGAGACTGGAATCAAAAAGGCTATAACAGAACAGAAATCCATACGAGGGGCTCGAGGTTTTTGCTGGATTGATTGGAGCTGAGTAGCAGGCAGATGTTTTCCAAGGGGAACGTTGGTTGGCAGCAGCCAACTCCCCCCAGTTTACAGTTTTACAATTCTAATTTACCAACAGTTGACACAATTTCTTTGTCACAATAAAAGACAGGATGGTTTACACCCCGTGGCACAACGAGGAGCTGATGGTGGGTGCAGCCTCCAGCTCCTTTCAGGCAAAATAACAAGGTAACTCCTAACCCCAGGGGTCAGGATTGGGGAATCTGTGGGTCACCAGGTGTTTTTGGGATCTCTTACTCTGAACTCCACTCATTTTCCTCTTGAGGGAGAGCTGGACTCCATCACTGGCATCCACTGGCTGTGCAAGCGAGGGGATGGCTCCAGCTGCTTGGGTCACTCCTATTTGAGTTTCCAGAGGTCAACAACAGCTTTCAGGGAGTTGTGCAGAGCCAGAAGGTCCCCCCTGAGCCTCCTTTTCTCCAGGCTGAGCCTCTTTCCCAGCTCCCTCAGCCATTCCTGCTGCTCCAGACCCTTTCCCTGCTCTTTTTCTTTCCCTGGACACTCTTCAGCCTGTCAATGGTTTTCTTGTCTTGAGGGGCCCAAAAACTGCCCCCAAAAAGCATCGTCCACTCTCCAGCTTTGCTTGCAGGGCTCATCCAGACACATCTTTAAGCCTTCCCAAAGGCAAGATTATTTCCTGGTCTCCCAGGGCCATCTTAGCTGAATTGGTTGTATTTCTTCACCGACAAATAAGAGGAGGTTGCTGTGCTTCCCATTTCCCATCAAACACTGCCAGGAGTTATTCCTTTCATCTGGAACCAGTCCTGTGGCACGTCACTCTGAGCATCACCCACCCCACTCCTGGGTGTCTCCTTGGGAAGGCCAACACTCTGGGGTGAGTTCTGTGCCACAGCTGGAAGCTGTTGCATGTTCTCTGTACAGAACAGGTCTGGTGGAAAAACAAAATTGTCGAAGCATTTTTTTTATTCCTGAAAACGAAGCTTTTTTAAGCATTTTAATTCCCCAGGAGAGCATGCAGAGTTTGGACTGCACTCAGCAGTTCAATGGCACCATGTGTTATGGACTCCCCATCCCTGGAATTGTCCAAGGACAGGCTGGTGGGGCTTGGAGCAGCCTGGGATAGTGGAAGGTGTCCCTGTCCATGGCAGGAGGTTGGAATGGGATGAGCTTTAAGGTTCCTTTCAACCCAAACCATTCCATGATTCCACGCATGGGGTGGTTGCAAGAAAGTGGGGAATAAATTCAGTCAAGAGATCACACGCCTGCAGAGATTTCATTTTGCTGAATAGATTTCTTCTCCCCTCCAAGGGCCAAAACTCTCACAGCTGATCAGGATCAAAACCCCCCCAGTGCCCCCCACTCCTAACCCTGCCAGCTCCTCCTCCCCGCAGGTACCTCGGATTTCTTCTCTCCTCCAAGGGCCAAAATCCTCTCTCAGCTGATCAGGATCAAAACCCCCCCAGTGCCCCCCACTCCTAACCCTGCCAACTCCTCCTCCCCGCAGGTACCTCGGATTTCTTCTCTCCTCCAAGGGCCAAAATCCTCTCTCAGCTGATCAGGATCAAAACCCCCCCAGTGCCCCCCACTCCTAACCCTGCCAACTCTTCCTCCCCGCAGGTACCTCACATTTCTTGTCCCCTCTGAGGGCCAAAATANAAACCTCACCAGTGCCCCCCTCTCCTAACCCTGCCAACTCCTCCTTCCTGCAGGTACCTCGGATTTCTTGTCCCCTCCGAGGGCCAAAATTCTCTCTAAGCTGATCAGGATCAAAATCCCCCCAGTGCCGCCTCTCCTAACCCTGCCAACTCTTCCTCCCCGCAGGTACCTCACATTTCTTGTCCCCTCTGAGGGCCAAAATCCTCTCACAGCTGATCAAGATTGAAACCTCACCAGTGCCCCCCTCTCCTAACCCTGCCAACTCTTCCTCCCCGCAGGTACCTCACATTTCTTGTCCCCTCTGAGGGCCAAAATCCTCTCACAGCTGATCAAGATTGAAACCTCACCAGTGCCCCCCTCTCCTAACCCTGCCAACTCCTCCTCCCCGCAGGTACCTGGGCATCACGCGGCCGCTGACCTACCCCGTGAGGCAGAACGGGAAGCTGATGGCCAAGATGGTGTTCATCGTGTGGCTGCTGTCGGCCTCCATCACCCTGCCGCCGCTCTTCGGCTGGGCCCAGAACGTGACGGTGGAGCGGGTGTGCCTCATCAGCCAGGACTTCGGCTACACCGTCTACTCCACGGGCGTGGCCTTCTACATCCCCATGGCCGTCATGCTGGTGATGTACAGCCGCATCTACAAGGCGGCCAAGGTGAGCGCCGAGAAGCACCGCTTCATGAACTTCCCCAAGCACTACGAGGAGGAGGGCGTCTACTGCCTGGAGGGCTCCGGCCGCGCCCACCACAGCTCGCGGCGCACCAAGGCCGTGGAGGAGTGCGCCACGCTCTCCAAGCTGCTCCGGCAGGACCGCAAGAACATTTCCATCTTCAAGAGGGAGCAGAAGGCAGCCAGGACCCTCGGCATCATCGTGGGCGCCTTCACGTTTTGCTGGCTGCCTTTCTTCCTGATGTCCACGGCGCGGCCGTTCATCTGCGGCATCCGCTGCAGCTGCATGCCCCTGCGGCTGGAGAGGACTCTGCTCTGGCTGGGCTACACCAACTCCCTCATCAACCCCCTCATCTACGCCTTCTTCAACCGGGATTTGAGGACTACTTTCTGGAACCTGCTGCGCTGCAGGTACAGGAACATCAACAGGAGGCTCTCGGCCGCCAGCATGCACGAGGCCCTGAAAGCCACGGAGAGGCACGAGTGCATCCTGTAGTGCCTGACCCGCCGGGCTCCTGCCTCTCCACGCAGGGTTCCTCGCTGCCCTGGCCTCCCAGGGGCTGGCAGGAGCTGTCCAGCCCTGCCAGGCATTCCTGCTGAGAGTCACGGCCCTTCCCCTCGCCCCGCGAGGAGAAGCGGTTTTCCTCGCCCTGGGAACAAGTGGAGGGAATTTTGGGAACAGCCCTTCCTTCTCACTCTGTCCCAGGCAGGAGCAAGNAGGAAAATAAACCCTCCCAGCCAACCAACCAAACGGAACAAAAAAACCCTAAAAACTTGGTAAGACTGTAGCTCTCCACCTTCAAAAAGGGCTCTAAGGTCTGTGAAGGGCACACAGAATCCTGTGTAAAGACGACATTGGCTGCACTTCTCTGTGGAATCTGACAGCAGCTCCGTTGTACACCCAAGCCCCCGTGCCATCCCAGCTTTTCCGAACCGTTTTTCCTGATGTAATTGCATTTCACACCCCGAGCTCACGTCCAGGTTTGCACGTCAGAGCAGAAATACCAATGACCCCGTTTCCCCCCACACCGTAGCACTGCAGCACTTGAAGGAGATGGATTTGCAGGATGAAACACAAACGAATACAGAGTTTCCTGTATGGCTGGAGGGGGAAGTTTGACGCCTGCTCCTCATCGGGGCGATGATCAGAGAGTGAAGCCAGATGTGTTTATTGGGTTGTACTGTAATTCATTCCCAGACAAGTGACGTGTGTTCATCATTCGTGGCTAATTGACTCCATAAAAGCACGCTTTGGTTGACAACAGAAAAAAAAAGCATATAATTTCCCTGACAGCTTTACGGTGTTTCAGTATGATGTCCAGCAAGCTTGAAAAAAAAAATACTCTGAATGATGTTAACTTTTTCTAAAAAAAAAGAAAAAAAAAGGTTTGGTTTCCTTATTTTGGTGTAGAATCTTTGGTCTCTCTGATTTCAAAGCCTCTCTTTACTTTTTTCGTGGTGGTGGGACTTGTTTTCCTGTGGTTGTCTTTGCTCATGGTCAGCATTGTAGTATCAAACCTGCAACCCCACAAACCTATGTTTGTTTGTTCATAGAATCATAAAATCCCAGCATGGTTTGGCTTGGAAGGAACCTTAAAAAACCATCTTAAAAACCATGGGCAGGGACACCTTCCACTGTCCCAGGCTGCCCCAAGCCCCATCCAACCAGGCCTTGGGCATTTCCAGGGTAGTTGATGTCTGCTCCAGTTCTTCTTGAACATCTCTTGGCTTTTGTGTCAAAGCCAGACTGCTCAGAAGCTCAAGGAAAGTTGTTTGTAGTCCTCTTTTTACTCCAGATTTGCTTTATCTGGCAGCAGTGGTGCAATCCCACCCCTGGCACCCTCAGGAACTCTGAGGCCTTCATCCATATCCCAGCTGGGTGTTGGATGTCCTGGCTGGGTTCGGCTTTAGCAGCCAATATTTCCCCTGTGATGTGTTTTGTGCCCTCATTTGGCCTCTTCTCAGCATCCATTTTTATCCTGTCTCATTTTAGGACTCCCCAACGAGATTCCCAGTTTGGGCTGGTGGGTCAGGGCAGGGGAAGCAGCTCGAGCCCACAGGGAATGTCCCGAGATGTTCCAAGTGTGAGGTTGGACACAGAATTGTGCCCAGATGTTCCCCGAGCTCATGTCCTCACAGATGGAGTCAGAATTGCACAGGTTGTAGCTGCTGTCTCCAGAGGGAGATGTTTTAAGACAGAGGAGAAATTGGAAGGAATGATCCTAAAGGATTTAACTGGAGCCCCACACACCACGCCTGGAGGGCACACTCTGACTGCCCATCTCATAAACTTAAATGTTTATTGCTCTAAATTACAGCCTCACTGACCATAAATGCTTCTACATGCTAAGTTAACAAACAAAAATAGAATACAAAATAAAATCTTCAAAATATTTTAAGCTTAAACTGCCCAATTATAAAATACCAACTAATTTATTTCTGTTTTTAACCCACAAACTAATCACTCATGTCCTGCACTACAAATTTTTCCAACCAATCACACAAAATAACCCAAACTAGTAAAAAAGGAAAAAAAAAGACAAAACTACACCTTAAAACCTCCATCTTTTTACATATATATACATATATTGCATAATTACATATGTATATTACATATACAAATATTTTAACCCACCACCTTAAATGCTAAATTTCTCACTCTGTAATATAACACGCTTATATTCTGACACTCAGTTTTAAAAGCCTTTCCCAAAGCCTCAAGTCAAACTCAGTGCATCTTTAAAAACCATTCCCTGTCAACACAGAAAATGCAAAATTCTCTGTGTTCAGAGCTCCAACAATTTGGAGGAGGACATAATCATGAATGATCCTAAAGGGTTTAACTGGATTTTCCCACACCCCACGTCTGGAGGGCACATCTCAGGACCTGCTTGACAAAACCCAGCCCTTTTTCCCCCAGAGAACACTCCAGGCCAGCATCTCCTCTGCCACAACATCTCAGCAGCAGCTGCCACTGCTTCTGTCCTGCCACGGGCTCCCCTTCCCTCCCTCCAGCTCCTTCCCTGCCCTTCTGACAGAGCTGTCTGAATTAAAGCTGGCCAGCTGCTAATCCTGGAGAGCCCCAGGACAGCCCATTTCACACCCAGCACATCACAGAATCTGGTTCTGCTGCTGCAGTGGTTTTATTGTTGTGCCTAAGGTCACCGTTTTGCTTCTTTTCTGTGTTAGGGGGTTTTAAACTGCCGTAGAAAAATCATAATTTTGTTTAGCTCCTTTTGATATCCTTGTTCTGGTGGCATTTCTATCAGTGGGGTTTTAAACTGCCTTCGAAAAACCATAATTTCATTTAATTCCTCTTAACATCCTTATTCTGATGGCATTTCTATCATTGCTTGAAAATACTCTGCAACAGAGCTATGAAACAGTGCTTCACTTTTTAAATGAAATCGTACAAAAAACTGTTTTTTCTTGTTTGAGGTTCTTCCAGAATTAAAAGAGTAAAAGAAAGAATAGGATTCTGGATGAACCAAACTCCAAACTTCTTCTGAGCCAGGGATCGAGAAAAACAATTTATTTGTCTCAACAACAACAAAAAAAATCAACGTTTGCCTTGACTTTGAATTGAATGTTTTGTTGCACTCAAGGCTTACCTGATAAATGCTTCTACAGATTAAAATGAAAATATGAAGGAAAAAATTTAAAAGGAAAGCTTTCTTCCCTGAAACAATTCCAGAAGTTTGCATCCAAAAATATTTAAACACAACAGATCCACTAGAAAAAATCATTTTACTCCAAAAAATAAAATGAGAAAGGTTGCTTTTCCCAGAAATTACTGACTCAGGCTTTGAGACATCAGCCTAAACTCTGGCTCTTTAAATCCCCAAGATTAAATTGTGTTTGGGTTAAACAAAATAATGTGCATCCAAAGACACCAGGGCCTTTTCCACACGAGTGAGAAACCATTTAGTTAAGCAAGTCAAGATCCTTGCAGATGAGCCGCTAAATCATGCTGAAAATACTCCGTGGGTTTTATTTTTTTTTTTTTTAATCAGCAAGAATTCAAGGTTTTTGGCACCGGCAAAAAAAAAAAAAAAACCTGGCTTAAAAATAAATCTGAGCCATTTTGAAACTGATTTTAGCGCACACACACACGTGTGCCTAAGCAAACTAAGAAGAGAAATTAGCTCTGAAAGAGTCCATATTTAGGCAAAAATTTGAGCTCGGGGAGGAAAATCACCAATTTAGGAGGACAAGAGAAAATTTGTGGACAATGAGAGATTCCCAGCAGGCCAACAGCAAGGCAGTGGAAAAGAATGAGAAGCCTCGGGCAGAGAAAATTGAACTAATTCAGGCATTAAATGAGTAGGTCTCAAGTCAGCTTTTTATTCCACTCCCTGTGCAGGGGAAATACAGGAACGCAGGCAGGGAGATCTGGGGGGAAAAGGCAATTTTGAGAAACCCTCCACAGGGGCTTGTAGGGTTTTGATAACGCCTCTGAGCAAAGCCAGGCAAGAGATGTAAAGCCCAAGCAGTAAAATCCTTGTGTTTGTCCCCAAAAAACCCTGAATGTCCCCACTCTGAGCTCAGAATTTCATGGACTGACAGCAGAGCTGGAGATTGGCAGGGCCAGCTCAGCAAAGCCACCCTGTCCCTCATGTCCATGGGTGTCCTGCCACCTCCTCCATCCCCTGGGGACAAAGGAACCTCAGCCACGTCATGGAAGATGATCCAACTGGAGCACAGCACCAGTGCTGGATTCCTACACAGCCAGATCAACAGAAACCTCGTGGGATCCTTCCCTGTCCCACCAATTAAAGGTTCAGCAACTCGCCGAGCCAGGAGCGCTCTTGGAATGTTTAACATCCCCCAATGCCTGCTCTCCTTCCCCTCCATTTAATTTTTTCCCTCCCTGTCACCCCGAGGTAACGAGTTCCACAATTTAATTACTTTTTCGGTGAAGAATTTTCTCCCTTCCCTCTTTTAAACCACCTGCTGAGCTCTTTGGGGCCTGCCTCAGGAAAGGAGAATGAGTGATCACCCTCTCTAGCCCAGTTATGATGCAGCCCTTTGCCAAGTTCTTCCTTTTGAAATAAAAATCTGTTCAACCTACAGTTCCTTTTCCAACAGTAGGAGATACTTTGGGAAAAATCTCAGGGCAAGGACAGCCTGGATCATGTGCCTTCCCACCCTTTGCTATGTTCAAGGCATCAAACCATATTTAGTGCAGGAAATTCCCTGTTTATCCACAATTTCTGTGCAAGGCTTGGGTAACCCCCTGTTATTCCACAGGGAATGTCCAACCTTTCCTCTGGGATTGGATGACCCCACATCAGAGCCCTGGGTGAGCAGGACCTGGTGCCCAGGGCACTGCAGAGCTTGGCAAGCAGGAGGCTGATGGTGGCTACTGAGAGGGATTTTGGCCAAGTTCAAACCTCAGCTTCAGGAACCTGGCTTGCTTCTGAACCTGACTGTGCTTTGAGCATGGCACAGAATCAGAAGCCTCCAGGCTGCCCTTTCAACTTCAGTATTTTAGGATTTGGGTGATTTACCTGATTTCCCACTCAGTTTATGATCCAGATCTTTTTGGTGAGATGATTTAAAGATCTCCGACCTGCCGTGTGAAAAAGCTCCTGCTATTTTGAGTCTCATGTCAATAAAACTGAAAGGCACCACAAAACACTTTCCACCTGTGTCCTTAGGTAAGAAATGGGTTTTTTTTTCTTTATTTTATTCCCATTGTAATATGGAAATATTTCACGTTCACTATGAAAGATCTTTAGTAGCCTGACTATTCCTTTTCTCCATCTTGAGCATTACTCTGAGATGCAGCTTGAGCAAAACCCCAACACCACCAGACGAACGGGCAGATCACCACTTTAAAATCATCACATTAAGGTAAAAAGTGGATATTTCATAGAATCACAGAATGATTTATGTTGGAGGGACCTTAAAGATCACCCAGTTCCATCCCTGCCACGGACAGGGACACCTTCCATTAGAGCAGATTGTTCCAACCTGGTCTTGAGCACTTCCAAGAAATGTTTCCAGCCCTTCTCAGCACTGGCACCCAGGGAAGGAAGCAGCCAGCTCTGCTCTGGCAATTCTAATTTTTTTTTTTAATCACAAAATCTTCCATGTAGAACACACAATTTCAGAAGGAAGCAGGAGTTGAAGGATGATATTACACAGAAGCTTTAACCTGTGAAGAGCTGGGCCTCCCTCACAAACAAGTGTGGAACTGGGTGAGCTTTCAGGTCACACCCAAACCATTCTGGGATTCTCTAAGGTGGGGGTGCTTGGAGTCCCAGTGAGGTGGGACAGGAGCTCTCTGCAGCTAAATTCCCACCAGGGCCTGACACCCAGCCTGAGGGAGAACGACACAAATACAGGTGAGCTCCACATCCTGTGAGTTCTGGACAAAAACATCGCCTGGATGTGCAGGAAAACCCACCCTGGTCAGGACATGTTCACACCACAACACCTAGAGAAGCTCCCAGGATTTCTGTGCCAAATCTGCTGTGTTCCAGCATCCAGGTGCTGAATCCAAACCGTGAGCCTCTCCCTCCAAGGGGGGGCAGACTATTCATTTATTCATTATTTTTATACTTACTTAATTATTTCCCAAGCTCCATGCTAATTGCTCTTAATTTAAATTACATCCTTGATTTCTATCGCCACTGTGCAGATCCTGGCTTTATGGTGACAAGGTATTGAAGTCTGAAAGGGTCTTTTAACCATTATCCCAGCACTTTTCCATCACTAATCCCAGACTATTTCCAGGCTTGGATGGGGGCAGCCAACACGAGCTGGGTTCTTTCCTGCTCCTCCTGCTGAGCACACGGACCTTGGACAGCAGCAGCAGGACTCTGCTGCTGCACTACTTGGCAAAGAGCTGCTCCAGCAATTAAAAAAAAGCAAAATCTTCACAGTCTGCAGCTTGTACTGTGCTAGGGGGGGTAGCTGGAAACTCCCAGCACTTGCTGAAGACAATGAAAATTAACCCCTTCTGGGTGATGAGAAAAGCTGCCTCAATCTGAGCCGGTTTTCCAGCTTCTCCTCCACTCTCAGCCTTACATTTCTGACCCTTTGAGCACGATCAGGGTTCTGTTAACACAGCAATTAGCAGGAGAGGGAGGCAGCGAGTGGCCAAGTGCCAGACGCTCGGTGACAGCGAGTGACATCGCAGCCGTGGGTGAGCTCGGAAATCGCGAGCGCGGCTCAGGAGGGCTCCGGGAGCTCGGAGCTGGGGATTTGTCTGCTCAGTGCAGACAATCTGAGCATCCCTGTGCACTTCCAGACCGTGGAAAGCCTCATGGTTCCACTCCCAGGGCAAAGCTCTGGGCAGCAGCTGCTGCCGTGTGCTGGCGATGCCTTCTGGAGGCTGACCTGGAACTGAGAGCAGACGGAGCAAAAGGATAAAGCAGGGATTTATTAAAAGGCCTCAGTGGGCACACCTGGGTGTGGGAATCATTTAAGGTAAAGAGTGTTAGAGTTCTACCACTCCCACATGACCCTCCAGCTTTTTTCATTCAGTGCTCGTTAAGTAAAAAGGCAAATGGGACTCTGGGTTGTTCTCAGCAATTTCTGCACGCCAGGATTTACACCAGCCTGGCGTGAGGGAGAAAAGGCATCAAAGAGCCTCTAACACACAGAATCAAGGCTCTCTTAAAGATAATTCATCCAATTATCACCAAGAATGTACATTATTTCTACTTTTCTACCAATAAGTAACTAAATTTCTATTCACATTACACTGCACTATGGAAAATTCCCCAACACTGCAGAATATGGAGAAGATGAAGAAGGAGAAAGAAGCCTAAAAACAAGAAGGATCCTCCATCTTGTCTTCATCTCCTCACCATTCTAACAAACCCAAAAATCTAAATTTCTCACCCTGTGATTAATTACATATTATGCTACTATCTAATTTACGTTCTTGAAAATTCTGTTTCATCCCAAAGCCTAGGAAGCCCTTTCCATGGACAAAGGCTAAAGGTAGTATTTATAGTATTTATAGTCAGAGGGTTTGGATCCTTTAAAACATGCACAGAAATATTCTCTGCATTCTGGACTCCAACAAAAGGGTTTTTGGGAAAAGTCATAAAGCAGGCCTCAGGAGCAGAAGAAGAAGAGAAAACTTAGAGCTGTGCTGTAGATGCTGATTCTGAAAGTAAAAAGATACTTCAGAATGTGAACAAGGACTTTTAATCAGAAGAAGTGTTTTGAAGACAGGTTATATAAACCTTAGAGCAGCAGAAAAATATATCTAACAAGATGCAGAAAGTTTTAAACTAAATAAAAGAGCACTGTCCATTGTATTCTAAGGTTAACAAACAGGCATTGTTTTAATCAAGCATACGTGATCTTTTTGTAATTGGCTAAAGCAAGTATCAATATGATTTTTGCTTTATGCAACAGGCCAAGAGGATTTTAAAGTATATTATAACATAGAACTCAGCGTCAGCTTTCTGGGATGCTAGCTACTGTCATCCTCCTGGGGTCCCAGTCATGTAATGAGACTTTTGAAAAATAAAATAGAGCTCAAGACACATCCAGAGGCTGTCCCATCCTGTTCATGATTTGTATGTACTGCCATGGCTGCACAAGAGCCCAGCTGGGCCACACTTAAGATGCCCCAAAATGGTCACAAAATGGACAAACAATCACAAGGTCCCACACTTTTATAAGTTCTGCTCCATCACCATATTAGAATCAATTGTCCAACCATAGCTTCAGGTTATGAAGCTCCATCCTCCTGGTTTTTCCTTCTCACTTCACTGCTGGTTTTGTTCTTGGGCCTGAACGTTGTCCTTGGTCTCGAGCTGGAGAAGGAATTGTTTTGTCTCCCTACTCTGTGAAGGGAACTCAGTAGCACTGAATATGAAACCTTAAACTACCCACCAAAACTGCACAGCATCAAAAATTATAAAAGCTAAAACCTAAGGCATCATTTAGTTAAGGCATCACTGGGGTGAAAGTGTCCAGACAAAACTGCAGCCACCTCTTGAGAATTGGTGCCAAAAAAAAGGAGGATACAGAGCTACTGGAGAGTGTCCAAAGGAGGGCTATGAAAATGGTGAAGGGTTTAAAGGGGAAGCCTTAGCAGGAGTGGTTGAGGTCTCTTGGTTGGTTTGGCCTGGAGAAGAGGACACTGAGGGNGTTAAGGCATCACTGGGGTGAAAGTGTCCAGACAAAACTGCAGCCACCTCTTGAGAATTGGTGCCAAAAA
Organism: Thryothorus ludovicianus; assembly: GCA_013397245.1. Lineage (NCBI taxonomy): Eukaryota > Metazoa > Chordata > Aves > Passeriformes > Certhiidae > Thryothorus > Thryothorus ludovicianus. Next base: position 128,496 of record VZTB01011158.1, read on the forward strand.
AAAGGAGGATACAGAGCTACTGGAGAGTGTCCAAAGGAGGGCTATGAAAATGGTGAAGGGTTTAAAGGGGAAGCCTTAGCAGGAGTGGTTGAGGTCTCTTGGTTGGTTTGGCCTGGAGAAGAGGACACTGAGGGGACACCGTTGGGGTCTGCAGCTCCTCCTGAGGGGAAGAGCAGGGGCAGCTCTGATCTCTGCTCCCTGTGACAGGGACAGCACCTAGGAAAGGGCTGGAGCTGGGCCAGGGGAGGTTTATTTTGGATATCAGGGAAAGATTCTTCCCCCAGAGGGTGCTGGGCACTGCCCAGGCTCCCCAGGGAATGGGCACAGCCCCAGAGCTCCAGGAGGGTTTGGAAAATGCTCCCAGGGATGCCCAGGGTGGGACTGTTGGGGTGTCTGTGCAGGGACAGGAGCTGGATCAATGATCCTGGGGAATCCTTCCAGCTCAGAGCATTCTGTGGTCCTGTGGGAAATTAGAAGCAATAAGAGGTCATGAGTGTGGTCCTGGGATCACCTGTGGTCCCCACCAATCTTTTAACTTCACATTTCCATGCTCCTTCCCACCCCAAGCCCGTGTGCAGGTCTGCTAAATGAGAATTTAAACCCTCAGGTAGGGATGGCATCAGAGAATGTTGGACCTGTTAATTGGGGAATTAATAATCCAGGATCTTTTCTAGAGAGCTCTGGGAGGTTTTTTTCATCTCTCCTAAAAGGCTGAAGGGAAAATATTCCCGATAACAAGCCGTGCTTTTTCCAAGCATCACATTTCTATAGCATTGTCAGGCAAAGTCTGGGCTGCATATGGAAATGGAGGCAGCTCAAAGGAAACTGTTCTGGTTGACTCTCCTTGGAGACATTAATCAGAGTTTCATGCTGTCACTTCTCAAGAGCCACTTCTCTGCTGTATCTTCAAGAGACATCAAAATGCCAACAGCCCCGAGCAAGAACGGATCCCGGGTGGAAACAGAGGGATGTTTCTCAGGAATCTTGTTCCTGGGATGCAGCCCGAGGACTCAGCACCCTGGGGACCACCCAGGCTCACCCAGCCCTGCTCCCTGACCTGGGCATGGCCTCCCTGGCAAAGCAGTGTGTGGGGAAACACCTCCAACAGCTCTTGGGATAAGATTTGGAGCTGTCTCGGCTCTCAGAGGCAGCTCAGGACAAAACATCCTCCTGGTTTGGTTGGGAGAAGGGTGAAAAGACCCTTTGAGGCTTCAAGACCTTGCCAGCACAAAGCCAGGGCTGTGGAATCTGCACGGTGGCAACAGAAATGAAATATGTAATTAAATAATAAAAAAAGAATTTTTCTCTTGGGCACCCAATACAGTTCTGAAAATTGGTCCTAAACAGAAAATCTCTGTTCTAAAATCACCATCAGATTTTAGCCCCCAAACCCTTCAACAGTTATTTCTCTCTAGTTCACAATGCAAGGTTGTTTTCTAACAGGCAAACACCACACAATACATTTCTGAGAAAGGATCTAGGGTTGTGTCTGTGGTTAGAAAAATGATGGCAGGAGTAATAGAGATGTAACAGAGAAAGCAAAAATATCCCTGTGAGAAAAAGCTGCCAGAACCAAAGATCAGGGGAAGAAAAATTCAGCAATTCCAGATGATTTTTTTGAAATCAGAGTGACATAGAACCTTTCCACCTCTCCCTTTTTTTTTTGTTTTTTGTACAGCACATCCTTCTTATCAAAATCACTGATATATTTTTTAAAAAAGCTTCAAGGAAAATACATCAACAATGATGAGCTACTGGTAACACTGGAGCCTAGAAAAGAATAAATCTGTTCAATCATCAGCAAACCAATACATCAACACCAGCCCATTTTTAGGTTTCAGTTCTACCATCCAGTGTCCTTAATCCTCAAAAAGAGCTGCAATTGGAGCAGAAACTCCAATAATATTTTGCAATGAGTGAAAAGGTCAGACCTAGAGGTGAGCAAGTCTTGGGCACGGCCACTGCTGGGGCTGACACCCAAAACAGGGAAAATTTATATATCTGGGAATAAATATTCCCAAAGCAGGGGATATTTCAGGCATGTCAGGCCTGGGGAAACATCCTCCTGGCAGCTTCCCCACACAGGAATTGGCATTAATTGGTGAAAATTCACTTTTCTCCTGCCACAGCTCACACGGAGATCAGCCCAACCTTCGACCCGCAGCTCCTCCGCTCCTGGATGAAGGAATTTGGGAATGGGGTTCAGAGCATCCCAGTGGGTTTTGTCTGCACAGCAACAGGGATTTGGGGAGGGGAAAAGAGCTGAAAGGTCTGAGCAGTGGCCAGGCTCCCTTTCTTCTCCTGGGTCACATCACAGCAGGACAGAGCCACCTCCTCCCACAGCCCGCTGCCAGGGGAGAGCTTTAACATCTAAACCCTGCAAGGGATGGTGTCTAGACATGAAAGGCCAGATATTTCCTTGAATTTCTTACAGGGATCACCTCAAAAGGATATGGACCTGACTGGCTAGAAAATGAGCTCCTTTTGCCATTCACAGCCCCTGCCAGCCATGCATTCCCAAATCCTTGCAGTATTTGGACACACAGCTTATCCCCACTCGCTCATCTCATTTCCAGAGTCACCAAAACACTTCATCAGAATTCACAATTCTCCGTGGACCACAGGGAGAGGTGGAAATGTTTAATTTCAGATTTCTGCTGATGCTTAGGGTAGTGGCACAATGCTCCCATTGCAGCTGCTGTGGGGAGAAATAAAGTTGGGAAGTTTTTTCCTTGACCAAACGGAGAAGTCTGGTAGGGATGAGATTGATCTCACCCTAAACAAGCTGTTTCTTTCCAGGCACAATAAAGAGAGCCCTGAGGGGTTTCCTTAGAGGACGTACCTGAATTTGATCTGAATCCTCACCTGTGTAAAACTCTGCCACAGCTGGAGCTGTGTGTCTTGGAAAGCTGAATCCAAATATTTGGCATGATTTCCAAGGGCTTTGATCCAGAAATCCCTGGTAAGGATTGCTGAGGTCTGTGTGAGTGACACCATTAAAATCAGACCCCAAAGGCATTAGAAACCTTTCAATTCCTGACACAGAAAAAGAGGGGAAATAATGATCAGGAGCAGGCTCTGAGGGCTGGAGCCCCCCTGTTATGGAGTCAGGTGGAGAGAGTTCGGTCTGGAGAAGAAAAGGCTCCAAGGAGACCTTGGAGCCCCTTGCAGAGCCTCAAAGAGCTCCAGGAGAGCTGGAGAGGGATTGGGGACAAGGAATGGAGGGACAGGACACAGGGAATGGCTTCCCACTGGCAGAGGGCAGGGATGGATGGGATATTGGGCAGGAATCGTTCACTGTGAGGGTGCTGAGCCCTGGCACAGGGTGTCCAGAGAAGCTGTGGCTGCCCCTGGATCTCTGGAAGTGTCCAAGGCCAGGCTGGATGGGGCTTGGAGCCACCTGGGCTGGTGCCCACAGCAAGGAATGAGACAGAATTTAAGGTCCCTTCCAACCCAAAGCAGTCTGTGCTCCTAAGATAATACCATGTCTTCAATTTGAGGGGAAATCTTTAAGTATTTCAGAGTTTGCTCTCCAAGGGTCAGATTGGGATGAAGCCAATGCAGATCCCAGTGTCCATCCTGCCCCAGCTGGGTCTCCTGGGGAATGTCAGGGGATACCCTTGGCCCAGCCCTTGGTTTTCCACTCTTCTGCTCACCTCCACACTTTGGCCCTCTGGAGCAGTCTCGTGGTTTTAATTTGAGTGTGACAAGAGCACAGATGCTCAGCTGGACATGGAAGAGTCCCCAGAGGGGCTGGGGGAACCTCAGCCTTGCTTCAGCTGACCCAAAAGAAACATCTCCTCAGCTTTTCAGGCTCATTACTGGCAAATTTATCTCCCTCAGCCTCACTAATGTGACAAATCAGGGCCAAGGCAGAGCCGGGAGGGTCCAAGCAGCCTCGAACGAGGTCATCAGGAGAGATCTTTGTTTTAATTCAGGGATGAAAATAAAAATACACGCTCGCAACATCTCGCACGCCGCCAGGACTAAGTCAGTGACACTTCAAAAAAATCACAGCTTTTGGACAGCTGAGAAGACATTATTTGGGATTTAACCAGAAAACATCCCTCTGACTGACACGATGCCACCAGCTGATGGGAAGTTCAGTTCTTTCTCCACCCCCCCACTGTCCTATAAAAATAAGTGATGGAAAAAAAAAATTTTAAAAAAAAATAGAATAGTGAGAAATCTCTTGGCTGTCAAAACATCCATCAGCAAAATGAAACACAATGTGGACACCTCACACTTAGCACTTTTGTTCTTTACAGCCAGAACCAAGGCAGAAATGTTCCAGTTTAGGATCCGGACAATAAATCAAACAGCCAGCCTTGGAAAACTTCTTCTGAGCACTGAGAAAAGTTACCTTGATACCTACGGAGATGAGACCCACTTACATCCCTCCAAAGCTTTTATTAAAGCTTTTCTTTGCACTTGTGCTATTTTTTTCCCACCTCACAATATCTCACGGCAGGTGGGAAGGGGGGAAAAAAATAGTCTGCAGCCTGGCAATTAACGAGGTTTGGTTTTAACGCCACCAATTACAGCGAGATGTGACTGTCTCAGGTATTCCCGATGCTCCAATCACTGCCACACCTCGGTGCTGATGTGCTCAGTCCCTCGTCCCCCTGCCAGGCGTGCAGTGCCATCATCAGCACTCCAGAGGGAGGAAAAGGAGGGGGAGGACTGGAGGGACGTCCTGGGCACCCCACAGACACAACACCTTGCTGGGCTTACCCAGAACAAGCTCTCCCCGTGTTTTTTTTCCCCTTTTCAGGGGTGTTTCAGCCCCCTCCCCACGCCAGCCTGGATTGTTTCACCCCCAGGTGAAGCTCTGGGCTGTTCCCAGCTCGGCAGCAAGACCTTTCCAGGAGGTGGCTTTTTGTTTCTAGCACTGATTTCCTTCACTCCCTGCTCAGGATATTTATAGAGAGCAATCAGACGACGTCTTACATTTCACTGTCAAGGCAGGATGAGGCAAAAATCATCTTGTCTCCTCTTACAAGGAAAACTCTTTGTTCCTCTGCCTTTCAGCTGCTTTGGTTTGGATCCTTTTGGCTGGACACAGGTGACCAGGAGAGCACGGGCACAAGTGGCCCTGCTCTTCCCATGAGGCCAGAGGGAGATTTTACAAGGAAATGCAGTGTTGGAATAGAAGGAAATGGCTTTATGCTTCCATAGGGCAGGGTTAGGTGGGATATTGGGCAGGAATTGTACCCTGTGAGGGTGGGCAGGCCCTGGCACAGGGTGCCCAGAGCAGCTGTGGCTGCCCCTGGATCCCTGGAAGTGTCCAAGGCCAGGCTGGATGTGGCTTGGAGCATGCTGGGACAGTGGAAGGTGTCTGAATGATTTTTGAGGTCACTTTAAACCCAAACCATCCTGTCAGACACATTAATGTGGGCAACTGGTGTCCATGGCACTGGGACAAGCTGGAAAGGGAGGAGGGGGGGACTGGAGCACCCACAGGTCCTGCTCCTCCAACAGATCAAATCAACTTCCTCGACCTCCCTGCCCTCAGGAATTCGAATTTCAAGCCAAGCTACCTAAATTTACTGTGTGTCCAGTCCTAGATGCTGCTGCTGTTGGTGCTGCCTCACCAGCTGGGCTGTGCACACTTCCAGGAGAGGGGAGAACCCAAAAAGAAAACTTTCCAAGGCCCACAGCAGATCCAAAAATATTCCCCTTCCTTCCTGCACAAAGCTGAGCTGCAAACTCAGAGAAATTCAGGAGAGGTGAGTGCCAGCCACACACCTTAGGGGTTTTTAAAGGAGTTTTTTGGTTCAGAGTGAGCCCACAAGAAGGGCTTTCCCCAGGGGCAAAGCTTGTGTGCCCCACTGCAGCCAGAGAAGGGTCTGGAGCTGCCCTGCAGCCTGAGCTTCCCCCCAAAATCACCCAAAGCTTCCTCCTGGCTCCCATCACAGCCAGGGCTGTCCCTGGACGTGCAGTTCTGCAGGAAAGGAAAGGTGAGGGCAAAGGCAGCTCAGCCACCATCTCCTCCCCTGCCCAGCCCTGCTGCACAACTTCACTGCTGCACAGAGAGCCCAAAGCTGCTCCCACCCCCAAAACCCCCCCAGACACCCCTGCAGATGGGGAAATACCCAGGCTGAGGAGTGGGGAGGTCACCCCAGCTCTCTGCCAGGCTCCACTGATGACACAGTGCCACCCTGACCAGTTGTTACTCTCCCTGAGCTCCTGTTTCTCCTCCGAACCTGAGTCTCTTTTATCTCCTTTCCCTGCTTTTTGGTGGATAAGGAGAAGAGATCACATCCAACACCATGCCTTCCAGTCAGCTCCCAGTAAATCCCCTCTGGAGATGTTTCTCCTTTGTTTCAGTCAGGTGTGTGACCTGTTCTGTGTGACCAGGCCCAAACGACAGTCACCACTTGTTAAATATCACCAATGGATATTCCAAGATTTCAACCCAGAGAGGGAGGGGGAAAAAATAAAAAGCTTTAAAATTAAAAGAATAATCCAATAAAATAAACACATATTGCACAAAAGTGGCAGGCAGGATAATCTAATTGCTGAGTTTAAAAAACAAAAGGAAAATCCATCATCTGCTGAAAAGAACTCTGCTATTTGCTGCTTTAAATGTCTCTCCTGTTTGTTTGCTGTGTAGCCCACTCGAGTCACTCCATCTCCAGCTCAAATTGCATCTGTGTTTCTGCTTGAGCAGGAACACGAGTCACCTTGGAAGGAGCGCAGCAGAAAATAATCTGTATCTATAAAAAAAAAAACAAAAAACCAACCATTGGCAAATGTCTGAGCGGTAACCGAGGAACCGCAACTTCGCTAAAACCAACTCCAAGTCGCTGCGCTCTCTCACTAGGCCAAAAAAAAATTGTTCTTTCCTTGGGATTAAAGCAGCTCTCCTAAATGAGGCTGGCTATGATTGACGCTTTAATTGACTGGCACAATTTCATGCTTTAATGACTCTGGGCTCCTCAGTTTAGCCATGAATAAATTTAACTGTTAAGTCCTTGCCTATAAATCCTCCTGCCTGGAAGTTCCTATTCTCCCTTTAAAATGGAAACTCGGATTAAGGAGACTCACCCACGTGCCAGGAGCTGGCTGCTGTGATCTGCACTGTCCCCTGCTCACCAGTTCCCCCAGTTGCTTCCTGGACCACCACAGCTGGAGAGGACTCCAGCTGGGATTTCTTTAGGAGAAGCCCTCAGGGATTTTGGTGGCTCAGCACCACACAGGTATCTGGTCAGCAATTAGTGAGATAATCAACTTATCCTGAAACTGATGGCCAGTGGAGCAGGAAAACACCTCTTTCCTGGGAAGCACCTTCTGGTCCAAATTAAGTCCTGCTTGTAGTTCTGCAAAATCTTTAGCGTGAGAGAAAATCTTTTGGGGGAGAATTTTGAACTGATTTATCTCCTCCTGTCCTATCTTTCCTGTAGGTTTTAGCCCTATGGATGTGCTCTCTCCCCTTTTGCCCTGGTTTATAGGATCTGGTGGTAAAGCAGGGTGAAATGCAGCTCCCAGGCAAGCTCCACGTTTCAGGCTGTATTTTTAACTTTTCTGTCATTTTTCTTTTTTTTTTTTTACTTTTTTTTTCAACTTTTCTGTCATTTTGCTTTTTTTATTTTTTATTTTTTTTCTCCATGTGTCTATATCTCCTGATTTAGCAATCACAGCTGGTTCCTGGACTGAATACTTTTTTCTTAGGACCATCCTCCTCCTTCAGCACCTTAAGTCAGGGATGCTCAGATTCATAACAGGTTGCAGAGAAAAAAAGCTGCAGCTGAAAACTCAAGCGAGGTTCAGCATCCAGTGAAAATCTGTGAATCCACCACCCCTCAGTGGCTTCTGCTTTCCCAGCCCTGTGTCACAGAACAGGATCACTCAGGCACCTTTTAGTCTGGAAAAATCTCATCTTCCCCAAATATTTCTTTGATTACGTGAGAAGCATCCCCATTTCAAGGATCTCCCCACCCTACTCCTTCCTGCTGCCCCTTTTTCCCCAGGGAAATGCTGGGATGCCTGAAAATTCCATGAGTTCATGCCCATGGCAAGGAGGATGCCCTGAAGGTGCTTGTGGAGGTTTCTGGATACAGATATCTGACCCAAGGGATTCTTGGTTTCTCCCAGATGAGCTGCAGGAAAACAGATAAAAACAGATAAAAACAGATAAAAACAGATAAAAACAGATAAAAACCACTGGGCCACTTCTGCAGCTTTGAACTGGGACTTTGGAGTCCTCCCTTGCAGGGGATGGTGTCAGATGTCCCCAAAAGCTACAAAAACCCTGCCAGGAATGAGACTCCCTGACCAGCAGCTCTGCCTAATTAAAGGATCTTGGATTACAATTCCTTGCTCCTCGTGTCAAAAAAGGCCCAGCTGAGATGGATAATTCACTATTCCACCCTCCCCAGCACTTGGCAGGCCACACCTGTGATGCCTTAGGTTTTAGCTTTTATATTTTTTGATGCTGTGCAGTTTTGGTGGGTAGTTTAAGGTTTCATATTCAGTGCTGCTGAGTTCTCTTCACANCTGTGGTTGGACAATTGACTCTAAAATGCTGATGGAGCAGAACTTATAAAAGTGTGGGACCTCGTGATCAGGTGTCCATTCTGTGACCATTTTGGGGCCTCTTGAGTCTGATCCAGCCAAACTCTTGTGTAGCCCAGGTGTGCTCATTGAGGCCTTTTAATAAATATCTACTTTTTCCTCTTGCTCTGTTTAGTCTCTGTTCCAAGTCAGCCTCCAGAAGGCAACACCTGGAGTGGGCCAGGTGTGCCCAGGTGTGGTTCCTGCTGTTCCCAAGAGATGTGGACAGGCTGGAGAAGGACAACCAAAGGACTGGGGAGCTGCCACGTGAGGAAAGGCTGAGAACTGGGTTTGGGGAGCCTCATCCCCACGTCCCACTGCTTAAAGAGTGGCTGCAAAGGAGAGTGAGACTTTCCTTTTATGAGGAGTCACATGGAAATGGTAACAAAAAAATGGAAAAAAACCACTCCTGGGGAGGTTCTGATTGGATATAAAAGGAAAAACGTCCACAAGGAGAACAATCAGCCCCTGGAATAATCGTCCCAGGGAAGATTAAATCAAACTTAAATGATTCAGCTGGACATGGTGCTGGATCATTTTGTCTGGACAGTGCTTTTGCCAAGAAAGGTTGGACCAGATGATCCTTGAGGTCCCTTCCAACCTGGAATTCTGTGATTCCATGAAAATCTGGATATGATTCAGCTCATTTGGGTGGTGTTGATTTACTGCCATGAAATCGCTGCAGGGTTTCTCCCTGGTGGGCATCAAAGCACTGGTGGATGTTGAAAAAACCAGATTATCAGTTCCCATAAAAATAAATTAAATATCATGATTGCTTGCTAATATATGGGGGGTTTCATGTTTTCCAGAATTCTCCTTCTACTATAGGAAAAGGTGTGATGAAATCTCATCTCAAAGTTAAGTCTTGACCACGCCACTCCTAAATTTAGACCTTGTCCCTTTTCTTAATGAAAAGCAAAGCATGAAGGTGCCATAAATAGGAAAATTTCCTGATATTTCTGCAGCAGTGCCTGGTAGCTTTTAATAATTAGCACAGCCTTCCATTTCATTCTGGTCTCTGATGAATGAAAATATCTCTGGTACCAAACATTGCTCTGCTTCAGCAGATGGAGCAGTTTTTGTGGGATGCCAGGGGCAGGGAGGGAACCGAGAGGGATGGATAATTGAAGCAGCCCAGGGAGGATCCATCATCCAGCCAACGCAAATCTCAGAATTCCAGATGGGTCAGGGTGGAAAGAACCACGGTGGGGTCACCTGGTGCCACCTCCCTGCTCCATCCCAGAGCACAGGATTGTGCCCAGAGGGTTCATCCCATTTTGCTCCCGGGTGTTTCATTCCACGGGGACTCCTCAAGTGTGCAAAGGATTTCTGCCCTGTGCAGATAAGGACAGGTTTGTTCAAAAGTGACCCTGAGACCCCCCCAATCCTCCTTGGAAACCTCATCCCAGGGAGGGTCTGATGAGGGGAGATTATCCTGAGGGAACTGCATTGGACAAACTCTGGCAAGCCCCAAATCTGCTTCATTTCTTCACAGGAAAACCCCTGGGGTGAGAAGAAAATATTTGAAAGATGTTGTGGCAGCGTGGCAGGAGGGGTGGGGGCAGCCAAGCAGCTTCTTCTGAGGATTTTCTGGGTCACTTTTCTCTGCTGGTGGCCCCTGTCCTCCTGCTTGGAGCCACAAGCACCAGAAATCACCACCCACAGCTGGGCAGGGCCAGCTCTGCCTCTTCATCCTGCTCATCCTCACCATCCCTGACTCCAAACCCAGGGCAAACCCTCGCCTCCTGCCAAAGGAAAAGGCTGCTCCAGCTCCAGCCTGAGGAAAATCCTGGCAGTGGACAACGATCCCAAAGTGGAGCTGGGAAAAATGAAATTGCTTGAAGGGAAAGCAAACACGGACTGGGTTGCTCTCGGTGGGAAGGCAATGGGACAAATCTGAACTGGGAGATGCTTCAACAGCACTGAGGGATAAACAGCATTTCAGAAGCTCTTGTTGTGAAGAGAAACTGCCAACAGAAACAGACTCTTTTTGTTGGGAATGGTGGGAGGAAGGTAAAAAATAACAGTGGTGGAAAACTTCACCAGCTCTTTTCTACGCCTCATCTGCTGCTTTATTAGTACTCCTAAGTCTGTTCTGCTAAGTATAAACACCACCAAATTTACATAAACTTCATTAAAAGCCTGTGTCTCAACTCTGCTGCTCCTGTAGCACACCCAGGAAATGGAGAACTTCAAACTCCTCTGCAGCAAAGCGAGAGAAACAAAACAACATTTTAAGAGTGTTTTGGATTTTTTTTTCCCCTGTTTGTTTATTTATTTCTGCCTTTCTTTTTCCCTGGTTCACAAGACTTGTGGGCAACTTCTCTCCCTTTGGGGTCTTTTCTTTCCAGACCTGGAGCAATGCTTTCCATCTCCTCAGAGCACATTAAAAAAGGGAAGTGGAATCGTGACAAAATACAGAATGTGATGGGCTCTTCTAAGAGCTTTTATTTCCCTGCTGGTCCTGCTGCTCATGTCCCCAGTCAGGCTGATTGGGGACAGCCAGAAAATATTCCAGCAGTGCTGGAACAGGATAATTCCTCTGAGAGATTCTGTGGGATTCAGGATGTGCTGGTGAGGAAGAAGAGGACTCTATTTCTGGTTGGTCATCACTTAAATAAATCCTAAAGAGGGTTTGTGGCTGGCAGTGCTTGCTGGAGCCACAAGTGCTGATTTATCTTTGGAACTGCTTAAAGATCTGCTAGGATTTGGGGTTATGTCCCAAGTGCACCCAGTGCCTCAGTTTCCCCAGGAAGTTTGGCCTTTATCAGATTTGGGCTGTTCTATTCACAGAATCACAGAATGATGGAATGGTCTGGCTTGGAATGAACCTTAAAGATCATCTCATTCCACATCTTCCACTGTCCCAGCTGGCTCCAAGCTCCATCCAGCCTGGCCTTGGGCACTTCCAGGGATCCAGGGGCAGCCACAGCTTCTCTGGACAACCTGTTCCAATGCCCCTCACAATAAAGATTTTTGTCCTAATATCCCATCTAACCCCACTCTCTTTCAGTGTGAAGCCATTCCTCCTCATCCTGTCCCTCCAGTCTCTCTCCATCTTTCTTGTAGCTCCCTTCAGGTCCTGGAAGGCCACAGTGAGGTCACCCCAAAGCCTTTTCTTCTCCAGGCTGAACAACCCCAATTCTCTCTGCTTTTCCTCCCAGCAGAGCTGCTCCATCCCTCTGATCAGCTTGGTTCTCCCTCTGCATCAGTGCTGGAGCAAAACAAGGGAGGGGATCAGGGAGGTGTTGAGATGGGATCGAGTTCACCATCACAAAGTGATGCCTCTCCCAAACTGGCCAGACAAATTGAAACACCCTTCCCTTGCCTCCCTCCCTGCAGATGCTCTGATCAGGAGAAACCTGAGAACTCTTAAATCCCCCACCAGATCTGCTAAAAAACCCCAGGTGGACGAGCTGCTTTTCCATTCAGCAGCGAGGAGCAGGAGGTGGGGGCAGAGAATTTGGTTACGTGCCCTTCCACGAGCACCATTTCCCCCCTGCTCCCGCCCTTCCCAAACCTGCTGGGAACAAAGTGTCCCCCTGCAAGATCAGCCCTCCCAGAGCTCAGCAGCAATTGCTGCTCCCAGCACAGCTCCCCAAGCTATTCCAGCTTGTGCCTGCTCTTCTCCCACCGCTTTGAAGGCTCCTGACAGCTTGAGGGAGAGGGTGGGATGCTGTTGCTGCAGCTCTGCCGTATGTGCCCAGCCACGCTCCTTCCCCAGCTGCCTCCCCGAGCCCGGGCACCCAGCCAAGGCAACCCCGACCATCCTGGGCCACCCTGGAATTCCAGGGCCACCCTGAACCTCTTGGGCCACCCTGACCCTTCTGGGCCACCCTGAACCTCTTGGGCCACCCTGACCCTTCTGGGCCACCCTGAACCTCTTGGGCCACCCTGACCCTTCTGGGCCACCCTGAACCTCTTGGGCCACCCTGACCCTTCTGGGCCACCCTGAACCTCTTGGGCCACCCTGACCCTTCTGGGCCACCCTGAACCTCTTGGGCCACCCTGACCCTTCTGGGCCACCCTGAACCTCTTGGGCCACCCTGACCCTTCTGGGCCACCCTGAACCTCTTGGGCCACCCTGACCCTTCTGGGCCACCCTGAACCTCTTGGGCCACCCTGACCCTTCTGGGCCACCCTGAACCTCTTGGGCCACCCTGAAACTCCAGGGCCACTCTGAAATTCCAGGGCCACCCTGAACCTCCTGGGCCACCCTGAACATCTTGGGTCTCCCTGAAACTCCTGGGCCACCTCGAACATCCTGGGTCACTCTGAATCTCTTGGACCACCCCAAATATTCTAGGCCATCCTGAACATCCTGGCTCACCCCAAATATCCTGGGCCACCCTGCACCTCCTGGGCCACCCGGAACATCCTGGGCCACACCAAACCTCCTGGGCCACACTGAAACTCCAGGGCCACTCTGAAATTCCAGGGCCACCCTGAA
>VZTB01011159.1:0-12340 GCA_013397245.1 Thryothorus ludovicianus
CACACTTTTCAGTTATTTGCTTAGCTATTCCAAAAACTTCCATACAACTCAAATTTCTCAGGAACTGATCACTCAGCGCCTGAGTACCTCAATGTGTCTTATTATACATTCTTTCCAGTATCTTCCCTGCCAGTGTTTTTTTTTAATAACTGTCTTCCATCAGATAAAACCACTTCTGTTTATTGTCCTTTTTTGCTCCTATATCCAGGAATTTTTTTCTCCTCTGTTTCACTGAATGTTGGTATACCTTGATTTTTTTCTATAAGGGTTAGAACCATCATTATGCTTTCTTCTCCAGACTTGGCTGCACTTGTAACTTCTAAGTTTGCTAAATTGCTTCTCTGTATTTCTAAAATGGTTCTGTTTTGAATATGCTCAACAGCAATTTCCTTTGGTAATTGTAATGCTTCTAAAACCTCAGAGGTAAGTCTTTCATGGACTAGGCCCTTCCCTTTTGAATTTATCAGTCCCCATTATTCCCACATTTTCCCAAAAGTATGTACTACTTCAAAGGCACACTTGAAGTCAGTGTACTTGGTCCCTGTTTGTAGTGCTGATATTTCAAGGGCTTGTTTTAAATTGTATAATTCAAAGACTTGTGCTGACCAGCTGGGAGGTAATTTTTTCTTTTCTAGGGTTATTAGTTTTTCATTCACTATGGCATATCCTGAGATTTACTTCCCCTGAATTACTCTTGAGGACCCATCCATGAATAATTGGACACCCCCCCCCGTAAATGGGTTGGTCTGCTATATCCTCCCTTACTTTGGTTTGATAGTTTATGATTTCTAAGCCGTCATACACTAATTTTTCTACTGACTCTTCATATAGAAACTGAGCAGAGTTGAGGTGTTCATCTGTAACTAGTTCTAGATCATCTTTATTAGAATTGCTTCATATCTCAGCACTCGAGAGTCAGTGAGCCACTTCTGAGCTTTTTGTTTAAAATATTTCTTACTGCATGTTTAAAATGTTTCTTATCCCACATGCAGTAAAAAATTAACTCTGAAAGTTAATTCTCTACTTGTACTAGTATAGCAGTGGAAGCTGCTGCCTGGATACAGGTGGGCCACCCCCTACTTACAGGGTCTTAAAATTTGGACAAGTAAGCCAGTTGTTTCTTGGACCCCCTTTCTTTTGAGCTAGGACTCTGTGGGCTACCCTATTTTCTACATCTACAAATGGCTAGAAAGCTTTGTCTAAAGCAGAGAGGCTTAGTGTAAAAGCACTAATGAATGTTTTAAACTTTTGAATCTTTGGTCATCCTCTTTTCTCTATGTAATCTCATTTGTTACTAATATTTCATGTAGGAATTTAACAGCCTGGATGTACCTATCTATCCATGTTCTGCAATATCTTAATAAGCCCAAAAGTTTTTTGATTTCTTTTTTAGTTTTTGGCTGAGGGACTGAGTTTATTCCTGCAGTCTTTTCAGAATTTAATGACCAGCTCCCTTGGCTCATTATATACCCTAAGTATTTTACTTCATTTTCTACAGATTGAAGTTTTTCTTTCAATACCCGAAGCCTTTGGTCTCCTAAGAAATTTAGCAATGATGTGGTAAATACTCGGACCTTCTCCTCATCCTCCCCTGAAAGAAGTAAGTTATCAACATATTGAATAAGTTTTACTTCTGGTACAATAAGGAAAAGTACTTTTTCCAAAACCCGTCCAAATAAAGATTCAGTGAATATTTGGGGTAATTTTGTCCATCTAAGCTGTTGCTTTCTCCCTGTATTGGGATCTTCCCATTCGAAAGCAAATACATCTGTTCTTTTCTGCTAGGGGGCCGGCCCAAAAGGCATCTTTGAGGTCTATCACACTGAACCACTGATGTGATGGAGGGATTTTACTTAATAGTGTGTAGGGATTAGGTACCGCTGGGTATCGACTTACAGTTCCTTTGTTCACTTTTCTCAGGTCTTGGGCAAGCCTGTATGTCTGATTCGATTTTGTTACAGGTCCTACGGGAGTATTGTGAGGAGACATTCAGGGTGCTAAAGTTCTGTCTTTAATTCATTCTGGAACTATTGTTTGTAACCCTTTTTTCTCTTTGAGAGAGAGTGGGTATTGCCGTACTCGAATCGGGCGATCTTGGTTGGCTGTTTTAATTACTATAGAGATTATGTTTAACTTGCCCTTATTTCCAGGCTTGGCCCAGACTACTTCTTCAATGTGCTTTTCATCTTCCTCTTTTGATTGAAGGAATTTGATAACCATTCTATCTCCTTCTGGAAGCACTCTGATGCCTAACTACACTTGTAAATCTCTCTCTAAGAAATTGCATTCTGCTCCTGCTACAAGTAAAACGTCCTCTATCTCTTTAGTTTATTCCTTCAAATATCACATGTTGTATAACTGGTGCTTTAAATCTTTCCCCTTTTGCCCCTACTCCTTGGATTGTATTTTGGCTTTTTTCACATCCTTTCAGAATTTTACAAACACATTCTCTTTGCCTCTGTATCTACTAGAAATTTAAATTGCTTCCCCTTGGAACCTACTTTTAAGTTATTAAGGGCTTTTGATATTGTGACCCCAGGAGACAGAGCCTCTGACTTTCCTATTCATCTGTTTCTCGAAACCTTATTAAAAACTTTCAGATTTTTTCTCTCTGTGGCCAGCTTTTGCCTTAAGTGTTCGATCTCTTTGCAATAGTGACAGATTGGGTCCCAGGTATTAGATTTCCATTTTTCCTTTTTAGGACCTCTTTCCCAGGGGACTGTTCCTTTTAAACTTCTCTGGATCCCCCTTTTTTTGGCCTGACTGGGGTCTCTACTCCTTCTAGGAGTAGGTCTCTGCCTGGTGGTTTCCTTCAGCAATAGCTGCTGCCATTACTTCAGCTTTTGCCTTTGCCTTTTCTTTGTACCTACATACATTTACCTTTTGGGCTTCTTTTCACACGTCGTTCTTGCCAGTCATCCAGTCTCTCTAGCTTTTTCTTCTATCTGGCCAAGCATGAGTGACAAAAGTCACTTTTAACAGAGTTTGTGCAAGCCTCTGTATCAGTGTCTATTCTTGAGCACTGTCTCATATTTCTTTTTAACCTCTCCAGCTCTTCAGCTGGGGTCTCCTGGTTTTTTTTTTGTTGTTCAGCAAATGCCCTTGGGCATTCTGATTTCGGGGAGCAGTCTCTCTAATTCCCCTGATAATTAAAGTTTTATACTCTTCCATGTTCTGCCTTCCTGTGGGGTTATTGTGGTCCCACATTAGGCGCTGTGATGGCATCTCTTCTTCCCCAGGGAGTGCGTTTGCATGTTCCCTCTCCCATATCTGCATCGCTGCCACTTGGATCATTTGTCTTAAGGTTTAGTATAGATTGCATTTTGTCCCAGGTATAAATATTGGGCTCCAAAAACTGGTTTACTTGTTTTGCTAAGCTAATAGGATTTCTTAGTAGACCTTTGAATTGATGCCAAATGACTTCCTGAGATGAACTTGGGCAAGGAGGAAGCCCCA
Source organism: Thryothorus ludovicianus (assembly GCA_013397245.1). Classification (NCBI taxonomy): domain Eukaryota; kingdom Metazoa; phylum Chordata; class Aves; order Passeriformes; family Certhiidae; genus Thryothorus; species Thryothorus ludovicianus. The sequence goes on from VZTB01011159.1 coordinate 3,457, forward strand.
GCCCAACGCGCTCTCCTCTTGTTTTTCCCCCCAAACTAGGATTTTTCATTCCCAAACCTTGGGCCAATGGAGGAGGAGGAAAAGCCACGGAGATCTCGCAGGAGGAGGGGCTGCAAACCCAGCCCAGGGAGCTGCGAGGAGACAAGACCCTCCCTGTGCCAGGAAGGCGGCCGGAGATCCAGCCAGAGCCCAGAGCTGGGGGAGAAGCCTCATGGCAGGGAGAAGCCTCACAAGTGCTTGGAATGTGGGAAGGGTTTCAGCTACAGCTCCAACCTTTTCCAGCACCAGAGGATCCACACTGGGGAACGGCCCTACGAGTGTGGGGAGTGTGGGAAGTGCTTCAGCCGTAGCTCCCACCTAAAGGAACACCAGAGGATCCACACTGGGGAACGGCCCTATGCATGTGGGGAATGTGGGAAGAGCTTCAGCCATAGCTTCAGCCTGAGGGATCACCAGAGGATCCACACAGGGGAAAAGCCCTATGAGTGTGGGGAATGTGGGAAGAGCTTCAGGTGGAGCTCCCACCTTAGACAGCACCAGAGGATCCACACCGGCGAAAAGCCCTATAAGTGTGCGAAATGTGGGCAGGGCTTCAGGAAGATCTCTGGTCTGATGCAGCACCAGGTGACCCACACTGGGGAGAGGTCATACACCTGCTTGGAATGTGGGAAGAGTTTTGTGAGAAGCTCTACCCTGAGAAACCACCAGCTCATCCACACCGGGGAGAGTCCCTACGAGTGTCCTGAGTGTGGGAAGAGGTTTCAGTTCAGCTCCACTCTCCTCAGACACCAGCGGATTCACACAGAGGAGAGGCCCTTCCGCTGCCCTGACTGCGGGAAGGGTTTCAAGCAAAATGCCCACCTCACTGTCCACCGGCGCATCCACACCGGGGAGAGGCCCTACGAGTGTCCTGAGTGTGGAAAGAGATTCTCAGACTGCTCCAACTATACCCAACACCAACGGAGGCAGCACTAAGGGAAGCCCTGGGAGTGCCCCGAGTGCGGGAAGAGCTTCGTGCGCTGCTCCAGCTCCATCCTCACTTTCCCTCAATTTGGGCCTGTCCTGGAAGCTTTTCTTCTGCGAGGAATCCCTGAGTTTTGAGATTTTTGGGGTGCAGATTTGGAGTGGTACTGTTGGGGTGTGTGTTTCTGTTGATCATTTACGCACTTTTAGATCAAGGTTTTATTCTTATATTTGGTTGGTACGTTCCTAGTTTTCCCCCCATATTTCCCCAGTTGGTGTGTCCCTGAGTTGATTACTACCTCTGTTAAAAAGTTTGTTTTCTGTCAATCCCCCAGTTGCCACCCCCAGATTCTCATTTATATGGGTTTTCCCCTCCCTTTATTCCAGCACCTTCCCTGTCTGTCATGTTCCCCCTCCTGTCTGTTACAAGTACCCCACCTCTTTCTTCCAGCACCTTCCATGTCAATCTTCCCTGGACCCAATCCTAGAAGCGTCAGACCCCCTGGGTGTGTTGGGGTGTCACCCTAACCTCGATGCACCATTGGGGCAAGTGACCTCTTTCCTCCCCCCCCACACTCTGGTTTGCCTTTACCTTTGATTGATATTTGCATCTCTCCACCTTTGCTGTTCCCCCATTGGTCCGTGTGTTGTATCCATCCCTGGTATAAAACCCCCTGCATAGCTGTGCTCGGTGCCTTTCTGCTCCTGAACTCTTCAGCTACAGTAAACCCGGGCTGGAACCTCACGGCGAAAGGTCTCCTCCTTCTCCTTTGCTCAACCCTGGTCGCAGTCAGCGATGTCACTCGGTAGAGCTCACCGTTCTAAGGATTCCGCCCTCGGGCACCCCCGTTCCTATGTGCTGCAGCTCCGGAAAACCGCCGAGCTGGCCGGGATCCGGTAAGCTGCGACACCAGGTCATGGGCAGCCTAAGCAATCCTTTATCCACATACCTGGTGGGAATACCCTTAGCTGCTAACGACTGTCCTTTAACAGGTAAGAAACCCAACACAGTGGATACCTGGGATGAATGGACAAAGATTCTACCACATGCACCAGAGGAACCCTGGGATCTGCTGGGGTCCTCCTAGGCCAAATTTTGTATTCAGTTTTACTACAGGCAACCACATCAGCCTATGCTAATGTCTGCTCACATTCCATCTATAGGAAGGATGTGACCCCATTTTGGAAGGTTTATTCAGTAGATTGGTGCAATTACACCAGCCCTGCACTATTGTGGAACTCATTCTATCCAAGGATACTTCCCCAGGGAGTGTTTCTTATCTCTGGGGATAGGGATCGAGTGTTGGCCAGGATCCCCTCACAGCTCCAGGGAGGTCCTGCACTCTTGGCCAGCTTACCACCCTCACCCCAAATATCAGCATAATTTAAGACTGGAAACAAAAGGACAGATTGGCACACAAAAAGAGAACCTATACCAAATATGATGAAAATTGTGACTCAGAAATTATTGATTGGAACAAAGGAAAGAGGGTTGCAGTATCCCATTTTTTACCATGGGTAGCCACTGCAAAGGCCCTTGGTGAGCTTTCTCACCTGGGTATTGGCTTGGGAAGCAGGCCAACACATCTGCAGCCCTCAGCAACCTCCTGCAAGATGAAGAAACCACCAAGCATGCAACGTTCTAAAACAGAGACGCAGTTGACTTTTTATTGCTCATCCATGGTCTTGGAAGGCAAGAACTTGAAGGGATGTCCTGTTTCAATCTCTTTTCGCATAGCAAATCCTTCAACAAGAGCGTTCAGCTTATAAAAGATCAAAGACATTAAAGTAGAAAATAATCATGAGTGGCTGAAAGGACTTTTGGGAAGTTGGGGTTTAAAAGGATGGCGATGTTCTCCTTTGTTAAGAACCTTCTGTGGCTTTTAGTTGTCATTTTTATTGTTTTATTTAATGCTTCCTTGCTTAATACTTTGTGTTCAGAGACCTGTAAGGGAAGCCTTCTTAATAAAAAGAAAAGGAGAATCTGTAGAGGCCTTGGAGTCTGCCAGGGAGATATCAGTCTCCATGCCCTGGAGGTAAAGACACTTAGTCCTCAAAGTAACACCCAGCTTAAGGTGACAAAAGGCTTCTCTACACAGTTCTTTGCTACTTTATGTTAATTTACCCCAGTTCTCTTCTCCCCATTGGCCCAGACCACCTCTGTTTTCCTTATATGGTTATGCTCTGGCATGTTCTCCCTTCTCCTGATCCCCACTGGCCCCAGTTTGCTACATTGCTCTGCCCCTGTTATCCCATTGGTTCTCCCAATTGGTTGTCCCTCCTCTGCACCACTCTCACTTGTTCCCATTGGACCCTGACCAGAGATACATCTCCCTCTGTTCCATACTTAAAACCGGACCCTGAGTTTCTCCCCATCTTTGTCCCTGGACCCCTTCACATGTGGCTGGAATAAACCTCCTCTGTGGAACTCCATAGGAGGACTCTTCCCACTTCTTTACTGATGAGAATCACACAAAGCTGTTTGACATATGTGTGTGTCAGTGTGTGTGAGTGTGCGTGCCTGTAGTGCCGAGCCACTCCACTGCTGGAGGTGCTTCTGGAAGGTCGCAGCACCCAATCAACCCACACCACCATGGGAGGGCACTGGGAGAGAGGGTGGAGGTCTGGGAGTGGACTGGGAATGAAATTGCTGTGACTGAGAGGAATGGAGAGGGCCTCTGGTGACACTGGGAGGGACTGTGACACTGATGACACTGGGACTGCTTCCCTCTGGTGACACTGGGAGTGCTGAGACGGACACATGGGAGAACATTGGGAAAAACGGATGGACTGGGAGAGGCACTGAAGTCACTTGGGGTGAGGGGGCAGGAGGCTCCAGGGATGGGCACAAGCAAGATTGAGGGCTCTGGGGTGATTCCCAGGGAGGTTTTGGGGGGCTCCAGGGTCATTCCCAGGGCAAGGCCAAGAGGTCACGCTCTGCCCCGTGCTCACCTCTGCGCTCCACGTGGAGCAGTGTAGATCCTTCATAGTTGTGCTAGCAGTGCCTGTCCACCGCAGCCCGTCTGTACTCCACCCAGTCCAGGTCACTGTTCCAGTACTGGACCAGTATCTCCCCAAAGGAGGTGACTCCCATGCACAGTTCCACATCACTGCTGAAGCACAGGAGCTGTTCCTGCTTGCAGATGTTCCTCTCCACAAATCTCACCCAGCTAGTGCCATTAATGACATGCCCAACAAGACTTTAACATCTCTTGGAACAGCCCTGTGTGTGCAGGGCACAGGTCCAGGGGTGCCCCCCCAGTACCCCACAGTAGCCAAGAGCTCTGGGACAACCCTGACTCTGCAGCCCCAGTGCCCCATGGCTGCTATGGGACCCTTCTTCCCACAGTTCCAGTTCCTCTTTTTCACCCTTCTCTGTATTTTCCTTCCCCTTTCCCATAACTCCCCAGTTGTCAGCCACCACCCTCCCCCCCCCAACATCTGTTTGGGGGTCCTACCTACCCATTTCCCTTTCCCTCCCCACAGTTCCCGCAGTCCCACCACTTCCCTTCCTGCCCGTCCTGTTCACTCGAGAGCTCTGTGCCCCCAGTCAAGGGGCTCCCAGTGCCACCAGGAGAGCCCAGCTGCTGCCACACACTCCATGGCCAGTGCCCCACCTCCCACAATCCCTTGGTGGGGGTGCTGGGACAAGGATGGAGTTCAGGTGAAGAGCTCTGGGCCCTGTGGGACTGCCTGAGGCATCAGGAGTGCTGAACGCTCTGACTGGCTCAATTATTTTAGCGCCTTCTCTGGCTGAGGAGAGGTCCGTGAGTTGAGAGAAAGATGGAGATATCCTGCCCCGAGCACTGGTGCAGGAAAAACAGACCCAGTCTGGGCACAGGGAATTTATTACCAACCAAATCACAACAGCACAAAAACATAAAGAAATCTCTCCCAACACCTTTCCCCCACCTAACAGGGATCACCTAGAACAGGGGTCACAAGGGGGATGGAGTTGGAGCAGCACATGAAGCTCTTCCCACACTCGGGGCACTCCCAGGGCTTCCCTTAGTGCTGCCTCTGTTGGTGCTGGGTCAAGCGAGAGCTCCTGGAGAATCTCTTCCCACACTGGGGACACTCGTAGGGCCTCTCCCCAGTGTGAATGCGCCGGTGGACAGTGAGGGTGGAGTTGCGGTTGAAGCCCTTCCCGCAGTCGGGGCAGCAGAAGGGCCTCTCCTCTGTGTGAATCCGCTGATGTGTAAGGACATGGGAGCTGGTCCGAAACCTCTTCCCACACTCAAGACATTCGTAGGGCCTCTCCCCGGTGTGGATGAGCTGGTGTTTTCTCAGGTTGGAGCTCCATGCAAAGCTCTTCCCACATTCCAAGCAGGTGTAGGGACATTCCCCTGTATGGACCACCTGGTGCTCCATCAGACTAGTGATCGCCCTGAAGCTCTTCCCACATTCCCCACACTCATATGGCTTTTCCCCTGTGTGGATTCTCTGGTGTTTCCTCAGGCTGGAGCTCTGGCTGAAGCTCATCCCACATTCCCCACATTCGTAGGGTTGTTCCCCGGTGTGGATCCTCTGGTGACGGATGAGGTTGGAGTTGTGGATAAAGCTCTTCCCACAATCCCCACACTCGTACGGCTTTTCCCCTGTGTGGATCCTCCAGTGTTTCCTCAGGCTGGAGCTCTGGCCAAAGCTCATCCCACATTCCCCACATTCGTAGGGTTGTTCCCCGGTGTGGATCCTCTGGTGACGGATGAGGTTGGAGTTGTGGCTGAAGCTCCTCCCACACTCCCCACACTCGTAGGGCCGTTCCCCAGTGTGGATCACCTGGTGCTTGATCAGGTGGGAGCTCCGGCTGAAGCCCTTCCCACATTCTAAGCACTTGTGGGGCTTCTCTCCACCATGAGGCTTTTCCCCCAGTTCTGAGCTCCAGCTTGATCTATGGCTGCCTTCCTGGGACAGGAAGGGTCTTTCCTCCTTGTAGCTACCTGGGCTGGGTTTACAGCCTCTCCTCGTGGGGGATCTCTGGGGATTTTCCTCCCCCTTCATTCTGCTACGCCTTGAGAACAAAAAGTCCTAGATTAGGGAAAAAAAAAAAGAGGAGAGCAACTCAGGCTGGGGGTTCCTCCTTGCCCAGGTTCATCTCCAGAAATCATTGGGCATCTTGGTCTGTAAGAACCTCCTGAACATCAATATTCAGCCCCAAAATCCTCCAAACACCAAGACACAGATACAAAACTCTCCAAACATCAATATTCAGCCCAAGCAAAATACCAGAGCACCAACATTTATCCCAGTAAAGCTCACAAACACCAAGATTCACCCTTGCGAAAATCGTGTATCCCCCTCCCCAGTCACTTGCTCTATGTGGGGGGAGCAACACTCCTGAGGCTGGGGGGAGGCTGCAGATACAGGGAGGGATGGTGTTGCAAGACAAGCTATTGTAGAGAGGGCTCACTGCACCCTCAAGAGAATCCTTAAGCAGCAGCGTGGCAGGGTCGAAACATTATCGAGTATAGAAAGATTATGTAAGGCCCTTTATGTAATCAAGTTTCTCAATAATTCATTTAAGGAACCAAATCCCTGTGTAGTCAGACACTTCTCAAACACTACCTGAACTCAGATTGCAGAGAAGCTGTGTGTGCTGGTCAAGTCCCCTAGTCCAAACAAGTAATAGGCCCCTTTCCACTAATAACCTGGGGAGATGTTTTGCTTGCATGTCTACAGCGTCTGGCCCAAGATGGATTCCAGGCAAAAATATGAAGCCGTACATCAGGCCCCTAAACACAGCACTCAGATAGACTTCTCTAGAACCTCAAAAGGAGCAAAGAGACCTGGGTCGGGTGGCCTAGAGAAGAAAGAATTGAAAAGTCAACCCAGATATTCATCAGAGAAGATGACGATCCTCCACTGCTCTAAAAGGCATCCTGCCTATTAGAATTATGAGACTTTCCATTAAGTTTCATTCACAGACTGCATTGCACTGTAACCCCTCTTTAAATTATTATACCATTACCTATTTTTTGTTTCTTAAGATGTTATTCCCTCTTTCCTCCCACACCCCTTATGTGTAAACCGAGGTGCCCTGGGTTGATGCTGAATTGTATCCCCATTCATCTGTTTAGCTCAGAAATAAGTGTTGTACCTTTAAAACTGGATCTGAGAGTGAAGGAGAAGCAGTGGAATGTCTAAGGCAGTTATTTTCAAAACATAAAGATCAGAGTTTTCAGCTTTCCTACACACACGGCCTGTGTTGTCTGCAGTGTGAATGGCGAGAGAGAGCTCTCCTTTGCTTTTTGTCAGTTTTTGGCCAGCTGAGGCAGAGAAGTTCTGCAGACTGAGGTGTTTTTATTTTTTCTTCGAATTGTTTGAATCTGCTCTGGACTAAACATCCAAAAGGGCCCCAGGAGCTCCCACCTGTGTCCGACCGGGCCTGGCCTGGGCCCGGCCTTTCCCAGCCCTGAGGGACCGACAGCAACTGAGCCGAGCTACAGCCACGGGAGAGACTTTCTGAATTTGGCATCTCTGCAGAGTGGCGAGAGGTTTTGTTGTTGAGTATTGTTCATTAGTTGTGCTGGGGAGTGCTTTGCCTGTTAAATAAACAACTTTTTCCACTTTCTTCCAAGGAAATTATTTTTTTTCCTGTCCCGAGCCAGATGGGGGGAGGGGCCATTCGGATTTGCTTTCTAGAGGGAGCCCACCTGGAGGTTTCTTCCCAACTTTGCCCTAAACCAGGACAAATACATTAACTGGTACCCAACTTGAGGCCAATGGGATGAAAAGATATATAAAGCTGTGAAGATTAAAGGTATACAAATCTAAAATCCTATTTTTCCAAACTCACAGATCTGTCATCCTTAAGTCTCCTGCAATGTCTTTAGATGCAAAGAACCTCCAACTTTTCCATGTAGGATTTTTGATGCTCCTCACCTTGTTATCATCTGGTGTGTGGATTCTCCCTTAGCCCCATCAGAACATCCGGATCACACCGGCCAAGACTTTACAACAAAACAATCTATATCTGTCCATGGGCAGCCTAAACAACCCGCTGTTGATAAGCCTAGTAAGGATTCCTTTAGCAGCAAATGAATACCTGTATATAGGTAAGAAACCCAGTCCAGTAGACACTTGGGACAAGTGGACCAAGATACTACCGCAAATACCAGAGTAACCCCAAGAATTGAATTTCCTGGGGTCCTCCAAAGCTGTATATTGTGTGCAATTTTATTACAAACTTTCTAGGAAACACTTGGCCCACCTTGACCTTATTAGGTCCACCCACAGAAAAGATGTAAATCCAATTAACAAATTTTATATTCCTCCAAATTAGTGCAGTTACACCAGTGATACGCTTTCTTTGTCCTCACTCTATCCCAAAGTGTTGCCCCAGGGAGTGTTTCTTATCTGTGGAGACCAAGTATGGGCCAGGAACCCCTCATACCTCCAAGGTGGTCCTTGTAGCCTTGGCCATCTTACTACCCTCACGGAAAACATAACTTTGGAATCAGAAAGGGAAATTTGCATGCCGAAAGAGATCACTGTCCAAACCACCAGATGCTTTGTATCCCCGGTTTCCAGGAGAGGCACACAGGGAGGTCAGGATTGCAGGGGGTTTCCCTGTGCTGGGAGTGGAAGGAGCGGGCGCAGAGGGGCGGCACCGGGAGCACGGGCTGGGGGCCTGTGGGGAGCTGCGGGGCCGGGCCGGGGCTGTGGGGCAGCCGGGGCTCAGTGNTGGGGCAGCCGGGGCTCAGTGCCGGGCGCTGCCTGAGCCCAACACCCCCCGGGCAGGGCCGACAGTGGCCCCCGGCCCCCAGGAGGCTGCGGGATGCCCCGGCCACTGCCCAGCCCCATGCAGCTGCCAGCCTTGCCCGCTGGGGTGGCCGCTATTGGACACTGCCAGAGGACAGACACGGCAGGACAGACACCGGCTCTGGGATATGGGCTGGGCAGGGCAGGGGCAGCACAAGGA
>VZTB01011162.1:8710-42179 GCA_013397245.1 Thryothorus ludovicianus
TGCAGGATGGAGCTCTCTGCAGCCTCAACCAGCCACCACCAGTGCCGGAATATCCCCTCCAGCTGCTGGCGCAGCCAGGGCCTCATAGGCTCCAGCAGCTGCGGTTGTCCGCGGAAAAGTCTGGCCCACACCTCAGGCAGGAGGCCACCCAGGAACTCCAGCCTTGAAGGGCCCTGCTCAGCTGGGAACAGTGTCCCCTGTAGAGCAGCTGGATAGGACACCACAGGACCATGGGGGCTGTTCTCTTCCAGATGGCTGGGACCTCTCTCTGCCTGACTGGTGGCCACTGGCAGCTGCTCATGGATGGTGCTGGCTCTCTCTAGACACTCATCTGCACGGTCAGAAAGCCTGACAGTCTTTATTGGTGTCCTGCAGAGTGGGCAAGAGGGGTTTCTGTGTGCCCACCGCAGGATGCAGCCCAGGCAGAAGCGATGGTGACAGGGCAGAGCAGACGTCACATCCTTCTGAGAGCCCTGGCAGATGGGGCAGTCACCATCTGCCTCTGTGGCCATATCAGGAGTGATGGCTCTGGGACTGGCACTGAGACCTCCCAAGAACACGCTGTGCCCAGCACTAGAGTGGCCTGGCTTGATCCTCTTGGCCTTGCAGTCTCGCTGAATAGGAGTTCAGGCTGGAGCCATAATGGCCCTGCCAATGTCTGAATGGAAGCAGGGAGAGGCACAATATCACAATCCATCCCCCTGTGATGTCATGCTCCACTGCTCTCTGACACCAGCCTCCACCCTCAGCACCAAAGGCATTCCAAGTCCTTGGATCCCCAAGAAAAGCAGTGAGGGACATGAGGTCACAATCCAGTGCTCACCATCTGCACTTCAGACTCCTCCACCCTGTGATGGCACACCTGGCCTCTCATCCCTTCTGGCACATGCTGTCAGAGAAAAAAGTAAATTCTGTTTCCTAGTTTCAATTTCTACTGCTCCATGATGCTCTCCCTCAGCTACCTGCACCACATGTCCTTGGCCCTGTCTCCAATCCCTGCTCCTGACACCTTGCCATGGTTTCCTGGGACGGTCCTGGTCTCTATTTACAGGGCCTCTTGTCTACCTCCCATCCAGGCTTTTCAGGCCAGATTCTGCACAAGATTTTTTCCCTTTTCATTTAAAAGTCAGAGTTTGTCCTCTCTGCAGCCCTGCTGGACCAAGAGTGATGGAGACAAGGGCCCTCTGCACCAGTGCTTATATCTGTGGGACTGTTCTGCTTTGCTTTCTCAATAAAATGGGTCCTTTTAGTGCTGTCTAGGGGAGCTCCAAACCCACACAGGAATTCTCTCTGCCTTTTGTTTTGGCAGCAGTTCTTTTCATTTGCACAATGACAAAGCCAGGCCTCCATCCTGGGAGCACTCCTGAGGTGACAAGGACACACTCCAAAGGACAGCATGTGGGCCCCTGAACAAAGAATATCTGCAAATACACGGGTGGTGCCCCAGGGGTGCAGCTCTACTTTTTCTTCCTGCCTTTGCTGAGTTGTCCTCACCACCTGTATCCTGAAGAATGGGAAGGACACTGTGCCAGTAAGGTGCAGTCTGACACTTCATTGCTGACCAAGCAAAAGCCTCTTCCTATTGTTCAAGATACTATGGGAATAAATAAAAATGTGTCTGAATCAGGGCAGTCAGGCTCCAAGAAGGATCTTGTGGGCCTCCTTGTGTTGTTGTAGGACACCTCATAGTAATTGACCAAGTGAGTGACAATTGGAAGCTTGGGTAGAGGAGAAGGTTGGGATTTTTCAAAGATTGAAATGTTTCAGTTAAATGTCCCAATTCAAGGCTGCTGCTGATCTCAAATTAAGAGCATCTGTTGCCTCTCTTGAGGGACAAGACACCATGCAGAGAGATCCAGAGATACTGGAGCATTGGATTTCCTGTGGGAAAAGTTGCTGCCCACATGGCCCTGGGCCTAAGGCTGTGCCCAACAGAACATGGGTGCCACCATTGGTGGGGCACAAGGGGAAGGCTGAGGAAACAGAGCCCAGAGACTGTGTGAGGGAAATAACAACAATTTATTTCTTTCTTCTTAAATAAGAGGTGGAAAGAGCCTTCCTAGCGCTACTGGCGGGGAGGCCTCTTGGTGGGGCAGGGAGAGTCCTCACGGTCAGTGTCCTTTCTCTTTAGGGACCGCCAGGACAACCCAGGCAAGCAACACCTGCCTTGGCTAAGACCAGATTGTCTGGCGCTGGGGCTCTGGACAGAGGGACCTGCCTCATCCTGGGGCTGGTCCTGCTCTTGGAACACTGGCACAGCTGGAGGGTGGCTTTGACCCCTGGCGGGGGTGGCCTCCATTGTGGCAGCTTGCTCTTCTTCTGCAGCGCCACTGGCTAGAGTCCATGTCTGAGAACTGGAGGAGCTGGAGCTGGAACTGTTGGGGCCAGGGGAGTTGGGGCTGTTAGGCCTGGAGGAGTGAAGGTTGTTGGGGCTGGAGGAGTTGGGGTTGTTTGGGCTGGAGAACCTAGAGACGCTGGAGAAGATGGATGATATGGAACTGGAGCTGCTGGAGCTGCTACTGGCTTCTGGGCTGTCGTCCTCATCTGCATCAGCATGGGAGCGCAGCAGCCTCTGGGCCCCTGAGCTGCAGTGTCTCACAATGATGTCAATGGTGTCTTGGACCAGTGGCACTGTGTGTTCCTCTAGCACACCCTGCAAACTCTGGATCATGATCTCCCGGTCTGGCCCATACACACAGAGAGCATGCAGAATAGCACTTTGTGTGCTCCTTGCCATCCACCACCAGTCTCTTTGGATGGTCTCCATCCTCTGGTTCAGCCAAGTCTGCACAGGGTCCAGAAGCTCCCGTTGTCGACGGAAAAGTTCCGCCCAGACCTCAGGCAGGATACCACCAACTGCTTGAGCTGGTGTTTCTTGAGGAGAAAAGGAATGGGCCAGTACAGGGGGATGGGGGATGCTCTCATCCTGGCTGCCAGGAGATCTCCCTGCCTGGCTCATCGCTGCTGGCAGCTGCTCAGGGGCTGTGATAACAATCTCTAGATAGTCACCTGCATCATCAGAAAACTTGATCTTCTCTATTGCTCTTCTACACAGTGGGCATGATGGATTTGTCTGTGCCCACTGCAGGATGCAGCCCTGGCAGAACCGGTGGCCACAGGGCAGAGCAGAAGACACATCATGCCAGGTGTCCTGGCAGATGGCACAGTTGCCATTTGTCTCTGTGGCCATATTTGGCCTCTGCAGCATGTTGAGGAGGGCTGAGGATCAGGATCTTCTTTTCTTCACTGATGTCACACTCTGCAGGAGAGGAAAGGAAGTAGAAGGACACCCTTCCACCTCCCTAAAGCCATGTCACCTGCCCACATCTGATGGGGGGAGATTTCCTGTCAGTGCTGCTGGTTACTCTGGGACTGGCGCTGGAACCTGCCAAGAGCAGGCAGCACTCAGCACCAGAGAAACCTGGCTCAATTCTCCATACCTTACAGTCATACTCACTAGGAGTTCAGGCCAGAACCAGACTGACCCAGCTCTGAATATAAGCTGGGAGGGATGAGACGTCACAATCCTGTGCTCGGTGATGTCATAATCTGCCTCTCACTGATATTACTCTCCATCAGGAGGGGATGTCCCCACTAGTGTATGTTGTCAGGAGAAAGATGAAAATATTTTTTCTTGTTTTCAACTTCTGCATTTCCATGTTGTTGTCCCTTGACCACATGCATCATGTGCCCATGGCCCCGTGTGTTACCCCTGCTCTTGACACCTTAGAAAGGTTTTCTGTGAGGAGATGAGTGGTGGGACCAGTCAGCATGGACTGCCTGTGGCTGGATGATGCCTCTCCTGTCACTGCCTTTCCCTGGGCAATGCTGAGATTTGGAGAACCTGAGTGCAGCTGGCCAGCCCTGGGTGAGAGTCTCCCACTCCTGGGGTTGTACCTCTGCTTCAAGGAGATGCAGAAAGGAACATTTTGCTCCATCCCCATCCACTCCTGCTGGGGCTTGCCCATAGCGCCAGGTCCTTCTCTGTTGCATTTTACTGATGGCAAGGGCAGTTTCATCACTTCTCCACTTTCCAAGTGTCTTTGTTTCTGGAAGCCAGTGCCTTTGTGCTCCTCACCACAGCCTCAGGAAGGAGCTGGAATTGCTGTCCCTCTAAAGTGAGGTACAAGGGCCAGAGGAAACCTGTGACAACTCGAGAGCCCAGGATCCATCAGCATGTGGACCATGCTGTGCCATCATCCCTTCTTGCCTCTGGCTGTTGTCATTCCTGAAAGTCATCAGCCCAAGCAGTTCTTCCTTCACTTGGAATTAATTTCTCCTAGTTTGAAGGTTGGCTGGTGTGAATCAAGGATGCTGTGTGCAACCACCACATGGCTCTGCCTCAGGGGGCAGAGTTTTCAAACCTGTGCTAATGGAGAATGTTCATTGCCATACTTTGGTGCTTAACAATCCACATGGAAAAAGATGGAAGTTTATTCATCAGAACTTCTTTGTGTTGTTATTGGGAGGGGTATTTCTCCTTGCTTAAGTGCTTCTTAAAACATGTATTTCTATTCCTTTTCATTTGGAATTGGACTTTTAAAGGTCTAAATATGCAGGCAGCAGCTGGAACTTCAGGGGACCAAGATATTCCCTCTTTTCTGTGGAAACTAAGGCCACAGATACTCCAGGAGATGCTTTTAGAGAACTCTTCCCCAAGGTGCAGATTTCATCTTGAGTATTGTCATATTTGCTCCCTGGAGGGCTACTTTGGCTAGCTCAGAGTCCCCTGGCAAATCAACATGGACAAAAAGTAAGAGAGGTGCTCTTTCTTCTCAGGACTATGTCCCACAGATTTAATAGTGGAACAACTCCCAGGGAGTGGGGGAGAGGGGAAGAGGGCAAGAAGGAGAGAAAAAAGAGACTGAACACCTTGAGGAGGGAATTTTTAAACTCTGTGGAAGGGGGATAGAGGAAGGGAACCAAAGCCAATGGGAAACAATTGTTGAGGATGGGTGAAGGGAGGAACTAACCTGAGGAAGGCTGAGAAGTTAACTACAGGATCCAGAAGGGTGCACAGAATGAAACATTTGATACATCACTGCAAAATAATAACTCAGTGATACATCAGTGCAATACAACAAAGTTCCTTGCGCATCTTTGCCTCAGAACATCCCCCCATTGACTCGCTGCTGTGATCACATTTCATTTCTTTTTCCCTCCTGTCCCATGTGCCCTGAAATGATGAAATGACAGAATGGTTGGGGATGGAAAGGATCTTTAGAGATCATCTAGTCCAAGTCCCTTCCGTGGTCAGGGACACTTTCCACTAGACTAGGTTCCTGACCCTGAACACTACCAGTGATGGGACATCCACAACATCTGTGGGCAACCTGTTCCTGGGATTCATTTGAGCAGAGGGGCAGAATTCCCTCCCTTGATCTGTTGGACATCCCTCTCAAGACACAGGTACAGAGGGATTTCAGGGCTGCAAGCACATAGTGCCAGCTCATATCCAATGTTTCCTTTCCCAGTATTGCCCAGTCCTTCTCCGCAGGACTGTTCTCAATCCATTCATCACCCCTACTGTTTTGTTGTTTCCCCTCCAGATTGATTGGTGTGGAAAGCAACGCTAGGGAATATCATAAAATTCACTTATTTCTGGATGGACTTTGAAAACAGGGTCTTAGTTGTGACCCAGCACCTGTAGGCCAACTCCTGCCAGAACAAAAACATAAATAATGAGTAATTCATATGAGGGTAATGGTTGGAAATTTCATGAAACTATGTCAAAAGAGAGTATTTGTGAAAGCAAGTATTTCTTGAAGGAAATGTTTAATAGGAAAGCATCCTATCAGATGCTGAGCTGTTACAATGAGGATGTAAAGAGATACAAACATAACCATGCCTTGTGCTGAAGGTTATGATGCACTCTGGGTCCAGCAGAGAGGAACAAAGGCAAAGAAGGGACTGGAGACTCTCTCTTACAAGGAAAGGTTCAGGGAGCAGTTCAGTCTTGAGGAAAGACTTTTAAGAAGGGACCTCATCCCTATTTATCAGTGTCTGCAGGGAGGGCTCAGAACATGAATTAGGCTCTGCTCCAGGGGGGCCAGGAATGGCACCATAGGAACAGGCAGGAATTGATGCCCAGGAAGTTCCACTTGAACATGAGGAAGAACTTCCCTGCGCAGTGACTGAGCTCTGAACAATTGCACAGAGAGGTTATGGAGTCTCCCTCACTGGAGATATTCCAGACCCATCTGGACACAGTCCTGTGCAAAGTGCTCTGGGATGACCCTGCTGGAGCAGGCAGGTGGGACCAGATGACTGACTGGTCCCTTCCAACTTGATCCATCCTGTGATTCTGTGAACTGTGGAATTCCAATGCACTTTGGCAAAATTAGTGAATGTGTAATGGCACTTTGTAGATAAAAAGAGACCTCAGGCACAGGCCTAATTTTGTATTAGTTTTCTGTTCTTCATCTCTACTTTTAGGTGATTGCATGATTTGTGCAATAAAACAAACAGGATAAGAGGATGCTTTTGTTGCTGAAGGTTAAGAAGACTTTTGACTCATGAGAAAGGAAGAATTTATGACCATTTTTGAATTACAAAAGTGAATTATTTTAAGGGCTCAGGAGAGGGATATATGTGGCTAAAAGGTTATGTTTTCTGCCTTGCTCTTTTCTTCCCTCTTTCTTTACACACATATTTCAGGGAATTGTCTTGGAGCCAGTGATTTCTGTGTCAGCCTTTTTAATGCACCCTCAGGGGCTGAAACCTGACATTTTAATAAAATGCTTGTCTCTAGCAAGTGTTGCCTGAAGTCAATGTATGTGAAAAAGTGGAAGTTTCTGTATAATTGTAAGAAGAGTCTATAATGTTATATAGTGCTGTAACTATCTCAGTTATTGCTCAGGCAAAGGCTGCTTTCCAGTTCTGAGTGCTGAGCCACAGCCACAGGGAGCTGTGTCTGACTCTGTCTGGCTATTCCCTGTGCAAACTTCTTGTCGTTCTGAGGCTTCCTCTGAAGTTCTGCTTTGCTCTCATCCAGCTTTGGGGAGAGGTAGCATCCACTCTAGGTGTAGAAGAAGAGATTTCAGGTGACCTAGCCCCTGATAAGTCACAGTTGTACTAATTGCCAAAGAGGAACAGCCTTGCTCTTAATGGGTCGCAGCTGTGACTGATAAACATAGGTGTGATAAAAGGGCTGGGTTGGCTAGTCAGAGGGAAACTTGAAAAGGGGACTTGAAGAAGGTAGAAGAGCCCTGAGGAAGAAGGAATGATCCAGAGAGACACATGGAAGAGAGTTGCTGCTGTAAAAGATCTGCTGTGAGGTCAGTATGGTCTGATGGAGTTAGAGCCTACTGTTGGAGCCTGCAGTCATAGTTGAGCTGGTAAAAGCCTGTGTTCAGAATCTGCAAACTAATATTTGCAGTCATAATCCAGTAGGCATGACCAGCAGTCAGAGTCTGCAATTGGATTCTACAGTAGGAGTTTGCTGTAATCAGAGTCAGGATGGTTAAGCTATAAAGAAGTATAACCTGGGACCCTTTTCACATTGTTAAATGACTGTGTCTTGGCTCATTTCTGTAATGAGAGGTCTGCTGCAACTATCCTTCTGCAGGGCAGGACTTGGGACACCTCTGCACACTTGTAACAGAGAGAGCCTTGGAGCTGGCTCTCCTTGTGCCTCTCTCCGCATGTACTAAGGATTGGGTGAGATTTCCCACATGATGGCAGAGCTCAAACCATGACGCTCATTATTTCATCTGCAGAGATGACCAAAGGAGAAAGATGATTGGGTCACAGGTAATAAACATTGAACAGAAGAACAAATGCCTTATAGCACCTTGGTCATTTTAGTGAGCACACACCTACAAGATGTGCAATATAAAATTAATTTCACAGTTACCCAGGGAGGGATGTCTGAATTTGTGACATGATCTGGTTACAGATACTCAAGGCATCTGAACTTCTCCTTTACTGGAGCTTCACTGTTCTAATCAAAATGGTGATTTCTAATTCTACTGCAAAAGTAGTTTATTGTCAAAAAAATAAATCTGTTAATCTTACTTAGGCTGTTGGGTTTTTAAATATTATATTCTATAATTTTTTTTTCTGAATTGGACAGTCTTTTGTTGAAAGGTTTTGGGAGAAAAAAAATCCAGAGAGTTAATGACTTCTATTTCTGACTTTGAATGTAATAGTGAGAATATATAAAATAGAATATTATATAAAATAGAATTTTATTTTATTGTTGTGACCCTCACTACTAAATGGCTGTCTTTATAGTTTGCATTCCAACCATACAAGCCTTAATTTCAGGTTCTCAGAAAGCCAGTAGACTTCCTTAGGAGCTTTCTTTGAGTAATTTGTTTGATCCAAGAGTATTCTGTCTCAGATCTTGACAAAAGAATTATTGAAATAGTCTATGTGCAAACAAAAGGGAGAGGACCAAAACTTCTCGTCTGCTCTTTAGTCTGTTGAGACCTGTCATGAGGTAGCAGAGAAGAAAATGCAACAACCACATACTACAGCTCAGGCAGCTGAAAGAGATCCATGTGGAAATAGCAAATAATGTTGACGTCTTTCTACTCAGCATATTTTAGCTTTTATTTGCTCTGAAGACATCATGTTATTAAATTGCAACAAAGTAAGACCACTACCATTGGTTAAATCCAACCACGAGCTAAGTGGTTACACCAAAAACAGTTTTATGAACCACACCAGACTTGCAATAGCACAAACAGCAGCAGAATCTTTTCACCCAGCTTGTGTTTACTAAAATGCCACCTTAAATTTTTAAAGGCAGAAAGAAATGGAATCTTTTCACCAACTTGCAACCTGAACTTCACTGAAATGTATGAAGTGAGTACTAAAAAGAAAATTATTTTTAAAAGCTCATATCAAAGTATAAAAAGAAATCCCTCCCACAGTGCTGGATTGCACTTCAGCCAGGAGGAATACATTTCTCTTCTGATGAGAGCATATGCATAGGAAATAGGATTACACTGGCATCCCAAGACCTGCCAGATGCTTTTATGAGCAAAATATTTACATGTAATAACTACTTGTAAATTACGATTAGGATGCCCAGTTTGAGGTACAGCAGAGTGGCCTCAATTTTGAACTTGCCCCTTTCAAAGACAGAATTACCAACCAAAACTGAGTCTCTCTCGGACTTCAGTTTTACCTCTAATTTTTGTGCTTAGTGAGTGTTCTTCCTTTGATTTCCTTTGGAAATTGATTGTCTGTAGTCTAGATAGCAAAATTAACTTGTATTTCTGGCTCTAGCTTTTGTCCTTCCAGACCTTTCTAATGTGTATTTTTTATCTCACTGTGTGGTGCATCATATTTGCCTTGGATTCATGGATAGGAAAATGTGACTATGCAATGGATGGAATTCTTTAATAAACAGCACAGGATTAGGCACCTTGCAGCCTGTTACAGTTTGGAATCTGTATGTGAGAGAGGCTCCATTAAAGAAATACACTATGAACTATTTAAATGTGAAAATAAATCCATGAGAGCAGAGATCCACATGATACTGACACGGTCTGTCCTTTTACTTCCAGTTTCTTCCTCAGGGATTTAATAATTTATGTTATCTTTCAGAATACCTTTTCAGTCTGTTCTGTTAAAATATTAATTTAAATGTAGTTTTGTCTAGTTTTTCTGCTTGACATCACTTCAATTTCCATGACCTTTTTTATTTTTGTTCTCCTTGTGTGGCAGCCTGTCCCTGTGGGATCAGTCTTCCCTTGTGCAGACACCCAGAACACATTTTCACTGTCACTGGAATGGTGCCTGAAGCTGTTCTGAGGAGCAGCACACAGCGGCTGGAGCACCCTGGTCAACTGGGTCATACAGCTGCTGCCAACCAGAGAGCAGTGCTGGGCTTTCTGTCTTTTTCAGTTTTCAGGGAAATAATCCATGAAAATGGAACAGAAAAAAGCAAGTCATTGGCCAAGATCTGAGTGTGGATTCACACACCACCCAGGGGTGGGCAGGCCATCTGTGTGTCCTGCATGCTGCTCAAGTTAGCTCTGTAAGGATGGAGTTTGGAACTTGTGGTGGGACTGCCTGGATTATGTAATTTTTAGAAGTAGAGTCTGAGATATATCAGGGATTTGAATGAGTGCTCTAACATCATCTTTTGCATGCAGCCTTAAAAGACCATTTTCTATCCCAAAAGTGTGAGGTGAAATGTGCAAGATTTTCCTACACAATAGATTCCAAATTAATTTAAATAATTTTAAATTGAATCACAAACTAATTTTGTACAAGTTAAATGAATAGAATCTTTTAAGTTGTATTTTCACCTCTTTGCTTTGCGTGATCTTTCTTCCTTGGGGCAAAATTGCAAATGTAAAATGGGAGCTGGATTTATCTAGGAAATGCAGATATAAATCTTCAGAGCTCCGAGTCACAGATATTTGAAATATATAACTTACTTTAAATGACCAGTAAAGTATTTGTGTTATCAAAGTAAAAAGTAGTCTTTTGTGGGATTCATATTACATTCCTTTTTGGCATAAATGCCTGGATGACAAAAAAAAAGCAGATTTAAATTCACAATATCTCATTTGTAGGTAAATATTGTGTTTATTTTCCATTTTTCACTTAGTGTGAATACAAGAAGTCAATATGATGGTTGGAGACTTAAATGCAGAGCAGCTCTGCATTTAACCCTGACTGCTCTCATTGTGATAAGGTGACTGGTAGTGGCAGTTTTCCTTTTCTACAGACCAAGGCTGTCAGTGTTTCTGTGTTTCTATTAATGAGAAGGGCAGTATAATTTAGTGGCTTAATGGAGGACAAAACAATGTCTGAATTCAAATTATTTCTTTTTCTTTCTTTGATTACATATTTTCTCTCATGAGTCTGAAAGTAAAGGAAGCACTTTTTGGAAATGCTCAGAATTCTCTGTGTCTTCAGTAGTAGCTAAGTGACCCCTCAAACCACTTTCCCTTGAGCTAACTAACCAAAAGTGTTAGGTCTTTTCACTCATTTTAAACACAGAAAGCTGCCTTCAACAAACCAAAGAAATATAATCCAGCTTTCTGAATCCTTTAGAAAATCTGACTCATTCAAGAAATGAATGTGCAAATTTTCTGCTTATCATTCATTCTGATGTTTCTTCAGCCAGACCAATAATGCTCCTTATAATGGTTTAACACAGCTGATTAAAATAAAGTCACTTGAAATTTGGCTTCAATTTTCAATGATGTTTTGAATATAAGAGTATCTGTCTGGGGGAGGAACAGAATGAATTTGTACAGTTCCATTGTGGCTTTATGTTCAACAAACAGATCCTCTCCTTCTACCTTCTCTGACCTTAAGCATCACCATAAAGCACTGGCTTTGGAAAGGCAGCTCAAATATAACTGTTTCTGCTATTTGGCTTAATGGTTTTTTTAGGAGCTTAAAATATTCAGCTGTAATTTGCTTTATAGGATTTTTTGTATTTGATGGTCTGAAAAAAAACCCAAACATGAATTTCTGCCATCAACACAATATGTAAAATAGCATTGCAGATTCTTTGTCAATACTCATGTTTTGCTTTACATATAATTTTATTGAACTTGTACTTTGGAATAAAATTTATCTAGCAACCTTTCAGTTCAATTACAGCAATTGTTTTTTCAGCAGGACAATTTTTCTGTGGGATTAGATAAGAAAAGTAATCCCTTTAGAAAATCGACATATATGTGCAGTATTCTCATGGCTAGTTTCATCTTGAGAAGTTCTGGAGGGGCTGCATCTTTATTGAATTAGATGATGAGAAACTTAACCTTTTAGGACAAGGAATTAAGCTGAACCATTAAATTACAAAATGACCCTGCAAAAATCAGAGCAAGGTCATTTAGACCAAATAATGTGCAAATATTATGGTCTAGGGTGTTCTTAGCAAGGCTGTATTATTTATAGGTTGGATTAACATCAGCACCTCCAATATGCACAGGTTTTCTTGGAAATGTTACAGTAAGGCAAATAAGTTGTGGGCAAGGAAGAACAGAGGGTTGTGATCTGAGCAGCTAAAAATGGATGGACAGTGTCATCCTTCTGGGGCAATTCTTGAAAGCAACCAATAAATAGGAACAGAGAGTGTGCTTTGGGGAATCTTTGCAGAGAAATATTTAAGATTTTGTAGAGGGGCAAAGTGGTTAATTTTCCGGTAAAATCTTTCCATGTGATCTTCCACTTCCTTTCACTTAATTTCCAATTTAAATACAAAATTTGTCTCCTGTGCCTCTGTGATGCTTACAAACATTAGTGCATCCTTCTTCCAGAAGACAGAGGATCACACATTGAAATATTCCCTGAGTTTCATGAGCACATGTCCCTTGTCTGTCTGCACTGCACCTCCTTCCATTTTAGAGGTTCATTGATCACTCACAGTAAGCTGGTCCAGTGAGAGACAGAGAACTTTGGGGATAAATACCCTGTTGCTCTCTACAGAGCTTGATGGGAGTGGTACAGAGATCCTGGGGTTTGAAGAGAGTAGATAGATGGGGATTGCCATGATGACAAGGAGCTGCAGTACTTGCTTCAAGGTTTTAAGGAGAAGGCTATAGCAGAGTTGTCTGTCTGGATGCTGACATTGAGCAGGATAGTCAGTGAAATCCGAATTCCAATAGGACTGGACCAAAGTGGATGTGGAAAAAGGCTGTCTTTTAAAAAATTTAGAATACACCTCAATAACTGTTATCATGTAGTTGTTATGCCGATTTTTACCAAATCTATTTTCACAGGCTCAGGTGATTTGTGGCTAAGAGCCCATGTACTCTGGAACACATTTAATATCTGGTTGATATAGCACAAATCATATATCCAGCATACAGCTGGATTAATTATGTTATCTAGTTTCTGCCAAAACCCCTCTGGGGTAAAAAGATTGGTTTTAGGATCCCTTTATATTTCAAGGATGGAAGTAATTTATCTAACTGGTTTGCAAGCTGCCCATAGACGGAGAGGTGATGAGACCCTAAACTCTCAGAAAGCTCCCAGTTGGAAAGGGACTTTAGCCAGTGTTGCAAAGTTTTTCTAAAGGCTTTCATTATAATTCTTTATCAGTACTTTCTTAAACCTCTACAACATAGAGCTTTTTGCTTTTATGTTTTTCTTTTTGTTTAGCTTTTCTGATCTCTGGGAGCTCTTTCTCACAAAAGGAGAAGCTCTCTTCTAGCTATTGTAGATCTTGCAGAAAACACTTTCATTTGAGATGCAAAGAAAATAGAAAGCATTTCATTACCTAAAATTCTCTGCTCTTGTAGATTTTGTTCTGGTACTTTCAACTAAGGCCCCAAGTCCTGGTAAGGTGTTGTACTTACAGAGCTGTGTGTCCCTAAATGGCAAACCCAAAGCAGAGTCAATAGGAATGGGAACCTGCTGCAGAAGATTTCTCTGGGACAGTTAATCGCCCGGATCCAGAAGGGGGTGCAAAAAAATAATTTACTGCATCAGACCAAATATTACTAAACCCTGTCATTCATTAGCCTGCTTCCAAAAGAGAAAATCAACAGAGAGCAAGAAACTGAAGACCAAAACAAGCACAAACAGCTGCTATCCTCTGTTTTTTCCTTCATCCAATTGGTTTTGTAGGTCACACATCTCTTCAGTCAGATAGGATTTTTTTTTATTTAAAGAAAAAAATCAGCAGAGTTGTTTTAAAAATTGTGTGAAACCTCCATGTATATAGAAAGCATTCAATAATTGATCTTTGCTGAGGAAAAAAATTGAAAATGTGTGAAAATAACTTTGAGAAGACATGTACTCTTCAAGCCATGATGCTGTCCAGTACTGCTGGCCATTAATTTTTAACATGGCTTGCCTTTTGAAACCAAAACAATTCCAGGAAGAATTGAAACTCATGAGATTTTCAAAAAACAAATAAAGCAACGGGAGCCTGAAAGTGACCCTTTCACTTGAGGTCATCGGAGGCTGACAGATGGGGAAGCTGAGAGTCTAGGGATCTCAAGCTCTGAAACACTGCTCCAAGGCACTACGCATTTCCAGGACCAACAGCTCCAGGATGGATCCATGCTGAAGGAATTCCTCTAGAATTAAAATGAAGTATCCTGGAGTCTGACTCCAGAGACATCCAGGTCAAAAGTCACTTATCAAATTGTAGCTCCCACTGGTTTCAAGATAAAATAAAAGCATTCCTTTCTATACGTGCACTTCCCATTAAGCATGAGCTGCTTTAGGCATAAGCTGTTCATCATTACATTTTTTTCTATCTTGTTTTGAGGTATCCTGTGACTGTCAGGTGCAACAAAAATAAGCATCCATTATCTGCAATGTTAAATATTAAAAACAAGGTTTCCAGGGCCTGAAAACACACTTGTGCATGACAAAGGAGAGAAGGATGGGAGGAAATGTGAACAAAGACTCTGAGAGGAGGAAAGAATAATAAAAAACTACTCATCCTTGTTCATTATTCCACCTGAGTGAACAACTTTCTGTGCAATAATTATGGTGTAACATAGCAAAATGATCAGCCACAGCATTAGAGATTAAAAGGTTACTTTATTTTAATAAAATGCCCTGTTTCTGTGGGGATGGGGCATATTGTCACTCATTACTAATACAGTAGAGAGTATTATTTCAATTGATTCTGCCCAGTTGTGCGTAACATGCACTATTCTGTGTGAGATAAGTTGGGTGGCCATTGCAATTTTAAGTAACTTTCAGTGTTAAAAATAATAGTAAACTCCTGGTCACCATTTTTATTAGTCTTTAATTTCAACTTGTCTGTCAGATATTGGCCTCTGGTCCTGGAGATAGTTGAAAAATAGCTTTTGTGCTGATTGGAGCAGAATAACTGACTCAACCATCGTAAGACTGACTGCCTTTGACCTCACAGCCACAGCAGAGTCTTTGCAGAGCAAAGGCACTGCTGCCTAGCTACAACTGCATTCTAGTTTAGGTGCTTACAGACTTGAAAAATCTATTTCAAATTAGCTCATAACACTGCAAGAACTAAGAACTTTAATGAAATCCTATTTCTTCATAGTTTTTGTGCATCTTCATTCAGACTTTCCTTTCACTAGCCAATTTATATATGAAGCAAGATTTTCAAATGTGCTTGCATTTAAGTATGTCAGATTCTCTCAGTAACTGAGGGACTCCAACATTTGCAGATTTATTTAGACCTCTAGCTCTATGGGACTGACCTAATGGAGATCTCACAAATGCCTCCTGGAAGTCAGACCTTGGAAGATGAAGTCATTTCCCAAAGGCATCATGGACTGCATTGGCCTTTGATGGGAAATGGGAAATGAAGAGACAAATGAAGTTTCATAATTTAGTCTGAAATGATGACAAGGTTTCTTTTGGGCTGCAGGGGTCAAGTCAGTTTCATCGTGGCCTCTTGCTGGGCTGGAGAGAATCCAGGGACTTCCTCTTTTGGGCGCACTGGGTCACCCCAGGCAAGCAGTCCCTGCCCTGACTGGGGCTGGTCCCACTCAGCAGGATTAAGCACAGGTGCAGGGTGGCTGGGAACCCCATGGTGAGTGACATCTGAGGTATCTGCTTCTTCCTCCACATTGGTGCCACTGGTGGTAGTGTTCTCCTGGGAGCTGCTGGAGCTGAAACTGTTAGACTTGGATCTGCTGGAACTGGTGCTCTCTGCTTGGCTGCTGTTCTCATCCCCAGCACTGTGGGAATGCAGAAGCTTCTGAGCCTCCTTGCTGCACTGGGCTGCAACAACCTCAACGAGGCCATGGACCAGCAGTGCTGTGTGCTCCTCAAGGAAGACCAGGAGCCCCTGCATCTAGACCACAGATACAGAGGTAGCACAGGATGCAGCTCTCTGTGGCCTCAACCAGCCACCACCAGTCCTGGTATACTTGCTCCAGCTTCTGGCACAGCCAGGGCTGCACAGGAAACAGGAGGTGCTGTTTGTGTTGGAACAGTCTGGCCTACACCTCAGGCAGAAGGCCACCCACAGGCTCTGGCTCTGCAGACCCCTGCTTAGCTGGGGACAGTGTCCCCTGTGGAGAAGATGGGCCATGGATACTGTTTTCATCCAGGTGACTAGGAGTTCTCCCTGCCAGGCTACGGCCTTCTGGTGACTCTGCAAGGTAGATGATGACTAGCTGTATGTGGTCCCATTCACCCTGCTCAGAAAACCTGATGGTCTCTATTGGTGTCCTGCAAAGTGGGCAAGAGGGCTTTCTGTGTGCCCACCACAGGATGCAGCCCAGGCAGAAGTGATGGTGACAGGGCAGAGCAGAAGTCACATCCTTCTGAGAGTCCTGGCAGATGGGGCAGTTGCTCTATCTCTCGGTGGCCATTTTTGTCTCAAGCCAGACTGGCCCAGGCTCTGCTGACATCCAGATATAAGAAGTGGGATGTCACAATCTGGCACTCAGTGATGTCACCATCCATGAGTCAGTGAAATCACAATGACATGTCCAACCCTGCAGACACACAGCATCAGGAGAAAATGAAAATACCAGTTCCATTTATCAGTTTCTACATTTGTATGTTGCTCTGCCTCAGCCACCAGCCCTGCTTGTCCTTGGCTCTGTGTCTCATCCTCACTCCTGACACCTTGCCAAGGTTTCCTAGGAGGTGGTGGGACCATTCTGCAAGGGTAGATCTATCTTTTCTTGCTATGCTCCCAAATTCACTCATCTGCAGTGTGCAGGGAGCTGTAAATCAGTGCAACCAGGCTCCCAGCAGGGGAGCCTCCCTGGTTTGCTGGGTTTTCCCACAGTTCATGGGAAATAACCAAATGAGTGACAACAGGAAGCCTAACTAGGGGGAAAGGGAGTGTTTTAAGCAACAGGAGGGTTTCTCTACCTCTCCATTACCATCTTCTTTGACATATCTTCTCAGGAGAAAGCCCTGGGCATATCACACAGTCTGAAAAACCCCACCCTTCTCAGCCCTAAATACCTAATTTCTGCCAGTTCTGACCAAGCAGGTTCTTTCTGAGGCCAGTACGAGCTATAAATTCTAAATCAGAGCTCCTGCTGCTTTGGAGAACAAGCCTGTTATCTCAGGTTCTGCAGCAGTGATATGGTCAGTCTAAACATTGCTTCTTCTTCTCTGCACCAACCTTATTCAATGCCAAGGGCATCAATGAAAATGTCACCTGACCTATCTTGAATCATTCTTATTCCTAAGGGCAGGAACTTTTAAGAATCCCTAGAGGGTTCTGGTTCTTTAGGGGAGAAAAAAATTTAACATACCCAACCATTTGTCTCCTTGTCAGGAAATTATCTGAGCATCCTTGCAGATGAGGATCTTGACTGCCAGACCCTGGGTTGTCTGGTCTAGACACCTGTTGTTTACAAGCAGGATGGGATGCATCTCTCTGGGAAAATTTAAATTTCCAGCAAGATATTATTTACTGAGCCCTGTAACTGTTGGTTCTTCTACTTGTGTCTGTCAGATTTACATCTACATCAGATGAGGCTACTTCTTTTTCAGCTTTCCTTCGCAAATTTGTGATTCTTCACAGATTTGAAAATTCAGTGTGTAGAGAATTTTGAACCATAGAATCAGGTTGGAACAGAATCCAATTCAAAGACCGGTAAGTTCATCAAGTACAAGCATTTACCCAACAGTGCCAAACCACCACCAACACCCATTCCCAAGTGCCACACTCACACATCTTTAAATCCATCCAGGGATGGTGACTTTATCACTACCCTGGGCAGCCTGTGACAGGGTGAAGAAATTTTCCTGCCTTTTGCTCTGGTGTTGGGAGGATGTAATAGCACTGAGTGTCAATAATGTTTCTCAATGGGGGCAAGAATTAAAATACGACTTCCATTTCAGGATACATTCACAATCCTTCAAAATCACTGGAAAAGCATGTTTATGGATGAAGTATGTGATGTGCCAGTCAAAATGTTACAATAGTGTTCCTGTTACAGACTGTTATTTGCAAGACACTGCAACAGACAAGAAGTATGAAGTGTGAAGCATTATGTTGAAATGAAGGTTTTCCATGCCAGAATTTGTTTCTAGAAAAAACCTTCCTGCAGATTATGGTACTCACATGTAAGAGCAATTGAAACCCAAAATCTGCCCTTAATTGTACTGTAAAAGTTACACTGTAAAACATCCGAAGGTTAAGACCATGGGCCACCAAGGTCTCTACACTCACTGCAGTCAGTGGGAGACCAAAACAGTTGTGAGTGTTCTGGCAAAATTTTAACAAAGAATTTCAGTACAAGGAGTGATACTTCAGGGATACTTGAGGATAAACCTGCTTTTTCTTCTCCTTTTGAGGGTCTTTGGATTATATACTTAATTGCGCTCATTTCGGGATAAGAAGAATTTGCCTAAAGTGCGTATGAGTACAGAAGGATGTGAGGAATTTTCTCTCCCAATCCCATTATATGAGTTCATGCTCATTGATCTAAAATAGAATAAAACTTTCATTGCCATGTGTCACTTAAGTTTTGGTGTTTAGTGGTGTTGATTGTAAACATGCTGCTGCTTTTGTGGGGGCTCAGGGAAATTAGATGCTTGCTAGAGTGCCTAGCACTTTTACCAACCTTGGAGCACATAGCATTGAGTATTTCACTGTAAGTGATTACTGGTAGTGTCTGCAACTCATATTGTACCTGCTGACAGCAGACAAGCCTAAGGAAATGAAGTGGGAACAGATGCAGAAATCTCCTCCTGAGGTTGTGAGAGTGGAGATGCTTGGCCTGGTTACAGGGGATAAGTAGATTTTACTGTCTCAGAAAGCCTCTACCTTGCATGAGATCCCCATTTTCATTAAAAGATTAGTGTTCATCTGTAAGTAAAAAACACATCTGCTTTGCTAATTAAAGGAAAAGGTAGCTATGAAATGAAAACACAGGTTGGTTTAAAATCCTTTCCAGCTCACTTTATTGTATGTCCTACACATCCTATGCAATGACTTCTAGAGTAGAGAGTGTGTCAACCCTTGGTAGCAAATATGCTCTTTTTCCCACCAGAGGTGACAGGAGTTGGCTAAAATACTCTTTTTTTTTTTTTTTCAACTTTCATTAGAGCTGAGCAGAGCATGCAGAAAGAAATTAATTCAAAATTCAGAATAGCCCACTTGAGAATAGAGTCAAATTTTTCATTGAGTTGGATTCTTTTCCACATCTAAGGTTTTTAGATACAGGAGTTTTGGTTCCTATGTGTTCTGGTGTCAGAAGCAAAACCAATGAGACACCCCAAGTCAGAAATGCAATTTATTAGAAAAAAGGGAAAATAAAACAAAAAGGGAACAAAATACATGCAATAAGGAAAAAGAAAACCACTGACAGAGTCAGAATACAACCTGACACCTTGCTGACAGCAGTCTACTTGCAATGGTGGCTGCAGTCCTCCTGGAGTAGCAGTTGTGGCCCTGTCGAAAGAGTGGTCCTGGAGAAAAGGTGCAACCCTCCACTGCAAGTCCAGTGGTGATGGATGGGCCTGTTTTTCCTCTGGGAGTCCAGTGGAAAAGGCTGACTTGGTGTTCCAAGTCTCAGGTTTTTATCCAGGTAGAGGGACTTGGTTGCCCCCTGGCTGGAGCATGGGCCGTGGAGGAGATAAAGAAACTGCTCTTGATGGTTTATTATCAGCTGGCTTATCAACAGAAGATAACATCACTACCCCCATCCCAGCTCCAACAGATGGTAATAGAATAACACACCCCTGATTATGTTTTACATTGCAACCCATGACAGTACAACATAAAGAATTGTCTAGCCCACACTCTGCCAGCAGAGAGTGTCAACAAAATGCTACTGGAAATATGAAAAAAAACTTTTAATAGAAAACTTCTACTTGACTTAGGGTTGAGTTTTGCTCTGGATTGCGCCAGACCTTCCTGCGGGGTGCCCTGACCCTTCTTCTGATGCTGACAATATCTGGTGGAATACATTTTCGGCTGGTGATGATGAGACATTGACCAAGCCCTCTGAACAGTTCTGAGTGGTTGCATCTGTCTTTCCATGCTGGATTTCCATAGGGGAGCTGGTTTGCAGTGCTTTCTGATCACACCAGCAGATGGTTGGTACAGCAGTCTTCTGGAGAAAATCTGACTGTCCTTGCAGCCATCTGAAATCTTGGGAAAATAAATGATCATGGCAGCAAGCTACTAAACTTGGTAGCCTGAAAAAATATATGAGCGTGCAAAAAAATAGTGTGGTAGTACCCAGCTGTAACCAGAATTATGATAATTAAGCTGGTGGTTGGTTTGGGACTATGATGACTTTCTTTCCTGTGAACAAAGCACTTCTATAGCTGTTAAGTAAAACTGCTAAAGCCAGCAACATAAAGCAAGATTTGAGAAACATATTGTGTGATAAAAGACTCTCAATATCTTCAATAGCTGATTACAGCAAAAATATGCTTATGTAGCCTAATTCAGTATAATTTCTGCATGATCAAATTCTGTAAATGGTCACATAAACTGCTCAAATTTCTCTTCTTCCCTCTGGAAGTTGGATCTTTTAAAGCCACTTATGATGCAACTTTCTCCATGTTCTGTGTAATACCACAGCAGTCTTATTTGGAGTTGAAAATTCTCCCATTTTCAGGTGAAAATTTTCACATTTGTCTTCATTACTTTAAAAAAAACCACAGTTTTTCTGGCTAATTATTTAGGAATGACAGACTTAAACTCATATACTTCAGGATGTATTTTTTTACATACTAAAGACAAATGCTCCTACAATGCTTGTCTAAGTCTTAGCATAATTTGCTAAGCTATTTTTATGTCTTTGTTTGCAAGGCAAACATACCATTTCTTTTTTATATAAGTGGTCTTGAACTAGTAAGATATTGCCTTGAACTGCAGCATAATCTGTGATTGTTTTAGTTTCTCTAGTTTAATGATTTCTTAGAGGACTCATTCTCAGTGTATTTGACAACTGCCTGATCAAGACATAAATATAGCTTTCTGTAACACTAAATCTTACAGTGTGGTTGATATTCCTCCAAACTAAGGAAAGAGTTAAATGGATTTGCTTGACATTTATTCACACAAATGCACTGATCTGCCTTGTAAAGCAGGAAGGTTATTTGAGCCATTTCACAGATTCAATGGCAATGCCAGTCAGACTGGGATGCTTAGGAAAATGTCACTTGACCTGTGGCTCATTATGCTCTGAGTGGACATTCTCGCATGTATTTGATAATGTAACCATAACTCAGTTCTATTGGCAACTGAACAAGAATATCAAAATAGCAATGAAGCCAGAGGAATTAAATGTGTACTTTATTTCATGCAGTGTACAGTGATTCTATCGAGTTAATTTAGCCTCTCAGTGAATGACTCTGTATGAGTTTGGTGTTTGTTTTCAGGATTTAAAGACAACTTGGGTGTCAGCTGTTGAGGTGTGGGAGGCAGGATCCCTCCTCTTTGGCATTCTGACCTGTGGAAGGGGTTCTCCACCACATCTCCAAGTCAAACACTGGTTCTCCTGGATTACAATGCTGCACAAAAGGCTATTTGCAAAACTGCTAAGGACATGAAGACAAGTATCTTCTTGTTGGACAAACTACTTTCTCCAAATGCATAGGACAGTCATGGGCTACTGGTTTTCTATTTGACAGGGACTCTCCCGTGGAGTGCTGGAGTCTCAGCTGCTGCATTTGAGGATGAAGAATAATGCCTGGATCCAAGGTTACAGTGTTAGCTTTTCTAAATTCAGTGCTTGATCTCTCTGCTGTCTGAGATTCAGCAAATAAAGCACTCCCTGAAGTATTCTCTCTAAGCAAAATATCAGTGACAAAAAAAAATAAGGCATATTCATTGGGCTGAAGGCTTAAAAATCCTGACAATATAAGGGAGCATCATTGGGGTTCACTGACCAAAAGAGCAGTGCTGAGATACCCTCGTTGCAGGAGTTCTCCTTCCCTCATTGCCAGGAACTGAAACTGATCACAGAGGGGCCAGTTTTGTCCTATCACCTTCCCGTACAGTACATATGGGTAAGAGTATTAGGAAACAGTCCATAAAACCGAAAAAGTTAAAACAAGTAAAATAGAATATCACTTGTAAGTACTATTAACTGCTAACAACAAACATATAAACAAAACCTGATGTAATTTAAGTGACTTGAGGTTGATTTTCCATATCTTCATCCCTTCAGTAGGTGGTTCTTTGGTGCGAAAGTACTGATTTCCCTGCAGGAAAAACCAGGATATGTCATTGGTGATTTTCTCTTTCTCTCCCAGTGCAGCCATGGTTAAGATGTGATCTTGAGACATTGAGGGTATGAGGATTTTCTGCACTATCATGACTGACACATTTGACCTTCAACAAATCGTTAGTTATCTTGGGCACCACTCATCCAGGGATAAATTATCTGGATCTCATTAATACTTTTAATAAATGTATTAATTACAGGAGATGCTCAGATACATGACAGAAATATTTGACACACGTCAACATCACTCCTTTGTAGGACTGAGTTCCTCCTTCTGTAGCTTGGTTTTATGCCAGTGATGATCATAATAGAAATACCTGTTTTTATGACCTATTGTTGGGGGTTGGCTTGTTTTTTTGTAGAATTTTTCCCAAAAGAGTGGCTAGGAAGCTGATTGCTGGGTACCTATGGACACTTTAAAGTACTTGGAAGAGACAAAAGAGGTGACTGTCAAGAGGAGGTGGGACCGACTCCACCTCTCTCTTGGGGGGCTCGAAAAGAANATTTCTTCTGTCTGCCGGGCCATTTTCTACAACTTCAACTACTGCTGCGAGCTTCAGATCCATCTTGTTCCTTGGGATTCCTTGTCCCCTCCCCTCCCTCCGCCCAGAAAGGTGCATCGGAGAAAAACCTGTGACTGTTTCCTAACCCAGTTTGGTATTAATACTATAGTAATTGTTATTTAGTTCATCTTGTTAGACTCATTAGTAAAGAGCTGTTATTCTTATACCAAATTCTTTGCCTGGGATCCCCTTTAATTCTAAAGGTATCGCAATTTGGAGAGAGGAGGTTTGCTTTCTCCATTGCAGGAGAAAGTCTTCCTGATATTTTTCTTTTTCCTAGCAGGCATACCCGTCTTCAAACTAAGACACCTATTCACTGTGAGCATAACAGATAATAATGCACAAATTTAAACAGGACCTCTTGGACTTCAGCTTTCCTGTAACATGCTACAGTCTCTCATTTATGTCTTCATTAAAGAAGAGTGTAGCAGCTAAGTGAGCCAGAAATAGCACAAGATGTCATAGGCAATGAAATAGTTCCTCTTCTTCCTTGCATCCTGGCAGAAGACACATGAATTTAAAGTAGAAATGATTTTTCAAGGTTTCTAACTTGATACATGCCTCAAAATAAAATTTTTGTGATGAAAAACACAGAATGATGTCATGTAAAGCAAAGCAGGACTGAAGTGGATGCTTAAACAGGTCTGTGCAGACAGGAATAATTTCAATCTAAACATTTACACTGTACATTGTACTGTCTCTCTCTACTCAGAGTCCAGCTTTCCTTTTGTCACAAATTACAAAAATTTCCTGTAAGGGGTATTTCGTGGAATTATGTGACATTTTAGTCACTGGTCTCTTGATCCCAAATTAACCAAGGATCAATATGATTCTGGAAAATTTGAGTGTCATGTACATGTTGCTGTGCCTTGAGCTGATTTGGACACTTTTATCCCAAAATCATAACTTTTCTGTTTATTGAAAATAATAGATATATGTTACAAAGCTGAAATCATTATTGGGAATTCATTGCAGCACATCACTCCTGCCTTTTTTGCAAGGCTCCTTTGCTAAGATGAAACTGCAAATGGTAAGATATAAAGAATTATTTCTTCTTGCCTTTTCCATTAAAGGAGATGTAAAACTCATAAAACAAATGCTGGCAAAATAATTGTTCATGAAAAAATACAGTGCTGTTGCAGGAATGTGTTGGTAAATCAATATTTCTTGTCCCCAAACCAGTGCTTTGAGAGAAAAAGAGGAAACCATTGAAGTGTTTTTGATTTTAGAAGAAGCATGTTGAAAGAAAAATGTTCATATTATATATGAGCTGTGTCCGTATATTATAAGGGCTGTGAGAGTGTGACTCATAGACAAGATTCAAAATCAGTGGCCTGTCTGACTTGCTTGAAAAGTTTCTTTTTTCAGGCTCCCTTTTCAAGAAGCACGGTATAATTTGGGCATGAGACTTACATTATGAAAGTCTTAAGTGAGAAGTCAAGGGAAGGGAGAAATTTTTTCTGCTCATTTTTCCTCCTGACCCCTCAAAAAGATTGCAGAAGCTTCACTGTTTTGTAGGAGTTCATCAAATACTGAGACGTGTCTCTAGTTGCATATTACTGTCTTTGTGTATAATGCAACTCTGTCACACATTTCTCATTTTTCCATGGATAACAGGATTTAGGGGGAATCTTTTCTTTTAGCGTCACTTAGGTCATGATTAAGAAACCTCTTTCCTCTCTGGGTCTTTAAAACACTAACCAGCTTTGTCATGTTTTTGTGCCTAAGTGACAAGGCTTATCTCTTAAAAATCAGACAGTTTTGTCCAGTACACCTTTGCTTCATGCCTTGTTTTCCCTTGCTGAATTCCTGATGAATTATGGAGCTCAGAGAGCAGGGAAGTAGGGGATAATTACAGGGAATTTGGTGTAGCTTTGCAAGTCATGTTTCAGCTCCACTATTTCAGTCACTAGGAATCTCAGAGCTACACTTAATTTTACTTGGTGGATTTTTCTAGCAGAGATATTTTTCTGCGATGCCAAAGTGCTGCTTGAAGAGTAAAACCCTTTCCTATCCATCTGTACATCATGACAAAGAGAAAAAATATGCTATCTTCACATAAGGGAATTGGTATCAATAAATCCTTATGGATCAGCGAGGGAAAAACAAGCACACAACCAATATGATTGATAAAGCAAGCTTCTTCGTTTATTCTCTATTACAATGAGTTTTTATATGCTAACCAAGTGTTAGTACAATTGTCATATTCTAATTGGTCAGTTACACTTACATGTAATACAGTTATTTATTGCCAGGATTCTTCTTTGTTCTTATGAGAAATTTTCTCAACAGGAAAGCAGAATCACAGTGCTCCTTCTACATCAGTACATCTTGCAATATTAACAAGAAAGTAAGATTACAGAGTCCTTGCCACATTAGCAACTTACACTTAATATAACTCTATCTAATGAACAGCTCTGTGCCTGCATCTCTAGCAAGAAGATTGCTTGTACAACAGCTATATTGATCCACAGTTATATTGATCCATGGCCTCGTTCTTTGAGCCGTTCTTCAACAATTCTCCCTTTTTCTTTTTGTGCAAGCAATGCCTGTTTGGTAACTACTGCTGTGGCATTTTGTACCATCCATTGCAAGCATTGGCAAAAGCAAGGCGTGCACTCCCAATATGTTTGACTAGTTTGTGATTTAAGATACTTAAGTGAAATGACAAGTTACAACTGGAGTTATGAGGAATTCAAGTTATTCAAGATCTCCCCAGGGTGACAATTAACCAGAATGATATTAACAATGGACTGTGCAAATTTAGGTAATGGAAATTAGATGATAAAAGCCTGAAGAATTAGCAGAATGGTGGTACTGTCAAAGGTCTGATTGTCAGGTTTTATTTTTCCTGATTAAAAATTCCATGTGTACATTTTGGAGGAATCAAGACCAGCAGGGTTGAGTGCTGTTCACACAAAAAGTCTATGCAAAAGGATTACATTTTTTAAGGACTTGGAGAATGATCTCACTTGACAGTGGTGTGCAAAGTAGTGGGTTGTGTAAGCAGCTAACAAGCCTCATACAGGTGGAGACCTGCTGCACACAAGATAATTGTTCATTCTTTTGTCCCTAATTATATCCTTTAATAACCTAAAGCTTTGGATATCTTAATGTATGTCCCAGATCCACAGGTGGAACATTAAGATATTCTGAAAAATAGCCACAAAATGGCCTGCTGTTAAAAACAAGGGCCCTTTGTTTCTGATCAAAATATTTTTACTTTCATATATGTTTTTATTTATTATTACAATAATACAAACATTGCTTTTATATTGGTTTTTTCTTTTCCGAAGATACCTGACTGTATTCAATGACATCAAAATATATGAATGATACCTGCTGCTCTTTTTCCCTTCCTATTTAATAAAATCTTCACCAATAACATGTTAACTGTAGAATTCCAGAGTAAAAGTATGCTTTAGTTCTTGACAAGTGCCTGCTTTTTCAAGATGTGTAAGAGGAATTCACAGGATCTCCTTGGACTCAACTGAAAAAAATGCCAAAAGCCCAAAATGTCATAGGTAGCACATAACCATAGTTTCAATGATAGCTAAAATGTTTAAAATATTTCTGAGTTTGAGTGAAATCTGGAAGTTATTTTCTATTAAAAAACTGCAAATAAGAGATGAGAAGAAATCTTTCAGTATTTTGAAAGCGAAACACTCACTTCAAAAGAATATTCAGTAAGAAAGCTTGACAGCATACAAATTAAAATAACTTTTCCCTCCACTGCCATAAAAATAATATTCTAGACAGTTTTTGCTCCTCTAAAAGTGTGACAAAATCTTCTCAAATTTTCTTCATTAAGTCTGAAATTTTAAACCAGAAAATCATCGGTAGCTACTGCCTGCTTCTGAGTATAGTTTGCTGATCTGTAACTGCAGCAGTGATTGGAAAAGGTGCTGTAGAAACTGATGCTGTTCTGATTAAATGCAAAGCTTGCATATTTCAAAGCTGTAAGTCTTAAATGAAATATTTCAAACACAGAAACAAACAGTAAAGAACTTGGAGATTATCCCCCTCGGTCTATTTTGAGTTCCAGTTAAAAAAATAAATGAGAAATGTATAGAGTAAAGCACATCAATATGGCAAATTTATAAGCTTTCCAATAATTCATACTTGTGTATAAGCATACATGCTTGAATTTCTTTGTTTCCTTGTTTTTTAGATCTCAATTGGAGCTTGAGTGTTTTTGAAATGTTGTGACTCAGTTTTAATCCTGCTGTTGAGCACAATGTGGAGCTGATCTCAGAGTGCAGCCAGTGGAGATCACAGAACCCAACAGGTTTGTCCCCGTCCCAAGGTTGCCAAAGGTTGGTGCAGACTGATACAGATGAATCCCTCAATGTCGAAAGAAGAGCAGCGTTACCCATGTCTCTGTAACCCTTATCGTTATAGGTCTTACAGAACTTGCAGTTTGAGCATTTATAACTTTCTGGCTCCTGGAGCTGCACACTTCCAAAATCTGTTTCTTAAACAGTTGCTCTTTCTGCATTTGTAAGTGCCAGAGGGAGAAAAAGCTTTCGAACACCAGAAAAACACAGAATTATATGTATTCCCTGGTATTTGACTGGAAATCCCAAATTTGGTAGGGCAAGTTGAAATACTGAGTGACTTGAGGTTTCTGGAGTAGGTTTTCCATGGTATTAAGTTGCCTGTAACACCAGCAGGGTATTGGTTTCACCAGGGCAGGTTTCATCATTTCTGTGAGAGTCCTATACAAGGGAATATAAATTAATTCTACATTCTACATTTCCTTTATATTGTATACTCTGAGAGTAAGGCAAAATAAGTGCACTTAAGCATAATTTTGAAAGACCATGAGATTAAATTTATTAAATTTTTTTATTTGATGAAACTGAATCCTCTTAGGAAATATGAATGCCAAGGAGATCGGCCATTGTAAAAAGCCAGCTGCAGCATTTATTGTTAGATTTCAAATTGTTAGGGGTTACTCTGCCAAACTAAATGTCAGAATGGGCAGTGCCCTGTTGAGTGTGTGCTGCAGCATTACTGTTGTTTCATTTCGAATAAAGAGCCTCATAGAAGTATCAGTGATGAGTGATGAAGGGGCAAATGTTCCTTCAGCTGGTTCTTCCCTGAAGCCTCAGCTGTTGATACCTGCTCTGAACTGGGATTGCAGCCTATTGAAGTCCTTATAAAGGTACAGGGCCACCCAAATAAGTAGGTGTTCCAAGACCTCTTTCTACAGAGGAGCAGAGGAGTTTCAGAGTTGCCTCTCACCACCCTAACAGATTCTGAGCTGCTGAAAAGAGAGGGCAGTGCTGGTAAAACTCTGCTATTGCTGGTCAGTGACCAGAAGAAGGAGTAAGACATTATAGTTTTGCCTTGGGCAGGGTTTTTTACCTCTTTCCAATACCTATTTGTGTGATT
This sequence comes from Thryothorus ludovicianus, assembly GCA_013397245.1. Lineage (NCBI taxonomy): Eukaryota > Metazoa > Chordata > Aves > Passeriformes > Certhiidae > Thryothorus > Thryothorus ludovicianus. Next base: position 36,756 of record VZTB01011162.1, read on the forward strand.
TTCCTCCAAATTCGAAGTAAACCAAAGTCTCTAAGAATGTTTAGTTTGCCTGTTGAGACAAGAGTCAGGCATAAAGCTGAAGAGAATCTGTCTGGAGCTCATCCTTTCTGTTAGAAAGTGAATTTTGGGATAGGTTGAATGCCTGCCTGGATAGTTTTTTATTAATACATGGACCTACCACTGCTGTTAGTGAAGCACCTGCTTTTCCATGGACAAAAGAGAGGGAATAGAAGCTCTCCATTGACTTTGTGCCACTCAGCCAGAAACTCCTGACTGGCCTTTGTACCTTGGGAATTGGGCAGAAGTTTGAGAATAATGTGCTGTGCTGTAGGTCTCTAAGGTATTTTGATTTGTAAGACATGGCTTAGCTGAGCTCATTTTGTTTGCAGGCCTGGGGAGTTGTTTAACGTTGTTTAAAGAGATCTGCAGCAACAGTGAGTTAAAGATCTCATGTACAATATCTGCCAGGTTGGAAAGACAAATATATGCACGACACAGAGATAACTGGGAAAATGTGCAGAAGGGTATGATTACCTTTTTTCATGCATCTTCAGATTGTCATAAAAGAAGGCAAATCCTCACTATTAGTATGGCAGTTTCTGGAGTCCTGGAACAGGGTGAGAATTTGGATTTAGCTTGAAGAGGTAACTGTTGTGCACCTGCACACAGAATTGTTGGAGTGGAGATGGGCATATGAGGGGATCGGAAAAAAATGGTGACTATAACTTGATTAAGATCATGGGGAAAGTCAGTAGCAGAACTCTCCCCACCCCTAACATGATGTTTTTCCACTTTGCTGGAGGGTTCTAAAGCTCCTTTGTCCCAGCAGTATTCCCATTACTTTACTAGACAAATGACCTCATGTCATGGAAAAAGGCAAGTTCCAGTCAATTACGAGGTCACTGATGAGGAACATGGTTATCATCTGCAGTTAAAGCAACATCATGCAGGAAACATTTTTCAGTGGCCCACCTGCAGTGACAAAAACCTCAGCAGGCTTTCTTCTCTGCTATTGATGAGTGTCCTGGTTTAGGGCAAATTTGGGAGAGGGAAAGAAAGGAAAACAAACAAACCTCTAGATGAACCATCCCTCCCCTTAGCTGAATCGGGATAGGAAAAGAAAATTTCCTTGGTAGAAAGTGGAAAAAGTTGTTTATTTAACAGATAAAACACTCCCCAGCCCAACAAATGAAGAAACAACACTGAATAACAAAAAAAAACCTCTCACCGCTCCGCAGAGATGCCAGAAAGTCTCTCTCGTAGCTGTAGCTCGGTTTAGTTGCTGTCAGTTCCTCTGGTGGAAAGGCCGGGCCCAGACCAGGCCTGGTGGCCAAGGGCTGAGCTCCTGGTGCCCTTTTTGGGTGTTTAGTCCAGAGCAGGTTCAATCAGTTTCAATAAAAGGAGAAAAAGACGCAGTTCAGAGAACTTCTCTGCCTCGGCTAGCAAAAAACTACCAAAAAACAAAGGAGAGCTCTCTTCTGCTGTCCACACTGCCCACAACACAGGCCGTGTGTGCCGAAACTGCAGACTCTGTGTTTTGAAAACAACTGCCTCAGGAATTCCAGTGTGTCTTCTTCACTCTCAGATCCAATTTTTAAAGGTACAACACTTATTTCTGAACCAAACAGATGAATGGGGATACAATTTAGCATCAACCCAGGACAATGAGTAACTGTCATTACCTGATACATGGTGAGTTACTAACCTTTGAACATTCTGCTGCAATGTGAGATAAAGGCTAGGCTGTGCACAGGTGGGACCCACATTGTTTCTGGTGTGCCCCTTGTTGCTGTTCAGCTCAGCCTGACCTCCTTCTCTTTACACACAGAGTTCATGTCACCTGATGTTTTAATCACCCTTATTTAATCCTCGATTAATCCTTGATTAATAACAACTGTGTGTGTTCTGTGGCAAGGGAAAACAGCCAAGAGAATGGCTGCAGATTAGTTTCTAACTTACCAGGAGTCAATCTTGTGGAATATTAAGGGAAAAAAGTGTCTTAGTTTGAAAGACAGATGTCTCTTAGGGAAGGCAAGAGACTCCCTTGGAATGGAGAATGTAACCCCCCTCCCTCTGAATTCTTATAATTTTGAAATTAAGAGGCTCTCAGGCAAAGATATCAGGACAGGATTAACAGTTCTTCACTAGTGTGTATTGTTATAAATAAGGACCAGGAGATAAACTCCTATTTGATGCCTTTATTAAGAGTCAGCTCTGGGTGGGGAGCCTGAGGGGATGCACACACCACCACTCCTCCCAGGAGAAATGCGTAGGAGGAGGTGTTCAGCTTTGTCAGGTGGCAGAGCTGGGACTTCCATCCTCACAGGAGTTCCCAGGAAGAGATATGTTGCTTCGTTGTCCAGGGAACCCATTCCAGTCTGTCCTGGTTTAGGTCAAATTTGGGAAAAAATCTCTGGATGGAGTCCCTCTAGAAAATTAATCTGAACCGCCTCTCCCCCTAGCTGATTCGGGACAGAAAAAAAAATTTCCTTGGAGGAAAGTGGAAATAAGTTGTTTATTTAACAGCCAAAGCACTCCTCAGCACAACAAATGAACAACACCTAACAACAAAACCTCTCGCCGCTCCACAGAGATGCAAAATTCAGAAAGTCTCTCTCATGAGCTGTAGCTCGGCTCAGTTGCTGTCGGTCCCTCTGATGCTGGGAAAGGCTGGGCCCAGGCCAGGCCTAGTGGGCCAAGGGCTGAGCTCCTGGTGCCCTTTTGGGTTTTTAGTCCAGAGCAGGTTCAACAGTTCCAAGAAAAAGGGAAAAAAACCACAGTCCAGAGAACTTCTCTGCCTCAGCTAGCCAAAAAACTAACAAAAACAAAGGAGAGCTCTCTTCTGCTGTCTACACACTGCAGACAACACAGGCCATGTGAAGGAAAGCTGAAAACTCTTATCTTTATGTTTAGAAAACAACCACTTCAGACATTCCACCATGTCTCCTTCACTCTCAGATCCAGTTTTTAAAGGTACAACACTTATTTCTGAGCTAAACAGATGAATCGGGATACAATTTAGCATCAGCCCAGGACAAGAGGAGAAAAGCAGCTCTAGGGACTGAAGACTCCTTGTACTTTGCTGATAGAACCACACTTAGCACATACCCTTCTTCAGGGAAAATAATTTAAGATGAGTCTCATCGTGTGTAAATTACTTGTAGCATAGTGTTTGTATTCATGAAATGCTGTAATTAGGCAAAGTTCTGCGCAGCAGACATGGCTCCCTTCGGTCTGGGAGGAAGTAATGGGAGAAAATGAATGACGGAACAGCAAGAGCTGAGGCCCACGGCTCTTCTAATCTTTCAAGCTAGCCAGCTCTGCACTGGGTCATTGTTTAAATATGAATTAATGCTAGCAATAGTGCCCTGGATGCATTGTTTCCATTCTTAATTACTTTCATTAACTGTATTAATTCAGATTTTCATTAGAAAATACCCAAATAAACTGGGAGGAGTTTCATCCCTCATGAATAAAACTACATAATTGCCTTCATGAGTCAGTCACTGAGCCTTATTGGATTACAGCCTTTCTTTGCCAAAAGTTACTTCAGCTGCAGGCTCTGCATTCATTCACGGGTTTGTCTTTTTGAGTGCATTTAATGCTGGCCCTTGTTTGCACAGTGAGGTGGCTTTAACTCAGATAGACACATGAAGGACAGAAGACAAATGCTTCCACAAATTGATTCCCTGTATTAATTAGACTACTTGTGTTTCAGCACCACAAAGATGACTGTGGTAGAAGTGCAGGCCCAAGTAGAAATTGAAGGATGGGAAAAGAAGGGATTTCATGACTGAGTGATTTATAGGTAGCCCCAACTTAATGTAAGTAAATTAGTTATGTCCTCAGACACTGATTTGCAGGAAGCTGGAAGCTTCTGAAGGAAGTGTATTCTTACATTTTAAATGCTGATAATGTCTCCTTGTTCACTCTTGTTATGAGATATACAGCAGGAACACACTTGAGGTTCCTTTCTAGACCATCTTTATCTTGCAGAAGTATAGGAAAAACTGTAATTTCAACCTGAGTGACAGCTAGCCAGAGATTAATTAGGAAAGTGCATCATTTAGGTGGAAAAAACCTGGCACTTACAGCAAAGTTTGAACTGGCCTGCTGAGCCAGCAGCATGACCCCAGCACTTTGGAACGGGAAGGTCAGAAACCATTCATCTGGAGGCCTCAGCTAAATGAGCACGAGCAAAGGATTTAAAGGAAGATGGGGAGCAATTTCAGAGAGCCTACAGCTGTACGAAAGATAGGGGTTGTTTAATTGACAGAACAAAAGCCTGGGGAAGGCAGGAAAGCATTCGAGTATTTTGAAGGCTGCTAAAAATGGGGATGAAGTTGATTGTCCTTTATGCCTCATAGGTATGATAGGAAGAAGTCAGTTTAGCATAGCACGGGAAGTTTCAGGCGGTGAGACTGGAACAAATGGGTTGCTATGGAGCACGTCCTGTGCAACTAAGAGCTTAAAAGCAGGCTCTCTGTGTTTCCATCGAGCACTTCAAGAGTTAAATGCAGCACAAAAATGAGCTCTTCTTGATTTGCTCCTTACCACTTGCCAGTGTGCTTGCACACTCCTCTTACAGGCAGGATGCTGCACAGAACAATTTGCTATACCACGGCTTCGTTCTTCGCCCTTTGCATTCTGTCACGCTTCCCTTCTTCCGGACGACGACAAATGGCTACTTCTTGCATAGAGGACCACTGCTCTCGGCGCTGCGCACCTAAAGGATTGCTTCTGCCAAAACACACGTGCCTCGTGCACCTCCTTCCAGCACATTACATACCACTGCTATCTGCCTCTCACAGCTCACTCTCTTTGATCTAGCAGCTCTTCTCGTCGCACAAAGCACTCCAATGAAAAACTCATACACTTGAGCCCAAGCGCTTTCCTCACGACAGGAACATCAAACACACACCTAATCAGCGTTTCCTTCATTTCCCCTCTGCATCTACCACTGAGCACGTCTTCTGTGCACCTAAGAGCTTGAAAGCAGGCTCTGTGTGTTTCCATCGAACATTTCAAGAGAAAAACGCAGCACACCAAGGAGATCTTCTTGATTTCCTTCCTTAACCACTTGCCAGTGTGCTTGCACACTCCTCTTACAGGCAGGATGCTGTGCACACCAGCCGGCTGCATCGCAGCTTCATTCTTCGCCCTTTGCATCCTGTCGCACTTCCCTTCTCCTGGATGCCAAGAGACGGCTACTTCTTCCACAGAGGACCACTGTTCTCAGTGCAGCGCCCCTAAAGGAGTGTTTCTGCCGAAACACATGTGCCTCGTGCACCTCCTTCCAGCACATTACATACCACTGCTATCTGCTTCAAGCAGCTCACTCTCTTTGACTTGGCAGCTCTCATCATTGCACAAAGCACTCCAATGAAAACTGGTGCACTTCAGCTCCTCGTGATTGCCTCACGA
>VZTB01011165.1:0-29930 GCA_013397245.1 Thryothorus ludovicianus
GAGACCCGGGCAGGGGCTGGAGAGACCCGGGCAGGAGCGGGAGAGACCCGGACATGGAGCGGGAGAGACCCGGACACGGGGCGGGAGAGACCCGGGCAGGGGCTGGAGAGAGACCCGGACAGGGGCTGGGAGAGACCCGGACACGGGGCGGGAGAGACCCGGGCAGGGGCTGGAGAGAGACCCGGACAGGGGCTGGGAGAGACCCGGACACGGGGCGGGAGAGACCCGGGCAGGGGCTGCCCCTGGATCGCTGGGAATGTTCCAGGCCAGGCTGGGCTTGGAGCACCCTGGGATGGTGGAAAGTGTCCCTGCCCATGGCAGGGGAGATGAGATGACTTTTAAGGTCCTTCTCACCCAAACCAGTCTGGGATTTTCTGGTCCCCCAGTGGTCCTGGACCAGCAGGAGTTTGCAGTGTGGTCTGTCTGTCGTGGGCCTGCCCAGAGGAACATCAGGGACAGTCACTTTCCAGGCAGGGGAGTCTGGAGATGCTTAAATTCATGGTTGGAGAAGGAGCTCAGTTGATGCTAAACAAAGGGAAATTGTCTCCCTTAAAAGTCTCCATCAATGGAGATATTCCAGAACCATCTGGATGCAATCTTGTGCCGTGTGCTCTGGGATGTCCCTGCCTGAGCAGGGAGGTGGGACTGGATGACCCAGTGGGGTCCCTTCCCACCTGACCCATTCTGGGATTCTGTGGAGCTGCAGCACATCTTTGTGTGTAGTGATTGCATCAGCATTTGGGAGTGCCTGGGCTGCTCCAACACAGCAGATCTCTTGGCTGCTTGGTATAGAGAGAACCCTCTAGATGGGGACAATAGAGTGCCCTGAAAGGGGCTGACATTGGCAGCAGTGCGTTTTCTTGGAGAGGAAAGCAGAGATCAGCCTGACCCCTCAGAGCCTGGGCAAAGCAGGAGGCAGTGCCAGGGCACACAGGCAGCAGTGCTGGGGACAAGATCCCGAGGCCCAGGTGACTCTGCTGCTCGTCACTGAGCACCTTTGAGCCACTCTGGCTGGGTGCTGGTCTGGGCTGCTGCTAACACCCCTCTGTTAGTGTTGAAAAGACAGAAAGAGGCCTTCTGATTGAGCCACTGCTTCTTTAGAGGATAAGCCTGATCCCAGAAGAGTCCTGATTTGGTGTAAATATGCCACATCCTCCTGCTGTCTCACTCCTGACTGCTGCCAAGAGTCCCCAGGAGAAGCCAGAAATGGGAACTGATATTTGAGTACTAGATAAAGGTACAGGATTTCAGCAGCAATCCAACTGCTCACCTCAGGCTCCAGCCCTGGGCAATGCTGACACGAGCTGGGGTGTGAGTGCAGCTGGGAGACATCACCTCACTCTCCTGTGACCTGTGCAGGTGTTTCTAAGGCAGGGGCAGTGCTTGGGGCATTCGAGCTCCTGAGCCCTGTCTGGATGTGTGGGAAGCCAGAGCAGGGCTCGAGGCGTGGAGCTCAGCAGTGCCCTGAGCCAGGCACAAAGCAGCCACGAGAGGGTGACAGGGCTCAGTCCTGTCCCAAAGCCGGAGCCACCTGTCCAGGGGCTCAGGGAAGTCACAGAACTCCCACACCTGAAGATACTCTGGACTCAACAGAACCTGGTCCAAACTGGATCTCCTTCAGGCAGGGTTACAGACCAGCAAATTGCCCTTCCCAAGTACAATTATCCTTGGATTCTGTGAGTTCTTTCCTGCTTGTGTAGATGTCAACACCACTTTAAGAAAAACACCCCAGAACATTTCTGGGGGTCCAAATCCATCCCTGCCCTGGGAGCTGACTCTGGCTGCCCCAGAGGCACCCTAGCAGGGGCAGTCCCCTCCAGTGTCACTCTCTCTCCAGAACTTCAGAAGCTTCCCACGGGTCCAGACCAGACTTTCCTGCTCCCAGACCAGCCAGGAAAGTTCTGTTCCTGCCCATGCATTTCTCTGCAGGAAGGTCTTTGGGGGAGGCCTTTCCCTCCCAGTCTCACCATAGCAGGACATGAAGTGACACATTTGTAATGCTTCTGCCTGGTTGTGCACATCCCCATTTTGGGAGTAACACAGCCTGTGAGGGGCAAGATCCCAGACAGATGTGGGGGGAGGAAGGTGAGCCCTCAGCCTGCTCTGGGGAGGCTGGTGCAGGATTCAAATCCACAGCTGCCAGCGGTGCATCCACTCTCACCTCATCACTTTCGTGTGAGATGGGGCACATCTGATGGGGTCCCCAGCCCCTAAACCCTGAGTGGCACAACACCACACTGATGTCTCCAGCTTGTGGCCCAAGGCTGCTGCTGCACTGGGCTGGTTGGTCAGGGCTGGTGGCTGGAGTGGTGTCTCCCATTGTTACAGTCCTTGTGAACAATTCAAGAGGTAAATAAAAACCCACTGATAGGATCTTTGGTCAATTCTTAAGTCTTGGGTGGGAGCTTTCTCTGTTGAGAAATTAATTTTGCCTTTTAGCATTTTCTGCTGGATTATTCATAAACCAAAGATTCACTCTTGCTGGCCAGGGAGAATGGATACCAGCTTCCTCCCAAGCAGAGCATTTTGTCCCTTTGTTTGAATTGCAGCAGGAGCCCGTACATTTTCTCATCACCAGCACCAACACAGAGCATTTTAAGGATTTATATTGTGCATTACCTCCTTGGAAACACCAGTTCCTCTTCAAACCCTTCAGGACATCCTGTCTGGAAAGGCAGGGATGGGTCTGCTGGCCATTCTAATGGAGTCACATCCAGTTCTGATGCTGCTGCTTTAATCTGCCCAGCTGCTGAGATTCTGCTCAGGCACACACTGAACACGTCACTTTTGGAGCTGCATCCCCCTGAACCCTTAGCAGGAGAGCAGGGAAGGGAGAGGAGCTACTGACAGCTCCAGGGTCAGTCTCAGAGCCTGGAACCTTCCCCTGCCCTATCTCCCTGCAGGTGTCAGAGGGGCACAGGTAGGACAGATCCATATATAGGACCAGTGAGAGCTTTCTGGTAAATACTGCACTCCCCAAATGGGGCTCTTCCCTTCTTTGCTTCCCCACTTCTCACTGGCTAAAGAATGATGGAGCAGTTTGGGGGACAGGTGTCAGGAGAGGCACCTGACATCCTGAACATCTGGAGTGCATGGTGAGCTGTTTATGGGGGGACCAGGGAGTGGGCAGAGGATTTGGAGCTATCAAAGGCTCCTGGGGCAGATTCAAAATTCAGTTTGCCCTGAAATCAACAGCATCTGTGTTAGTGTTGGGCTCCATTCATCCCACATGCCCATGGTGGACAAAGGAGCTGTAATTTTTTGCAACTGCAGCTCTACTGTAACAGTATTAGAATTATGGAATTGTTTAATTTGGAAAAGCCCTCTTAAGATCATTGAGTCCAACCACTCCCCCAGTGCTGCCAAGTTCATCACTAAACAATGTCCCCAGGGCCCACATCCACTTCTTTTGAACACTTCCAGGGATGGTGGCTCCCTGGGCAGCTGTGCCAGGGCCTGATCAGCAATTTTCCCCAATATCCAACCTCAACCCCCCTGGCACAACTTGAGGCCATTCCCTCTCCTCCTGTCCCTGTTCCCTGGGAGCAGAGCCTGACCTCACCCGGCTGTCCCCTCCTGTCAGGAGCTGTGCAGAGCCAGAAGGGACCCCTGAGCCTCCTCTCCTCCAGGCTGGGCCCCACCCCAGGTCCCTCAGCTGCTCCTTGTGCTCCAGGCCCTTCTCCAGCTCCATTCCCTTCCCTGGACATGCTCCAGCCCTCCAACATCTTTCTTTTTGTGAGGGTCCCAAGACTGCCCCCAGGATTGGAGGTGTGACCTCTGCAGTACCCAGCACAGAGGGATGGTCACCAGTCCTGCTGGTCACACCATGGCTGGTACAAGCCAGGTGTCATTGGCCTTCTTGGCCACCTGGGCTCATGTTCAGCCCCTGATGATGTTAATTGTAATCACAATCTTTTCTTCTTCTCTGCTGCTTTCCTCCTCTCTGATGCTCTTCTCCAACAGACCTTGCAAGAAATTCCCTCATTAGGAAGTCCTCCAGATGTGGTCTCTAAGCCACAGATCTCACAGCTGGAACAGCTGTTTTTCACTACTGGGGTGAAGCTCCAGGGCAGAGACACACCTGAGGGCAGCTGCCTAACACAGGGTTTGCACAAACCCTTCACACAGTAGTCAGACATATGTCTGGAAGGTAGAGAACCAAAGCTAAACTCCTACTGGCTCAGGAAATATTTTATTCTTTATACTTTCATTAAAAAATAAACATAGGAAACAAAACCACAGAACACTTGTGTGATAGAAACAAACGCAGAAGGTCAGAGCATTGGCTGAAAGTGCATAATTAGGTCATGCTACCATGTCCCTGATCCCACCCTGTCCCCAAGCAAGGAGTCAGCAGGAAGCTCAACGAGCAGCACTAACATGGAGCCCAGGCACCGTGGGGCCAAGCTGATGGCAGAGGGGAGCCCATGCTCCCAGAACACAGGGAGGCAGGACATGCTGAGCAGGTGTGAGCCACTGATGGAGCCTCACCTGGGCTCGTGGGGCAGGCCAGGGATAGCAAGTGTCACAGGATGTGGAGTTATGAGACAAGGGAATAAACAGCTGAGAACAAAGGGCAAAACAGAATCCTGGATGTCACTCCAGAACAGCCCTGGAAGCAGAAAAATCCTAGATAAAACGAAAACCAACACAATGAACTTGTGTGAAAGGCTGCCTTGAGTGTGCTGGACTCAGGTCTGCCTGGGGACAAACCCCAGTGACTCAACCAGCAGGACCTCAGTGGGCAGCAGCCACTGTGTCCCTACTCTCCTGGCCTCAGCTCAGGTGACCTCCTCACAGGGTGGGGCACAGGCACGGCCGAGCTCCCAGCGCCACACATCGACTGCAGCTGGAGCTGTCAAGCTTTTTGAGGAAACACGATGTGATGAACCTTGCTGAACACCTGACCAAGAGCACAAACACGGCAGGCAACGAGCTCCTCCCCTGCCCTCTGCCCCTGTGGCCTCAGGCTCTGTGTCACAGCAGTTGACAGCTTTAACCTGCGACTCCTTTGTGTGCAGCCCTGTGAGGCCCCGCAGACACAGTGACAGTGCAGGCCCCTCACAGTCACCCAAGCTGGCTCTGCACCCACGTGTGCTCAGGGAGCACGTTGGAACATTCAGTACGTACACGATGATTTGAAGCTGGAACATAAGAGCAGCTGGACTCACCCTCACTCATCCACACGGCTGAGAGTGACCCAAGGACCCGCGGGGTCCTGCGGTGGCTGAAGAGGTGACCCAGGGGTATGTACATGTCCTTGGGAGGGGTCACCAGGCTGGCTGAGACCAGGCTGGGGCAACTCTGCTCTGCCCACAGTCTGAGCCACAGGAACAGCAGAGAGTGCAGCTTCTCCTGACCCTTTCAGCTTCTTCCTCCAGCTTCCCACAGAGCCCCTGATTTCAAATGACTGCTGAGATCACACAGTTATGCACATGCTCCAGTCACAAGCAGCACAGAAAGCTGCTGTTCTGGTGCCTATTCCCACAGCATCCACAACTCTCAGGAACAGTCAATGCAAATCATTTGGGACTCTTCCTCCAGCTGAGACATTTTAGAATGTTTTTCTTTGCGAGTTCCCTCCTGCTCACTTCTCCCGAAGGACACAGACTCCTGCGTCGCAGCGCTGCATCCCCAGGGAGGTGACCACTTCCCAGCTGTCAATGATGGGATCGTAGCACTCGATGCTGCTCAGCAGTGAGTTGCCATCGTATCTGCCAGGATAGAAAGTTACAAATGAAGGACAGTGCTGGAGGAAAAGGCTGAAGCATTCAGAGCTCTTCCTGGGAGGCTGGACAGCTGCATACAGCAGGAGTAGCCCAAATTATAACCCAGCATCAGGCTGCCATTGCTGTCTGCTGCCACTCTCCTGCCTGCCTAGGCTCTGGACCTTTGTGCTGCCTGTTTGGGCACAGAGACCCCGTGGGTGTCTCCTCTCACGAACCTCAGGGGGCGTGCTGAGCACGCAGAGCTGCAGGAGCCGTGGCCTTACCCGGCGATGGCGTAGAGCCGCCCCCGCAGCACCGTGGCCCCCACGTAGCAGCGGGGCGTGGTCATGCTGGTCACCGTGGTCCAGGAGTCCGTGCGGATGTTGTAGGCCTCCACCGAGGAGAGGTGAGCTGTGCCATCAAACCCACCCACCACGTAAATGTGGTCATTGAGCAGAGCCACGCCAGCCCCTGCAGAGACAAGGTGGCACAGTCACACCCACGAGTGACAGCGGCAGCACTGGGCTCGCTGTCACAGGGTTGAACAGGTCAATGCCTCCCTCTTCACAGGACATTTTTTATGCTTGTGCCTCCCCCAAAAGAGCTGATGTGTCTTCTGTTGTTGTTGTCTCCAATAGAATATGTGAAAACATCTCACTGCATTAAACACTGCGGACTCTGTGGCGTGGGGGCCTGACAGCACAGCAGCACAAGAGGATTACCTGGGCTGACACCTGACCACAGGTGTGTGAGCAGGGCTGCACCAGGCCCACTCTGCTGGCAGGCAGCTGGCTGGGACTGTCAGCACAGAGACAGGTTCCTCTGGTGTTTCTGACTCCCTGGTGTCACCCAGCTCCTGGCTGTGGCCTGGAGAGTAGCTGCACACTGCTCCATGCAAAGCTGGAGAAGGGATTTCCCTGACATTACTCTTCTGGAAGACAAAATGAAAACTGGTTTCTACACTGTTGCAGAGGCAGAAGTGGCTGGAGCAGCTGCCTGAACAGATGTTCTCACAGTGAAAGCAGACAATAATATGCTGCTCCAACTAGGAATTTATGTAACTAGCAAGCAAATACCCTCCACCAGCCTGGGTTCCTCCTTGGCAGACCCCTCTGGCTACAGCACTGGAGGACATTGTGACATTACCATGCACTTGGTGGCCTCAGGGGCTCCAGTACCTGTCCAGCCCTGTCTGTCACCACCAACATGGAACTCTTGCACTGATGAGCATCCTGGAGGAAATGAGCCAGCTACCCTGCAGTTCTAGGCAGTTCTTTACAAATGGAGTAAAAGAGACTTTCTGTTCCACTAAACACATCCTGACTTTCCCTATCTGTCCTTGCTGAGAGCACCAGAACAGCTGGGAGTGGCCAGGCTGGCCCAGTGGGCTCTCCAGGAGCTTTGGTTGAAGAGACCAAACCAAGGCCTGATCAGGGAAATCAGCTCCAGCAATGCAACATGGCCAAGGTCTCTGAGAGGTAACCATCCTCCAGAATCTCTCCTAAGGAGGTGAAAAGAAACAAGGAGAAAATGATCTCTGTGAATAAAGCCAAGATTATTCTTAGTCCTGGTCTTGGAATTAAAAGACCTGCACATGAAATAACTCTTAGAAGGTTTTTTGGGGGCAAAAGAAGTCCCAGAGGGTCCAAGGTCATCAGGATGGACTTAGCTGACAGTGGGATGAAGGCTGCAAGTATCTAAGGTGTGAGCAGGTAGGGGTGTTAGTGCCAGAGTGGCAGCAAAACCTTGAGCAAAAAAAGGCCCTTAGGCACACTCATGTTTCAGGTCTTGGTGCTCCAGGTCCCAGTGCCAAGGAAGGAAGCAGGTGAGCCAGTGCTGGTGTCAGTAGCCTCACCAGGCTCCTGCTGGCTTGTGGCACCAAGGAGCTCATGCTGCAGCCAAGGCACAGCTACTAAAGCCTCCAGCTCCTATGGGGAGCACAGACCTGGGAAATTCCTGTTGTAGAAAGCTTTTCCTTGAACTCTGCTTTTGGTCTTGTCCAAAGTTAGCCTTCTCTGGTGCCCAAAGCAGATCCCTTGAGGAAAGCCATCTGAAACTCATGGATTGGTCTCACATGGTGCCTCTGACCTAGAAAAACCTGCAGAATTTATATGTATGGCCTTCCTGGATGTGCATAAATCAAATCCATTCTTGGCAGATAAACCAACACTTAACAGGAATATTCCTGTCACAGGAATAAATATTTAAAGATTGGGGTTTCAGTGAATGCTACTGCAGGCACAAGAAAACTGAAATGTTTTTGGAACAGAGCCCAGTTTTATTGAGTACCCAGTACTTGTCCCTAACAAGCAACACTGCACAGGGATCACATGGAGCAGAGCTGCCCAGGCTGGCTGTGAGTGCCAGTTATTGAAAAAAGCAGAGAAAAAGCAACTTCAAAAGGGATTTGGAAGAGGGTCTAAGCATGTAACTGTAAGCACTGGGAGCCACACAGGTGTGGAGGCACAGAGCAAGCTTCCAGCACACACACAGGCAGGGCCAGGGCAGCCCATCAGCACGGCCTGGAGGGCAGGGCAGGAGGCCTGAGGCACACAGCAAGAACAGGATGTCAACACACCTGGGCACACAGGAGCTACAGCCCCATGACAACTCCTCTGAGAAATGAAGGAGAGCTTAAACAGAAAGTACTCCAAAAGTAGGATTTAAATTGTAGTTTTGTTCTAGATACAACTGCCAACTTAAAGCTTGGATAGAACACCAGGCAGAGAAACAAGTGCAGAGTTGGTGGGGGATAATTATTGTGTGACTGCAGCATTTGTGTAACCCCACTGCTGGGTGACTGTGCTCTGGCAGTGCTGCCCTGGAGCAGGGCACACCTGCATTCACCATGTCCCCTGCAGCTAATGAGCACTGGCATAGAACTGTGGTCAGTTTGTGCCTTGTGAGCTCTTCTCCATGCCAGGCACTGCTTCTGGCTGTGGAAGTCACACAGCAATTCATCTCCCTCCCTGTAACCTATAACCCTGCCACTACATTCCTCCAAACACACTTTGGCATGGGATGGAGGTGTGTGAAAATAAATTATTTCTCTTGGGAATTCAGGCCAGTAAAATCATTCTTTCTCAAAGCCAACCCACCCACTGGGGCCAGAGCATCCTCCATGGCAGCAGAACACACGAGGAGTGACTGCTCCCTCAGTGCAGCAGGAAACACAATGACCTCAAGGCACTGTGGGCTCTTTTACCTGAGCGCTTGGTGGCCATTGGAGTGACATTTGTCCAGTGTCCAGTGTGGGGGTCATACCTCTCGACAGAATTCAGGATGTTCAGCCCATCGTAGCCTCCTGAAACAAAACACAGGAGCAGACCATGGAGGTGACCTGGGAGATTGCTTTCTGTGCAGAGAGCAGTACCATGCCTGGTGGACCCCGAGCACAGCATGGCACTGCCACCAGCACAGCCCTCCCTGTGGGGCAGAGGATCCTGCAGCCAGCCCAGAGCCAGCTCTGCCTACACTGCACTGGGCCACGTGGGACAGCATCACCTCAAACCAGCCCAGCCTCATGGAGCTGCCTCTGAACACACTGGTGCAGCCCTGCAGATGTGCAGCTCCCAGGTCTGTGCTCAGGTCTGTGCTGCAGCTGCATGAGGCTGAATGGTGCAGGCTGGGATCTCTCAAGAGCTGTTTCACAAGCTGATATGAAAATCTCTGTGAAGCCCCAGCAAAGGAGCAGTGTGCTGCCATCCACCCTGGGGGACAGCATGAGAAAGAGGAATAAATGTCAGATAATAATAATAATTTAATATTAATAATAATATGGTCAGATTTAAGGCCAGGTTGGGCATGGCTTGGAGCAACCTGGTCTAGTAGGTACCCCTGCCTATGGCAGAGGGTGGAATGAGACTAAATCCCTTCCAATCCAAACCATTCAGTGGTTCTATGACACTAGGGCCTAAGAGCTATGACTCCTCAGGAACAGGACAGCAGCAGATGTGGGTGCAACGCTGGGCCTGCCTTTTCTGGGGCCTAGAAGGTGACCCACAGAACAAGCTTCAGAGTGCTTTGTCCTCTGGCAATCTCACTGTGTTCACAGCTGGTGTGGTGCTCTGAAACTGAAATGAGTAGTACAGGAAGAAGCTGGAGGACAGCTCAGGATACATTTCTGGAGCACTACAGCCACCATTGTTTTATGTGGTGCAGGTCCATGCTCTGTCCCATGGCTACCTGCTTCATCTCGGGGCATTTAGATGCTGCCAAGGCCACAAAAAGCCTCAGCTGGCATTGCTTATCCTCCACACTTCTGCCATCCCTCAAATGCAGTGTGTGTAAACTGTGTGTAATTTGCAGTGTGCAGCATTCCCTGCAGTGATGTGGCAGCTGCAGTCCAAGCCAATGTGATGGGAACAGTGAGTGGGACCAGAGGTGAAGAACGTGCTCTACACTGCAGCTGGGAACCATGGCCTGTCCTGGAGCCTTGGGCAGAAGGTGCCTGGGGAGACTCGAGGCCGACTGCTGGGATTCTGGAGCTGGAGCTACAGAGGGTCTGAAGCCAACTACACCCCCAGGAGAAGGAAATCCTGGCTGCCTATGAAGGAGTTCAAGCTGCCTCAGAGGTGATTGGCACAGAAGCACAACTCCTCCTGGCACCCCGACTACCAGTGCTGGGGTGGATGTTCAAAGGAAAGGTTCCCTGTACCCACCACGCCACTGACACCACATGGAGCAAATGGATTGCCCTCATCACTCTGGCAGCACTCACTGACACAGCTGGGAGTGCCCAGTGAGGTTAAACCTCTTCTAAAATGGACGTGACAGGTTGGTGTTGCTCAGGCAGCACTTGGACGGTCACTTGGGTAAAAAGCAGGCTTTGCACAGCTCCCAGAGGTGCTGGGGGTACCTACCCAGGCAGTAGATGACTCCATTGGCCACCACGAGCCCCGCTCCCTCCCGTGCTGTCTGCATGTCTCCCAGCATGCTCCACTGGTCGATGTTGGGGTCGTAGCGCTCCATGCTGGTGTGACGGCGGCTCCCATCGAACCCACCCGAAACGTAGATCATGTCTGCAGGGACAGAGGTGGCACCCAGCCAGTCAGCCATGCACCAGGGCCCTCACACATGGAGCAAAGCTGCAACATGGACTGCAAAGCACAGAAAGCAGACCGTGGCACGCGGGGAGCCAAGATGAACCCATGTTGCAGTGTACCTCAGATACCCCAGGCCACCCCCAGATGATTCCCTGCCAGGTTTGTCAATCATTCCTCCTTTCCACATCCTGACCCCTGATGAGTGCTGCCTGTCAGCCCTGCCATTCCAGAAGTGCATCGAGTGGTTGGCAGGATTCAAAAGATGCTTCCCAGCCCTGGAAAGACACTGGGCCATCCAAGTGTCCTCTGTCCTTTAGGACCTTCCCCCTGTACCTGGTTGGTGTCACCTGTGTTCCTTCCCTCCCCCTCTCCCCTGGTTCAAAGGCCTTGCTTGCCATGCACTCAGGAGTTCTGGTGGGGCTGTTGCTGGATTCACAGGCCCTTGGGCCAGGAATAAAACTCCGAATCTAAACCCTCCATCAGAACTGACTCCTTTCCTTCACCATCACCTCTCTGCCAAAGGTAAACCTGAGCCTTTGCATGCCTGGACTCATCTCTAACCCTCAGCTGTAACATCCTGCGAGCCTGAGGTACCACTGGGGTGAACACCACAGTGCTGCCAGATAGGCAAACAGCGAGGGCCAGCCAGCTCAGGCACAACCTCCTGGGAATATTGGATTAAACCCAATAAACCCAGGCTCCTCAGCCTGGCTCACAGGCCCAACAAACAAACGTAAGTCCCATCTGGCCCTTAAATCTGCTTATTACTGATGCATGGAAAGAGAACACACACAATCCAGCTATTTTTTTTTCATGCTGCAGAACCACTGAAACACTGCCATGCCTAAACCCAAACCCTGTCTGTGGCAAGCCTCATGTCAGTAGCTCCCCAAAGTCCTCACTCCTTCCCTGCAGATGTTCCAGTCACTCCAGCATTGGACAGTCACAGCTGTACTCAGTGTCCTTTGCTCAGTGTTGCCCAGCACCAACACCACCCTCAGAGCTTCCCACTCCATAACTCTCACAGAGCCCCTTTCCCCAGTTCACAGATCCGTGCTGCAGGAACGCAGCGGAGGCAGAGCTCCTCTCAGGATATGTGGGCAAGTTTTCCATTTCTGCATCCCAGCGATGAGAAGGCAGAATCTCAGGCTCCCCTCCTCCCCCAGAGCGAGCCCACTCTTCACATACCAGCTCAGGGCATCTCAGGTCAGAGCTGAACAGGCTGCTCTGCCCTGGCAGTGACCAGGATGTACCTCCAAGGGTCGTGGCTCCCGCCAAGCCTCGCCGCACGTTCATGGGAGCCACGGAGTACCAGATGCCATCCTCATCTGAGGTGTAATCCAGGCACTCCACGGAGCTGAGCCGGGAGCGCCCGTCGTAGCCCCCGATGACGTAGATGCGGTCGTGCAGGGACACGGTGGCCACGTATCGCCGCTTGCGGGTGATGCTCTGAGACAGCAAAGCAACACCAAGGTCAAACACAGAAACAACTCTGGGCATGGAGACCAACCACTGCAACCCACTGGGAAACAGCCCACTGCCCCAGAGCAGGCAGCACTGTGGATTTAAAGGACACAGTCTGAGTGATTGTGCCTGCCTCCCCCTGCCATGCTCTCTTCTCAGGACCACGTCTCTCTGCACTCAAGTATTTCACACCAAATGTCATTTATCCTGTGCTGCTGCATAATCTTTGATCCATTTGGGATGTTCTGTTAGCCTCCCACTGGCTCCTGCAGACACTGGTAATGGGAAAAAGTGGGGACTCTGAATAGATGAAGCTTTTAGCCTCCAAAAATGCTCAGAATTTTGGAACATCAGGTGATACTGAGTCTGCCCTGACTGATGATATTAAAGAGGCAGTTCTCCACCATCTCACACAGAAAAAGGTGATTCTAATTTGGGTGGAAATACTCCTTAGTGCAGGAATTCTCTCTTCCCATTATGCTCCAAAACACTGCAAGCAGTGGGATCACACAGCAGCCTGAAGACTGCACTGATGACACTGTTCCTATTGACATTCCAATTATCATCACTAACCTTAAAGCTTTACACCCCTTCACTAAGAAACATGATAGTTCTCACTCCCACAACCAAGATGTGGGTCTCTGCAGGCTCAGCTGATCAGGTCTATGACAACAACCCCCTCTCCCTCAGTTACTCTGCAAGCTGAAGCAGTTTCAGCATTCACCATGTAAATCTCTAAAGAATTTGTCAGGAATCCTCAGCAGATTGTGCAGGATAGCCCAAGGAGAATGATATCCAGCTGGTGCTGCAGGATCAGTGTTTGCTCACAGTCTGGTCAGCCCAGTGGTGGTCAGAACCAGTTCCTTACCGGCAGGAAACTCCACTCCTGGGTCTTGGGGTCGTATTTCTCCACCACATCGATGGGGGACTGCTGGCTGCCGAAGCCGCCAATCACGAGCAGAACTTCGTTAGCTCCTGAGGCACAGAGGGACAGCAAAGCCAAGTCAATCCCTTCACAACCTAAGGGTCACCTCAGGGGAACAACCTGAAGAAACTCTGAGCCTTCCCTGGCACAAAGCTGCCTCTAAATCCCTGTTTTCATCTCGTCTCTGGAGAAGAGACCTAACCTGGCTCAGGCACTCACACTCACCCTCTGTGCTCAGCAAGGAAGAGAAGGGAGAAACTCTGCAGAGCATGTGCCAGACAATTGACTGAGGTGTTAGGAGCTGGCTCCAAAGGGCTGTTTCTCCTAACATCAGAGGCACTCTGAGAAGACAAGCTGCCTCAGACAGTTGCTGAAGCTCACTCCTTTGTATCTCCTTTTGTAGCCTTTCCACTCTTTTCCCAAACCTCTCACCTCCCCATGAATCTGTAGAATGGCTGCTTCCCTGCAGCCTCCTCACAACACAAAGTCTCCTCTTGGTTGCAAGTGACATCCACACCCCATTTGGGGGAATTTGTTCATTACAGAACTGAGAAACAAGTCAGGCTCTCTGAAAACTAATTAACTATTTTCCCAGGAATTGTCTTTTAATCTTGTGCATTTTATTTCAAAATTGCCTTCCTTCTACTTTCTTGTCTCTGAGATGAATTCTCTGAATTTTTCTTATTTCCCCCATGACTGTTAACAACAGTTGTGACATGATAGTTGTAACTTTCCCTCTAATCACTGCCTGGAAGGAGGCTTCTGTCTTAGGTTTAGAACAGCTCAGCATCCTCTCCCTGGACCCTTTCTGGAACATGGAGTTTATCACTAGAATTTAGGACTGTCCAGCCTTTCATTGCACAAGGACTGAACACCAAGCAACAAACATTTGTGTGAGGTGGCAGCTTTTTCTGTCACAAAGCAGAAAAGCTGCCACCTCAGATAAGAATAATATAAAAAATATCTGGGAATGATTCACAAGAGATCCAACATCTTGGAAAGCCTCCTTTCCAGTAAGACAGCTAAAAGTGCAATCACTTCAGTTCCTCCCATGCACAGTCAATATATGCCTTGACCACAGGTTATAAGTGACACATTGCTGATATCAGATGGTATAGAATCAATTAAAACAGCTAGGGCTCAATCCCAAGGATGAACCTCAGCAATAATGTGCAGTTTTAACCCATACAATTAGACAATAAAACAGGTTTTTAATGTATTTTTTTTATCAGGTGAAGTATCTCAAATAAGAATAAAATGAAATGTGTTTTTCTAAAATCATAGAATCACAAAATGGTTTGTGCTGGGAAGGACTTTAAAGCTCATGTCATTCCATCCCCTGCCATGGGCAGGGACACCTTCCACTAGCCCAGGTTGCTCCAAGCCCCATCCAGCCTGGTCTTGGACACTTCCAGGGATGGGGCAGCCACAGCTTTCCTGGGCAACCTGTGCCAGGGCCTCACCACCCTCTTAGGGGAGAATTTCTTCCCTAGATTTCCCCTCTTTCAGTGTGAAGCCATTCCCCATTGTCCCATTGCTGCAGTTTCTGATGAACAGTCCCTTTCTGGCTTCCTCATAGGCCCCTTCAGACACTGGAAGGCTGATCCAATGATGGGCTGAGCTGAAATGCAGGTCTTTGAAATTGGCATAGGAATTCCCAAAAATTGTGCTGAGGCCTCGACTATGTAGGAACAGCATAACAACATTCCCTTCAGGCCAGAAAAGTCTGATCAGCATGTCTCTGACAAATCTAATCTGCCCTCCTCCTTTTGTGGTTAAACTGGTTTCTGCCCCTAAAAGTGGCCACGAAGGGATTTTGGGGTCTCTCTCTCCCACACCTGCAGCAGCACTGGAGAGCACACAGGGAGGATTCTTTGCAGGGAGAGTGGTCCATGCTGGCACTGATGGCAGTGTCCTAGGAGTGCACCAGGACACAGGCATGGCACAGAAGCCAATAAATAATTTTCCTTCTTCTGTAGGTCATTCCTACATTTATGTTGCTCTTGAGTGCTTACAGCCCTAAGACAAATATTTTCTGAACAATTCAGTGATCGTGCTTGGTAGGAGTTACTGAAATAAAGCAAGATATCATCATTTATTTGCTTTAACAAATCTAGGGAGAAAAAAAGAAGCACCTCTGAAGGGGAAGAGGGACATCTCCATCTCCCTCCTTGCACCTTTGCCTGTTCAATTCACTGTGGATACCTGCTGTCACTGTAAGGCAGCTATCACTCACTTCACAGCTCTATTTTAGACTCTGATACCTGCCTCTTCAGACAGAAAGAAACTCTTCCCACAGTTCTTGGACAGCTGCATGCTGGGACAAATGTATCTGCAGGCACCAGCAACTCAAGAAACTGGTTTTAAGGCCACAGCAAGGGCCTGGAATTAAAGGCAATCAGCTAGTCCCCACACTGGCACTAAGCAGTCGTGCCCTGTAGAAGAGGCACCTCTGTCCTTTGCTCCAGTCCCCTCTCTGTCCCACTGGAGACCATGGGATGACAAGTTACTGCTGTGAAGAACATCAAAACAATTACAAGGCACTAGACAAAGCATCTGATACAACACCTGCCAGTGCCCTGGCCCCTCTCAGGGTCCTTTCTCCTGCTGCTCACCCAGACGTGCTCGTGTCCTGGGTCCTTGCATCTGGCTCCGGAGCTCGGGCCGAAGGTGGAATTTCTTGGCTTCGTCTACAAGGTCTCTGCACTGCAGGCTGCAGCGTATAAAAGGCTGGGGAGAAACATGAGTCACTGGTACATGCAATGTATTTTAAGAAACCTCAGAAGAACTGTCCTAAAGCCAACTCTCATCAGCTCAGACAGCATGAAAAGGACTCGTGTGCGGGTCCTGGTGCAGACACTGCATGCAGGGAAATGCAAAGGCAGCTGAAGACTAGACTGCAGCTGAGAAGGTAAAGCTCCATCCTCACATGGCACTGAAGGCTCCTTAAGAAAATGGCTGCATTGGAACACTAAAGAAAAGCCACTTCTGCTCCATTTAAGCCAGCAGAAGTATGACTAGGAAGGAGAACTGGCAATGAAACCACACTTGATCTGCCCCACATAACTCGTCTTGCACCTGCCATTGGAGGAGAGATGGGGAGTACAGCACAATGAAACTGTTCAGCTGATTTTCTGCCCTGATCACCGTGCACACGGGACATGGAGCACTGAGGCCTTGTTGAAGAGTGAGGGGCACCCAAGGACATCCTCATCTCCTTGCACTCTGCTATGTAATTCCCTTCCCTAGCTGAGGGCCTGGACCAACCTCCCTCCAGCTCAGCACTCATTTTCCCTTGGGTGTTTGGTGTACATGCTGCTTCAGTAAGTTCAGATTTACCTCTACAGGTCCTAGTGTCTGTGTGAGGCAGGCACATGGGGCCAGTGCTCCACTCTCCACACTGCCCCAAGCTGAGGATGTGCCACCAGTGTGTGGCACTGCCAGACTGGATAGGTCATCCTGCATGTTCACTCTGAGAGCTGAAGGCTGTACATACTCTGTCTCAGGCTGGATTTGGAACAGATCTATTTGTTTTGGTATCAGTCTCTTTTCCATTAGTTTCAATTTCAGTGTGAAGTGGACCATGACAATCTGACTGAACACCCTCTGTTGTGTGCTCTGGCACAACCTATCACAGCAGTCCATTAGGTTGTCCTGATTTAATAACATCTATCATACCTGAGATGACTGTTGTTAAACCAGCCTTTTCCTGATGTAAAGAAACATCTGCCATTCACCATGAAGAAATACCTGTCAGGTGACAAGAGCTAGTACCCCTTGAGTACATCCTATCACCATCTAACCCGAAGGCTGGTTTGACTTTCTCTGGGCCTTCCTCTGAAATGTTGCCTGGGGTCAGCATCCCTTCCTGTCTGGAATTAAACTTGCACTGAAAAGTTCAGCTGTCTCTTTGCATTATCCCTGTTTTGGGTTGCCTCTGCAGCATCCCAGAACACAAAGCAGCAGCGTTAGCCATGTCTTGGCTGTGTGTTGGTCCTGGACCCACACAGCTGCTGTCTTTCTCACTCAGAGGTACTTGCTGGCCATCTGCACCTCAGACACCTTCTGAGGAGCCATGACCTCCCTGAGATCACTGCCAGCAATCTTCAGCCTGGGGAAGGGGACCTGCCAGCACTTAGGAACGAGGGCACTTGTTGGGGACTGTAAGAGATGACAGCAGAAAGGTGCTGTGGATATCTGCAGAGACAGCTGATTAACGGCTCTGGAAGGGCACCCTGCAGCTGCAGTGGGATGCTGTGACCGCTCAGTGCGACAGCCGCACTGCAGCTGAGCAGGGACAGCTCCACAGTGTCCCCACGGAGCAGCAGCAGCAGAGGAAGAGCTGTGCCTGCGCTGTGTGGGCCAGCAGAGCCCAGGCAGGAGCAGGCAGTGCCCGCTGGTACCTCGGTGTCGATGACGTCGGTGATGTAGCGGGGGGTGAGCAGCGGCATCCGCACGTACTGCAGCAGCTCCGGCAGCGACGCCTCGCGCTCCTTCTTGGAGTGCTTCACCCAGTTTATCACCGCCTCGAACACCGGCTCCTCGGAGTCCACCTGCAAACAGGGCACAGACTGAGCACCTGGCAGCTTAACACTGGAGCTGCTGCCACAGAGCACACAACGCCCAGGCTGCTGCACTGCTTCACAGCGAGCAAGGACATGGCAGCTACGAGTCCCTTAGGCAGATCCCCACAGGCACAGTGAATTCCCTCACTTTCTTTTCCTTAAACCTGCATTTGCTTTTTCCCCTGGAGCTGAGAGCTCCATCCACTGACCAGTGGGAACTCACAGAATAGTTCCCCCAATTCTCTGGAGCAGGAGCTGTGATCCTGAAAAATTCAAAGTGCTATCAAGAAGATGATTAGAATCAGATTTCCTTTGCACAGAAAAGTGTCTGGCTTAGGGCCCAGCAGCCCTGTGCCTACACACTGTCCCCTTGGACACTCCAGCCAGATCAGGTACATTTAAAGTATCTTTTTATTTCAATCTGCCTTTTAAGAACTACAAAGGATTTCAGAGTGGAGAATCCCAGGGCATGAATGTCACTGTTTATTTTTACTGTTTATTTTATCACTAGTTTATTTCTGTCTCCATTTAGGACCAGCACATGCTGATGCTTACATCACTTCTGGAGATTACACTGACTAGACTGTCCAAATTTGATACTGCTAGAGAACCACAGGTGCTTTGGACACCTATGATTACCAAAAGAATTGTAAAAATCTAAATTATACATTACTTAGACTTTGTTTTCTTTTTGCACATCTATCAGATCATCCAACGTAAAAGGAAATCAGACATGAATTTATTATCACAAAGTCTGTTAACTGAGACTAAATATGAAGATAAGAGCCTGAGATGAAAGGACTGAGCCTTCCCACCAGCCTACAACTGGTCCCCTTTGAAGTCCAGTTTGAAATTGTCAGGCAGAATGTTTTGAAGCAGGGAGCCACACAGGTTAATTACGTAAGGCATTCTTCTCTGCCATCGTTTTATATTTGTTACAGTGTAATTTGGAATGGCCTCTTTCTCTTGGAATTACAGGGAAAGGACAATTAGAGCTCAAAAAAGGAGAGCAGACTACTTCACTGTTTCCAATTTCCCCACCTCCTCTTTAAACGGAGTAATCCTGTGTTGATTTATTCCCTCTTGAACTGAATGTCCTCAGATATATTTAACAGTTTTACTGTTCATTAAATCATTTACGTTTTCTGATAAATGATGAGTAACACTAAATTCAGGATCACAGAGAGGACCTGTCATTGCACTTCTTGAGCAACCCAGAGATTTTCTGAGGGTGTTCCCACGCTCTTGGTTCCACACAGCACCTCTGTACTGGCACAGCAGGAGAGAGATTTGCTCCTTGTCCCAGACTGGTGTGGGCTGAGAAAGGACTTTAAAGCCCATCCCATTCCACCCCCTGCCAAGGGCAAGGACACCTTCCACTAGCCCAGGTTGCTCCCAGCCCCATCCAGACTGACCTTGGACACTTCCAGGGATGGGGCAGCCACAGCTTTCCTGGGCAACCTGTGCCAGAGCTCACCTCCCTCACCAGGAAGAATTCCTTCCCAACATCAAATCTAAATCTCTTCTCTTGAAAACTGTTACCCCTTGTCCTATCACTCTCTGCCCACGTAAAAAGTCACCCTTCCTCTTTTTCATAAGCCCCTTTATAAAATCTCCCTGTAGCTGTCTCTTCTCCAGGTGAACACCCCCCCCTCTCCCGGCCCAGCTTCAGAGCAGAGTGGCTCCTGTCCTCAGAGCATCTCCGTGGCCTCCTCTGGACCTTCTGTAACAGGTCCACATGTTTCTTAACCTGAGAACCACAGCCCTGGACACAGCACTCCAGGTGAGGTCTCACAAGGTCAGGAAAGGGGGAGAATCCTCTCCCTTGCCCTACTTGTCACATACTCTCAAGGTATGACAGTGCATGCACAACAGACTGCCTGCTGCAGTCTGAACCAGCCCTTCCAATCCACAAGGAATGTCACTTTTCCTGAGCAGATCATCCAAGAAGCTTGGCTGGGTCATTCTGAAGTTCCTTATTATTTTCTGCTCCCAGCCCAGAAGCTGCTCTCAGTAATCCAGCAACCCACAGGAGCTCAGCCCCTCACAGCACAAAACTGCAGCCTGTCAAACACCAAACACATTCAGCTTTCTCCACTGTGGATCCCAGCAGGAGCTGGGTCCTTCACCACTCTTCTTCACTGCTCTTTCTCAATCAGCCTCATTAACAAGGGGATATTGGCATGGCTGAAGACCACTTTCAAGGAATACATCAACAATTCTCTTCTGGCTACCCCTGTACTGGCTTTTCAGGAATCCCATCAAAGATATGCTACACAGTGGTTTGATTCCAAGCATTACTGTTCTCCTGAACTCTGAGCAGTGATTGCTTCAAGCCTTTCAACTGCAGTGAACATCATCTCTCTACAAAATCCACCTCAATAAATAATCAAGCTCTCTGCTCATTACCAGTTAAAGTCCAACTCATTCATAGAAACGTTGGAAAAATGAATTTGGTATGTTCCAGCCGCACAGCACATCGTTCAGAAGCTCACCTTGAGGTAACTAAATCTCCCTGTAACCCCCTGCAGAGTGAGACCACCCTGCACCATCCAAGCATTCCTTGTGTTGCTGATCAGCAGGAAAACAGAAGTTAAAGCTTGGAGCTCTTTCTGAAATGTAGGCATTGAGACAATTTATCTTCTCCAGGGAAAGGAGGGTATGAAGGACCAACAACTCTGCAAAGGGAACTAACTCACTGTGATTGACTTGCAAGAAACATTTGTGTAACAAATTCTTACACAGAAGCTACACGGTATTGATAAAATTACAAACTAGCAAAAATAAAAACAGACACCTCTTGAAAATTAAATGTCAAAATCAGGAACTGGTGAGGAGTCCATCCCAGGAGTAAGGAATAATTACTGACTGGTTTCAATGTTTTATTTCAATGCTTTGCACAGTAGTGGTACTTTTCAGGTTTTACCTGAATTTCATCACACTTGATGAGCTTTTCAACCTCTTCTTGATTTAAGAGAATAAACTCTTCATGCTGAACCACCTCTGGAAAATGTTTCTGGCTGAAGACCTCTGCAGCTTGCATTAGATCCACACAATTGTGTGTCTCAGCAAAATCCCGAATGCCCAAACAATTTGATGGATCCAGCTGGCTTTCTAGAAACTCACAGCAAGCTTGTTTCACACCTACGGAAAATTGGAGGAGTGAATGAGCACTGCACGCTTACTATCAATCCACTGCTTTGGCAAGGGCTTCAAAAAAGAAAGTTCTAAGCAATAATGAAAACCCAGTTCAAATAACAAGCAAAAGCACTACAGAAACACACACATGCATGTATTGCTTTGGAGACTGTGAAGACACTTGGAGCAATCAGACCACATGTTTGGGCTGGTTTGAGCTCTGGCTGTTCTATTCCAATGAAAAAATTACTTCAATCTGATACCAGGAAGACTCCCATGTGAGTTGTATTCAGCTTCATGGATTATAAACCACTAATGTGTCTGCCAGTGGATATGGCATCAGATTTCTAGGTCTATGATAAGCTCTGGGTAAATTGTCTGGGATTTGGGCTAATTGTCTGGGATAGCTCCTTAGGTGCATGTGCAATGACAACAACCAGTCAGTTACAGTGATGGCAGATCAAATGACATCTAGGATTGCTTATTATAATGATGTAACTGAACTGTAACATTTATGTGCTATACAGCTCACAATTTCTCTTGGGAATTCTCCTGCAGAAGTATAGTAGCCCAAAGAATGGAATCTGTTTTACCATTTTGATTTGCACTTAAATCCATTCCTCTAACAATGAGATTGCAGTGCAAAAGTAGAGAAGTTTGACATAACTACTTAAAAATATCATTCCTACCCCAATCTCTCATCCATGCACAGAGGGTCAAACAAACCAAATCTCTAAACAGCAGCAATGATATAATTTCTGCTAATCCTTGAATTACCTTTCAGTTGAAGCAGACATGCTGCTGGTAGCAATTCTTGGACATTTTCTACTGTCACATGCACAGTTTCTGTATATACAAAGTCCAGCAGGATTTCCATGGTGGAGGCTGTCAGGCCCTGGATATCCACACAGGGTTTATCTTTCTCTGAGAGCTGTAAATTAAAAGGGAGACACAGCTTTATTTTTCATTATGTGATCAGAAAGCCCACAACACTCAGCAAGTTTCAAAATAAGATCTCTCAGAGGTTTCAACAGAGATTTGTCCTTTCTATTCTGGTGCTCACTGAAAGGATATAGGGAAGGAGGGCATTTCCCTACAGAATTCACTAACAGAATGAGTAAGAGACAAAGTTCTTTATGCATCAAAAGGACAGTCACACTGCACAGTAAAACCTGTGAGCTGAGATCTGAGTCAGCAGACATTACAAGTGTTAGCTGTGCAAGACAACTAAACTCTTCCATGCAGTACTCCAAGCTTTACTCCAAGGGAATTCCTCCCTAAGCTGGATGTGTGTGACACGCTGCAGTTCACATGGAGTCCCCACCCAAGTGTTGGCTCAAACTACGTTCTTTCACTGGATGAAAGAGGCCAATCCACACCCAGAGTCCAGGTATTTGATACATTTCAGTTCAGCACAGAAAAAAGGGGTTGGGGGCCAATCCCCAAGGCAGCACATGACTGATAAAACTGTTTACTATTTGGCAAACAAAGGCATTAATGTTCATTGTTCATTGGCTACAAGCTACCTAATTCTCCTATTGATTAGCCTTCTATGTTCAATTGGTTAACGATTTCCTTGCTTCTTATGCTAGTGAGTCCCAAGCTCAGTCTTTTTCTTCCTCTGGGTCACGAGACTTCTGGGGTGGCTGTGAATCAGTGGTCAGGACATGCCCCTGCCAGAATTGCCTTCAACCCATTCAGAGCTGAATGCAGCACAGCTGCTGAGATGGCTTTATCAATTTCTTCCTTATTTTGTGAGTTTTGCCAAGTGACTCTGCGGCCCAGAAATTTGGCATCTTTGTGCCCCCTATCAGCAGGACATCCTTCTGCCTGACCTTTTGTAACTTTGTCCTGGGCACGTCCAGCCCTAAACCTGAACAAGTCAATTCTTGACAAGTCAAGTAACCTTCCTTTCCAACCCCTGGGCATCTTCACCACCCCACTCTAAAATGAAGCCAAAGAAACAGCTTTCTCAACTGTTATTTTTCTGGTTCGTTCTTCAAGTTTATTGTGAACTTCATTCCTAAAATGAAATGAAGTAAAATGACAGTTTGTGCAGTGATGGCACTTACACAATCCAGACTCTGTCCCCTTTTTTATCACTTCTATGATTAATTATGGAATAATTATTTTTTCCAAGGAACATTATCCTCTCAACGGTCAATCTTTTGGAACAGCAAATTCTGTGAATCCATCAAACT
This sequence comes from Thryothorus ludovicianus, assembly GCA_013397245.1. Classification (NCBI taxonomy): domain Eukaryota; kingdom Metazoa; phylum Chordata; class Aves; order Passeriformes; family Certhiidae; genus Thryothorus; species Thryothorus ludovicianus. Next base: position 23,047 of record VZTB01011165.1, read on the forward strand.
TGCACAAAACATTATATTTCACAAAGCATCAGTTTCATGGCTCAGTGCCTCCAGCACAGAGCTGCTGCCAGAGCACACGATGATTCCTGACTGATGGACTGGCTGGTGGGCTCACTGATCACACTCTGCACATTGCTGCCACCTCAGCAGCATGGCTGCACCTCAAGAGATAATGATCTCCCTGTGGCATGCTGTAAAACCAGCCCCTGACTTCTGGAGCAGTCAGTGCAAGTACAATGCAGACAAAAGCTCGTGGCTCCTTTTGCCAAGAATGAGCCCAAATTGGTACAGCCAGCTGGGCAGAGGCTGGGAGCAGAAAGCATGGCCAAAGCACCATCACTGAGCTTCAAATCTACCACAGCTGGGGAAAAAGGGGGTGAGACAGAATACAGAACATAAGAGTAGTGGAAGCTACTCCTGCAGAGGCACTCCATGACACAGTAGAGATGCCTGCTGGGACTGAGCCCTGTCTGTGATGCAGATACACCTGCAGTAGAGAAGTACAGGAGGTAAGGGTGACTGACCCTTGAAGGAATTTGAGGGAAGAAGCCTTTCAAATCTTTTGACTCAGTGAACAAACTTTATGGCTTCCAAAGTCGGGAAGGAACAACAAATTACCTTGTCTGACCTGCTGTGTGACAGGCCAGGCATTGCATTCAGAACCTAAAACCAGTTCCTGCCTTGGGCCAGACAGAACATTCCTGAAACAAGACTAAGCTGTTTGTACCACAAAGGACACAGATGCCACCAAAGTTCAGAACTGATCAGACAAGACGTTCACATGATTCCAATAAGCAAAGGGAGACACAGACCATACATATTTAGGATCAAAGATGTTACAAACTTCTGTTGATCTCCTGTAAGCATCAGTTTTCACATCTCAGCCTGGAGCTGATCAAGAAGCTCCTGACCCATAATCAATCAGCCATGCACATACTCTCTTTATATTGCTGGCCACAAACCATGAGGACAAAACTAATATCATACAGATGATTACTTCCTGCTTCCTTTGTATTTCTGTTACATTCCATCCTTGGTTGTTATTTTTCTCATATACTCACATGCTAAGAATGCCTAGAAGGAAGGAGGAATTTCACCTAACGTGTGTGATGCAGAATCAGGATCCTAACATCATACCTTAAAGAGGGATCTCAGCGTGGAGACAACTTGATTCTGAATACAGAATCATGGAATGGTCTTGGTTGGGAGGGACCTTCCGTGGACCCTCTCAGTCAGTTCAAAGCCATTCCCCTTTCTCTTGTAACAGTGAAAATAGTCTCCCTCCATCTTTCTTGCTGGTTCTCTTCAGACACTGGAAGGCCCCTCTAGAGCCTTCTCCAGACTCAACAATCCCAATTCTCTCAGCCTTTCAACTTTTAAGAGTTGTTACTCTCACATAACCCTCCCCTGATAGGGGAGACTAGTCTTTTAAGTCCTCATTTAGGTAAAAAAAATGAACTGGACTCTTGATGTTTTCATTCTCCAGGTTGTTTAATCTTTCCTTATNACATATAGCATTGCACTGTAGCAAATTCTAAACAATCATCCCCAACACTACAGAATTTGGAGTAGATGAAGAAGAAGGAAGATCCACAAGGATCCTCCATCTTGTCTTCATTTACTTACCATTCTAACAAACCCAAAATCTACATTTTTCACCCCGTGATAAATTACATGTTATACTACTACCTAATTTACATTCCTGATGATTTTGTCTCATCCCAAAGTCTAGGAAGCCCTCTCCACGGACAAAGGTTAAAAGCAGTATTTTTCAGAGGGTTTTCATCCTTTAAAGCATGCAGAGGAATATTCTCTGCATTCTGGACTCCAACAAGACTCATAAGGACTCTAAGCTGAGCTCCAGCCTGTGTGTGCAGCATTAGAGAACTGCCTGCAGTGCTGAGTACTGGGCTGCTGGGACACAGACAGCCCCTTGCTCATCCATGCAGCCACACACTCGGACTCAGAATGCAAAATGATGGTGATACAACACTAACCAACACACAGGCCAGGCATTTCCTCCCCAAGGTGTTCACTGTTCACTTTCAAGGTTGTTCAGTGGCACCAGACACATCTCTGTAACTCTGCTGTCACAATTTCAGATTGATTTCCCACTTCGTTGTTCAATATCAGAGCTCTGCTCGCTCTCCCTGAAGGGAGTAAAGTAGCCAGGGATTGATACTCCCTCATACAAGAAACTTCTAACACCATAGGAAATGTGCAGCAGTACAGATCCCAAAATCAACTTCAGCATCCAGGAAAACAACTAAGGAGAGCCACTTAGAAGCCTCAGGAGTTTTACCTCAAGATGCCCAAGTTGCTGAAAGCTTTAAGGCAGGGGCTGCAGGTTACAGCTTTTTGAGAAACACAAAGTTGCTTCTTTCATTCTATCCATAAATCATTGTGCTGGGTTTGGCTGAAATAGAGGTAATTTCCCTCCCAGTGGCTGGCATGGGGCTGTATTTTGGATTTGTGCTCAATGTAGGGATGATAATGGAGATGTTTTTGTTATTGCTGAGCAGTGGTCACACAGAGCCAAGACCTTTTCTGCTTTTCATGCTGCCAGGCTGGTGAGGGGGCTGGGTGTACATGGGAGGTTGGGAGGGGACACAGCTGGGACAGATGACCCAAAGTGATCAAAGGCATGTTCCAGACCATAGGAATCACACTCAGTATATAAAGTGGAAGGCAGAAGGAAGGAGGGGGAGGGATGTTTGGAGTGATGGTGTTTGTCCTCCAAGTCACTGTCACGTGTCACAGAACCCTGCTCTCCATGGGATGGCTGAACACCTGCCTGCCCTTGGGAAACAGGGAGTGAATTCCTGGTTTTGTTTTGTTTGCATGTGTGGCTTTTGCTTTCCATATTAAACTGTCTTTATCCTAACCCATGAATTTTCCAGCTTTTACACTTCTGACTCCCTCTCTAATCCTGCTGGTGGGGGAGCAAGCACAGGGCTCTGAGGGGATTGGCTGCTGCCTGGGGCTAAACCATAACAATCATGAAGGAGAATGGGTCTAAAATTTTGCAACTCCTTTCTTACCCAAGGCTACTTCTTGTTTTTGCCTTTACTAATGCAGATACACAAAAGTACACTGGAATAAACACCAATTTCTTCTCACAGGGGAAGAGAAATGCTGGCATGACAGCGCTAATGTGTGGTTCACTGTACCCTGGAGAACAATCACAGCACAGGGAAGCTGACCATGTAAGAACCTGGAAACACCAGTTGTTTACTTTCAGAGTAATATTTCTCTGTTCTGGGGGAAAGAACCCTTTAATTTCTAGATGTCATGGGTTGCAATGTAAAATATAATCAGGGGTGTGTTATTCTATTATCATCTGGGATGGGGGCAGTGATGTGATCTTCTGTTGACAAGCCAGCTGATAAGAAACCATCAAGAGCAGTTTCCTTATCTCTTCCACCACCCATCCTCCCTCCAGGGATAGATCTTCTGCTCATGGGCCATTGAGTCCCACGGATAAACTTCCATCATCCCATTGGGAAATGCTCCAGCCAGGGGGGAACCGAGCCCCTCTACCAGGATAAAAACCTGAGCCTTGGAACACCAAGGCAGCCTTTTCCACTGCACTCCCAGAGGAAGAACAGGCCCATCCATCACCACTGGGCCTTCAGCAGAGGCTGCACCTTTCTCCAGGATCACTGCTCCAACAGAGCCACAGCTGCTGCTCCAGGAGGGCTGCAGCCACCATTGCAACTGGACTGCAACCAACACCCTGACCAAGAGGGTGTCAGGTTGTATTCTGACTCTGTCAGTGATTTTCTTTTTTCTTTATTGCATGTATTTTGTTTCCTTTTTGCTTTATTTTCCCTTTTCCTAATAAATTGTATTTCTCACTTGAGGTGTCTTACTGGTTTTGCTTCTCAAACCAGAACACTAGAACACAGTCTCCAAGAGAAGACAGAATAGTTTCTTTCTGAGGTGGAGCCAGTGATCAGCTCTTAAAAGATCCCAAGTTATGTTAACTTGGCCAAACAAAGACAAATACCAGTGCACAACCAAGATCCAGGGGAGATAAAACTGCGCTGCAATTTTCACTACAAGGAACAGCCCTGCAGGTAAAACTGAGGGTGTTTCAGTCCTCCCACACTACCCAGTACAGGGGCAAAGGAAAGTGTTGTAAAAAGCCTAGGGTTCAGCAGGTGATTAGTGGTTTCTCCTCACTCTGTAAAATGGGAAGAGAAGATGAAAACAAATTAATACTAAGCTAGACTGAGAACTTTCTAAAATATCAAGTCAGAACTGAAAGAAGGAAGGAAAATTGAGACACAGAGAGGCAAAGGCAGTTCTTTGTGATAACAATATCTGCTGACAGTCTCTGAGTAGTACTGGCCATGCACAGATGTGACACCAGGAATACTGTGGCATAACCCCAGGACAAAAGGCCAGGAATGCCATGGCATAACCCCAAGATCAGTTCTGAACAAAGCCTCGTGCAGCCCAGCCTGGAACATCAGAGCAGCCAAGCAGTCCCCAGACGTGCAGGAGACAAGTGACAGAATGCTGAGGAGGCCCTGGCAGGACCATGACACCACACACACTCTGAGCTCCCTGGAGTCCCAGCCTGGCCAAACCCTGCACCCACACATGCCTGGAGAGTGTCCAAGCACTGTCCCATCACAGGCCCCGACACACTTGTCACTGACACACACAGGAAACATGTCCACTCTGAGGCTTACCAAGCTTCCCTTTCCTGGAAGGAAGCTCTCCCACAAACACTCTGTAATTGTGTGCCCCATGGCAGGTCGGTCACTTTAGGGTTTCCATAACAAAGAAGCAAGTTTGGAAAAAAACACAAACTGAAGCACAAGAAAAAGAACCCTTAAAGCAGAGGCATTGTGGAAGCACGAGAGAGCAAGCAATTCTGCCCACAGAGCACAGGCATTTTCCCAGGAAGAATTTAATTTCCCAGGAAGATTTACATGTCTGAATGAAGGTCACCACGATGTTACAGTTAACAGCAGTGTAACGAAGCAAGGAGAGACAGCTCAGACCCAAAGCATACCAACCCCCAGCCTCTGTTAGCAGCCACAAAGAATGTTCTGGAGCACACAGAGTGATTGGATCTCTGCACACTGCCTAGACCAAGTCCAGAAATCAAAAGCACTGTCAGGAACGTGGAGGAAAACCCAGAGAAGCAGAGATACTTTGCTGTAGTTCTGAGCACCTAGAGCTACTGGAGAACAGAGGACTTCAGCCTCCAGGGAATGAATTAGCTTTGTGTGTTTTCTTAATTTAATTACATTTCCTTTATGCAGAGAAAGAACACAAACCTGATAAATTCACAGATTTCATGAAGATATGGACCAAAAAAAATATTGGTCTGTGGTTAGGCCACACATGCATTGTTTTGGTTCCTTTGCACAGGACTGTAGGAACTGAGACACCTGCTGCCCTGACAGCACTGAGAAAAGTGGGCACACAGAGAGCTCTGCCACAGCCTTCATGCCTAGGTAAAACAAAGAAAAAAATCATTCTCTGCTGCAATGTCTCTTGGGCTACCAGGGAGGGGCTTCAGGACTTGTGAGCTACTTAATGATGTTTCTCTCTGCTAATGGGGAAGGTGGTAGGATAAGGAAAGCATCTTCCATGAGAAAAAGCTGCAAAGATTGACTCAAACTTACAAAGACAAAGCATCTGACGTTGAACGGTGAGTGCCAGTTCTAGCTGAAGGAGTGCCTGTCAGTGACTCAGGGAAACTGCACACAGATAGTGCAAGTCTCACAGGAAGGGCTGAGAGCCAAGGTGCTCACAGGTGAGATGTGCTGAGGGCAGCACCCGGGGCTCAGAGCCACCCCAGCCCCAGTGACACCTCCACGGCAGGAGACCAGCAGAGCCCAGCACCAAGAAGAGCCCAGGGCACGCATCAAACACCCTCCCTTGCACAGAAAGGGTTGCCCAGACTTCACAGCACAGCTCCCACAGCTCGGCACCAGGGCAGGAAAGATGCCCAGAACCACAGAAACCACAAATCTCCACTAGAAAAATAAGTACATGCATCAGAACACTCCGGCTTGGCAGATCAGCCTGGCAGCTTGCTGGGCACAGGGTGGATGCAGCAGACCATGAATCAAGGCCACAGCCCCTGCCACAACCTCTTAACTCCCCATCAGGTCACAATAAAGGGCTCTGGGGCCACCACAAGAAGACACAGAATACCTCGAAGGACTCCAGGGCTAACAGGACAGAATCCAGAGGGCTGCAGGGCCAGCAGGGGGGGAATTCACAGAGACCCAGGGCCACCATGGTGGGACCTGGACCCATAGAGAAATCCAGGGCCATCGTGGGGAAATCCAGAGAAACCAAGGGCCACCATGGAGAAACCCAGGGCCACCACGGGGGCTCCTGAGGCACCCAGAGCCACCATGAAGGGATCAAGAACCACAATGTGGGCATCCTGAGCAAGCACAGGTAGTATCCAGTGGACTCCAGGATCCCCACAAGGGGATCCTGGGCCTCCATGGGGGGATCCTGGCCCAGCTGCTGAGCAGCTCAACAGAGAACAGCTCAAGCATTGGGCGGCCCTGCCTCCTCCACCCACGGAGCACCCAGGGCCGGCGGCAGCACCGACCTCGCTGGTGAACATGGCGCAGAAGTAGTCGCTGCAGGCGGCCAGGACGATGCGGTGGGCCGGGAAGTCCTTGTGCTCCACGCGGAGGGTGACGTCGCAGAGCGTGTTGCTCTTACGCAGGGCGTTCATGGCGTTGAGGATGGACTTGGCGTGGGAGTTGGTCATGATGTCCTTGGGGGGGGCCATGGCGCGCGGCACCTGCGGGCACAGCCAGCACGGCCACATGGCACGGCGCCCGCCGCCGACAGGGGGCGCTGCCGCCGCGCCGCCCCGCCCGCCCTCAGCGCCCGCC
>VZTB01011165.1:36806-67288 GCA_013397245.1 Thryothorus ludovicianus
TCTGTGTCTGTGTGTCTGTGTCTGTGTCTCTGTCTGTGTCTGTATGTCTGTGTGTCTCTGTGTGTGTCTGTGTGTGTGTCTGTCTGTCTCTGTGTGTCTGTGTGTCTCTGTCTGTCTGTGTCTGTCTGTCTGTGTCTGTGTGTCTGTCTGTGCCGTGCGGAGCTGCAGCAGTGCCCGCACACCGCGCGAGGGCAGGGGAGCTCCGATCCCGCCCGGGAACGGCTCCTGCTGGCACCAGCGAAGGGAGAGCGACACAAACTCTGCGCGTGTGTGTGTGTGTGTGACAATGGCTGGAAAGACTCCTGGGATTTCTCCAAGGAGGAGATAAGGGTCCCTCTAAGCTTACCAGGGCAATATCTGAGTGTTACAGAAACACAGAATGCTTTCAGGTGGGATGGACCTTAAAGTTCATCTTGTTCTACTCCCTGCCGTGGGCTGGGACACCTTCCACTGGATTCATTTGTTCCAAGCCCTGTCCAACCTGGCTTGGACACTTCCAGGGATCCAGGGGCAGCCACAGCTGCTGTGGGCAACCTGTGCCAGGGCCTGCCCACTCTCACAGCCAAGAATTCCTTCCCAATATCCCATCTAACCCTGCCCTCTGACAGCAAGCCATTCCCCCTTGTCCTACTACTCCAGATCCTTGTCCAAAGTCCCTCTCCAGCTCTCTTACATCTCCTTTAGGTCCTGGAAGGGGCTCCAAGAAGAGCCTTCTCTTCTCCAGGCTGAATAGCTCTCCCAGCCTGTCTTCAGAGCAGAGGAGCTCCAGTCCTTGGAGCATCTCCATGGCCTCCTCTGGACTCTCTCCAGGAGCTCCATGTCCTTCCTGTATCGAGGCCCTCAGACTGGCAGCAGCACTGCAGGTGGGGTCTCACCTGAGTGGAGCAGAGGGGCAGAATCCCCTCATTTGCTGCCCACAGATCTTTTGATGCAGCCCAGGACATGGAGGGGTTTCTGGACTGAAATGTGAGTGTTGCTGTGCTGTGTCCAGGTTGCTCCAGACTTTCTCCATCTTGATTGCAGTGTCCAAGGCAGTGTCCTGGCTTTGATATGGGAGCAGGTATAGCACATCTGTGGTCCTGCCCTCTTGATGGGATGGCTGTGGAAGCATTTCCATCCTGCTGTAGAGCAGGTGTTCTGTAAGGCTCCTGTGTCCTTGACCTGTTTCCTGAGGCTGAATGCCCTGACACCAGCCCTGGAAGGGGTGATCTCCCAACAGCATCAAGCAGTACTGGCGGCTGTGGGATCTGGGAATTGTTCCTGTCCCTCAGGCTTGGTGTGGGGCTGTGCCACTCCCTGCAGAGCCCACCTGCTGGCTGCCATAGTAGGCACTGGAGCTGCTGCCACTGGGGCCAGTCTCTTTTCACCTTGTGCCACACACTGAATCACTGTTTCTGTTTCATAACCTGTTTTATTTTGCTCCCAATGGCCATGTGTTGTGCCTTAGGGACATCTACTCACCTCTTGTGATTGGGCACCCGCGGGGGAACATGTCCCTGATGGCTTGTGAGGAAGTGACTGTGGGACCCAGCCTGTCTCTGCCTCTTGCCTTCACCTTTCTGGAATGGGTATCATCCAAATTGAGACCCTCCATTTCACAAACAACCTTCAGTCTGTGTCTCTTTCCTACAATACCATGACATATGTGACCTGTACTCTTTCCCTTCCATGCCCCTTGCTGGTATGGAGGGTTGGAGGGCCAGACTTAGGAGTCCAAGTGATTCTATGGGACAAGTAATGAAGAGAGAAGGATGACAATGTACTTAAAAGGCTAAAACAAGAGGACCAGAGTGGGGGTAATGGACGGGAACATTCTCTGTTTTCTCCACACTCCTAGGACGGGTCTGGTCCATCCTGCCCGGATGGGAGGACACATAGAAAATAATTATATAATTATTTAAAAATTAAGGAAAATTAAATCCTGTAGTTCAGAGGAGCTTTTTTGCCCCCCTTCCCTTGCAATTGAGTTTCATTCTTCTGGTGTTGGGATAAGCCAGCATGATAAGGACCCCAGTGCAATTGATGCAAAGACTCATGGTTTTCTAAGGTTTCAGACAGGGATTTCATGGGCTGGAAGATGCAGAAAAAAAAGCCAAAAGAGCCTCACCATCAGGTCTAATGGTAATTTTGTTTCTGATGGAAATGCTGGGCAGCCCAGCTAGGGGAGATGATGAGTCTGTGACTTAGGAATAAGGGAGAGCTGGTTGGGAATGTGGTGACTGATGACAGCTTTGGCTGCTAGACTCACAGCTTGGTGGATTTGAGAGAAGTTTGGAAGGCAAGCAGCAGAATAACAATTCTGACATCAAGAAATCAGACTTTGGTGTGTTTAAGGGTTAATTTACTCTTAGAGGGCCTCTCAGAAAAGCTGCTCAGTCTTCAAGGACAGCAGAAGGGCCCAGACTGGTCTGCAGACAGCCAAGCCAGCATGGTAGGATACCAGTGTGATTGAACAGGGAGCTCATGGCTAAACTAACTGAAAACCCTCCACACATTAAATGCACAGAAAGAGATATCCAGGATGGGCTGCCCAGGAGGAACACTTGAGTGTGCAAGGGTGGAGTTAGGAAATGTCTTCCCGCAGAATGGGCATAAAAAGGGTTCCAAGCTTCCCTAGCATGGCCTCCTTGGTATCCATGCCTAGAGACAGAGCTCAGGAGAGAGAGGTAAATTAGAGGAAGAGAGAATGACAGGTCATGAAAGGAAACTGGATGTAGACAGCCCTGTAGGATGGTACAGGCTGTATAGAGGGCCCTGAGGGAGCTGGCTGATGTCATTGCAGGGTCATTCCATAGCACTTTTGAAAACTTGGCAGCTGTGGAAGGATCCTGATGATTGCCATTAAGAAGACCAGTGTCATACCCTTCTACAAAAAGCACAAAAAGAAGGTTCAGGATTGACTGCTTGTTCAGCCTCACCTCAGTCCCTGAGTGAGTTTTGTAATAAGTAGATCCTCCTTGAAACCACGTCCAAGGATGTGAGGGCACTCAAAGGACAGCAAAGCTCAACCCCCTGCTGGGTTGTGTTAGTACCAGTGCAGCTGGTGTGTGGAGGGAAGTGTGTGTTTGTCCCTGTGTGGTACTCAGGAGGTCACACCTGATGTGCTGTGTCCATTTTGGGCTTCCCCATGGATGGAGATGTATTGTAGGGTCAACTCAGGTGGCTAGGACTGAAGCACAGGGAAAATGAGAGGCTGACAGAGCTGATTTCATCTGGAGGAGAGAGGACAAAGGGGACATCTTGCTGTCTGCCACTGCCTAATGTGTGGCCACGTCAGAGGGGCACGTTGGAAAGGCAAGAGGCAATTTCAGCAAGGGAAGTTCTGCTGCAGAAGTTTTCCCATTTAAGTGGTGTAGTTCTGGGACTGGTCCTGGGAAGCTGGTAGAATGCTGAGCAGCCTGTTCTGGCCCTGGGATTAGTCCAGCTATGGGGAGGGGATTAGACTTGAGTTTTCCAGAGGGCTAGTCTGACCAAAATTGTTTTAGATTTCATCTCTCTGCATAAAGGACTGTATTTGCATTTGATCTAAACATCCCATTTAGGACCATAAATGTTCCAGCATTTATTTTGTATGCAGGTTTTGTATATAGTATTATATTATGTTTTTTGATATTTGATTTTTTCCCTGTGCAGAAGTTCTCCGAGATCCTTTGGACAGGCTGATTGCTGTTATAGCACATCTAGAATAGTCTAAAGTATTTCAAAATCATAAATTGCCATTAAGAGATTTTCTGTTTGGCAGTGTAGTTTTTACTAACACGTTTTGCTTACAGGCTTTCTTTGCATAGTGATAGTGCTCCAAAATCCCTCTGTAGTTCACCAGAGCCAGATGAAATTTCCTTTAGCTGTGTTTTGCAGCCCTGAATGCTTTGCAATGTTTTTTTCTAAACCAGTCTGTGTTTTAGTGTCAGATAACGAGGTCCAGGGAATATGGAACTGGGTCAGTTCGTACATTAACAAGAAGGTTTGGATGTAAGTGAAATAAAGATGAACAGGCAAATGTTTCTCTGCCTATACACTGCTGAAAAAGCTGATGCTTTGAGAGTCTTGATATCTGCAAAATTTTTCTGTTAAGACTTCTCTGTTGCTGTTGGATTCTGGACATCTGCTTCCTCTAGACTAAAATGATAGAGCCCACCTTGTCTAGGTTTCATTAAGAAAGTCATAAGGGTTTTTCTTTTATAGCATTGCAATGGACTTGTTGATATTCTTTGAGTGATGGGATTGTTGGGGGGTGGGAAATGGATAGGAGGCTATTTATGTAGGAGAGATTGCTGCCATCATGTGCTTTAAAGTTTTATGGGGTTATAGGCAGTAAGAGTAATAATTCTTCTATGAGCCATACCTCCTGTCCCTGAAATTCTAGTAAATACAAGATCACACTGTACAGGAAAAATGAACTCCCCAGAAAATGAAGTTCCCCAATACTATGGATTGTCAGAAATGTAATGAAGTTTCCTTTCTTTTTTTATTTTCTCTTAATTTTAAATTCTCAAGGTCCATCCCGTGGATATGTGTGCCTACAGCCCCCACAGAGCTTTGCCAGAAGGTTGAACATGCCTGTCCTCGATGGCTGTTTTGCTTGTGAGTTGGTCTGCAGGCCTGAGTCTCTCCTGTCTGATCCCAGGGAGTTAGAAACTCTGCAGGAGGCTGATACCACCAGGAAAATTCCCTGCACTCATGGGTATCACTGTGGCCCTGAAATTCCCAGTGATCCATATGAGATGGCAGCGTAATCTGGGAAGGGCCATGCAGTGTGCTCTGCAGTCACATTCCCTGTGCTGGACAGAGGAGGCATTTCTGCTGGGATGACAGTCTGGGGCACAGGAGTGAACAGCTCTGGGCCTGAGGGCAGTGTGAGTATATTCTGGCTGGGGAGAGGCAGAACCAATTGGAGAAGACAGAGAGTCATTACCCCCAGCTTGCTGAAAACAGTCTGTGTGCTCAGCCTGAGCTGCCTGGGTGCCCTGAGTCAGCCAAGGTCCAGTTTCTTTTCTTTCCCTTTCAAATCTGGAAACTCTTCATCCTGCACTGGAATGGCCTGGACTCAATAAGGCTGGTAAGATGAATCTCATCCAGATCAGCAGCCTTTAGCTAACACTCTTTGTTCCTTGTGTCTGACTGAGCTCTAATTTCTGGTAAGTTCTGTTGGTTTTATTTTTTTCCTTTTCAGAAACTTTCTCTGGAGCAAAAATGTCATATGAAAAAAAAGCACTTTCAGCTTGGACGGACTTGTTTCTGGAAGGTGAACTGCATCTCACCCCATGGTGTGCATGTGGTAAGGCAGCTGCAATTTCTGCCACCATTTTGAGCTTGTGGAAGGCATTTAGAGGTGAGGGTTAGATCCCTAGGCACAGTGTTTGGAACACAGACCCTCAGTTAAGGATGAAGGACTTTGCTGATTTTTTCCTCTTTCTCACATGATGGATAAATTCACTTCACTATAAGCTCCCCAAGGGATTGTTAACAGTAGTCATTAAACACTGCTAAGAAGGGGGAAAAAGGGCTTTGAGAATGTGTCTGTCCTGATCACTGTTGAGGCAATGATAGAGCAGATATTCAGGTGGAGGAAGCTGCTGCTAAGAGCTGGCAAAGAGATTCCTGAGGATGCAAAATGTCAGAAGCCAGGAGCAGCCACTTGGGGGAGGTAAGGCAGAAGCTTCAGTTAAGTTAGAGAAGGAAATTCTCCCTGCCAGAGCTGCTGTGTAGAAGGGGGTAAGGTTCTGTTGGTGACCTGGGCCAGGGGATTTAGCATCTGTTCCCTGTGATCTGGAACACAGACCTCAAGGGCTTTCCTTCTCCAACACTTCTTCTTATGATATTCCTCTCCAGACTTCTGTGCAGATAATCTTTAAAATCTCTTCCAACCCAAACCATTCTATGATTCTATGATTTTCTCTCTTCCCTCTCTCCTTATATTGACTGCTAAAGATATCTGTAGTGCCTGTGGATAAGGGAGATGAGGAGATATGGAATGGCCTGTGCAGTACAACTTCTCTGATACAAAATATTTTTGCTGTTTCTTGCTCATGTGGGAGGATGAGGAAGCTGGTAGTGTAGCATATGTGATGTCTGGCTGTGGCTTCCCAACTTTGTGTTCTGCTGTTGTTTGAAGACTGGAATTTTCAGATAAACCTGCAAGAAAAGGGGCTTTCCAAAAATCCTAACCTTGGTACACTCATTCCATGGAGATCTGGAGGACAGGTGCTGGCTTCTGCTGTCCATGGTGGGATGGCAGTAGAATCCAAAGGACCAGTGCTCCAGTTCACCCTCAGGAGCAGCCACCACTGCCGTGACAGGATTGGCCTGGTAGAGAATCCATTCAATGCCTGTGGCCCAGGGGCAGCTGCAGTGGAGCTGCAGGATGAGACTGGGGACCAGTGCCCAAGGCAAGAAGCTGTGAAATGTTGACCCTTTGCACAACAAAGGGCCCAGGGTCCTGTGGCCAGGCCAAGGACTTGGACACTCAGAGATGTGGTAGGAACCAAGGACCCCCAGATTTCCCTGTCCTTAGACTGTGATGGGATAAAAGCCCAGGGTTTTCTTTGTTTAGGGTGCCTTCTCAGAGGCCCCAGCTAAAGCTGTTAATTTGTTGTTTAGCTATTGCACCATGATTCAATTCTTTTAAGGATCAGGACATTTGAGACTCTTATGGAGTCCTCTGATGGGAAACTCAGGATGGAACTGGTGAAAAAACCTGGAGTGACTCAGTGAGTGTTGGGGTGCAGCTGCTGAGGGGCCTTGGTCCCAGCTCAGGTGCTGGGACAGTGACAGCCGGAGTGGCCCATGGATGCTCTGACAGGGGAGTTCCCTGGCCAGGCCCAGACTCCGTGTGATTGACGTGTGCTCCCTTGGGAATTGCCATTTCCTTCTCATTGGCCAAGGTGCAGCCTTGTCAGCACATCCCCATCTCTGCCTGTGCTCTCTGCAGAGCACACAGGGCCCCAGCCTGGCTGTCCTCAGGGGCACAGATCTCCTCAGCCTGCCCTAGTAATGCTCCATGTCTTGGAAAGGCTTTGGCAGGACAGGCCTCACAGTCAGGTAAAACTCCTCATTCCCTGCAAGACTCTGGGGCTCTGGGATGTTCCTTATTCACAGAGTCATAGAATCATTAATATTGGAAAAGACCTCAAGGTCGTTGAGTCCAACCTGTGCCCAATCCCCTCCTTGTCACCTAGCCCAGAGCACTGAGTGCCACATTCATGTGTTCTTTGGGCACCTCCAGGGATGGGGACTCCAAACCTCCCTGGGTAGCTCCTTCCAGTGCTTAACAAATCTTTCAGGAAAGAAATCCCTCCTGATGTCCAACCGACATCCCCACGTGATCCAGAACATCAATGTCTTGAAGTGAAGGGCCCAGAAAAAGAGAAAATTGCCCCCTGTCAAAAGAGAGAATTGCACTCTTCAAAGCTTTGCTCATTCAACTCACACGGACACCTTCAGATGTGCAGGGCAGTTTTATTTCTGTTATAAGTGATTTTATTCAGTGTGGGGTGATGAGGGGTGTACATAGCAGGGATGGATTCCCAGAGACAAGACCGAGATGCAAGAGGGGGGAGGAGGAAGGTAAAGACAGAGAGGTGGGGATGAATGGAGGATCTTAACAGCTGGGCTGTCATGGCAAGGTAGGGGAAGGTCAACCAGGCTCAGGAAACTGAACTGGAACCTGCTTTGCCTTAATGTGTCTTTTCCCTTTGCCCCTAATGTAACTGTTCCTGTTGTGACATTGCCCTCACTGTCTTCCTCAAATGTTTCCAATGTGGTGACAAAAGGAAATGTGAAACTCCAGCTGTGGAATGTTCCAAACCAGGAGTTTAAAAAAAAAGGGGAGGAGGAAGGGGGAAAATAAAGGTCTGAAAATGAGAATGGGAGAAGGAAGAGGAGAGGTGGGTTAGAGGGGTTAGGCAAGGAAAATAATCCGGTTATTTTAATTGATTGACTCGAATGGCAAAATTACAAGAGAAAAACAGAGAAAAACAGAAAATTAAAAGCATAAAAGGATTTTTTTTCCCTGGAGGGCTTGGAGTAAAACAACTGCAGAATTTTTTGTGCAATTGTTTTTCTGTTTATTGACTGGCTCCATGGGGCAGTACAGCAAAAGGGTGGAAGAGCCCAGCTGTGTAGGAACTGGAACTTCTTCTGGGCATACCTTGAACCTCAATGGCAAACTTGACCTCAATTTACCATCTGCTTTTCCCTTCAGTATTAGAGTTGCTTTAGCTGTGTTGCTGAAGGCTGTAGTTTCCTGAACAGCTGATTTTGGGAGAAGTATTCATTGCCACCGAAACAACTCATCTGGTTCCATCCTCCTCTCTTTGCCTGGTTCAGGGAAGCATCCACAATGAAAATGGCTGTTGTTGTTGTTGTTGTTAACCTCAAACTTTTCCTAGGTGCTGTAACATGGCTGCTGGATTTTATCCCTGGACTGGCAGCAATTCTGGATCAGCCCTTCCCACACACTGTGGTGTAAACATGGATGTACACTGACGAGAGGAGGAGCCAATTTTTGCCTCTACTCACCAAGTTCCTGTCCCTTTTTGTATCTCCTACAGCTTCTAAAATGTACTCTTCAGCTGTAAGTGTTAAAATTACATTGTTTTTATTACAATGATTCCCTAATGTTTGGGGTCAGATACTGTGCTTGGATGAGATCAACTGTGCATCTCCCTCTGCTTCCCACCTGTGCAGTGTGGTGGGGAACCCTGGACATGAGGCTGGGAGTCTGCTGGACAGCTGAGACCATGACCATGCTCAATCAGGACCATGGGTCATGTTCTACAGGTTGGAAGATTTCTTTGTTTCTAAGACTATCCCAGATTGCTGGAATGTCACCCTACTTTCTTCAGTTTTCTAGTGCACTTTACAGCTTGATGTTTTTTGTAGTTCGTAGTTCTTTCTCACACAGGGGTGTTATAATTAAAAGCATGTTAATGTTAAGATGAGGTTGTTTACATACTTTCTTTTAGAATAAAAAAACAATTGATGGACAGTTGTCTTGACCAATAGGATGGGAGAGCTGTCAACCTTCTCCTCCAATCCCTAATCTGTGTAGAAATGCTATAAATATAAAGTCAGATGTTATAATAAATAGTTCTATACCTTTTCACCAGTGTCTGTGTGTGTCATTGTGTGTCCAACAGCGACACTGGATAAGGGAAGGGAGACAATTTCCCAAAGAATCTAAACTCTCCAAGCAAAGAAAATGCTGTTATCAGGAGAAGGGGAAAATGAGAGATTAGTTTGTAGATGGCTTTGCTGTCAGCTTGATTTACACTTCAGGAAAATCACCTAACTGGTGTAAAGAAGATCTCATAATATTTCTGTGATGTGAGTGGTTGGACAGTAAATTCTGGTTTAGGTTGTTGTTGTTGATGTGTGTCAGTCACTGCCTTCAAACCCAGCACTGTGCTACTTATGATGATGGCATCTCCCATATCCCATGATGCGTTCTGCTCTTTATTTTGTATTTTATTTCAGAACACTTTGAAAAGGGATAAATAAAAAAATGGATTCTAATTGTCCTGATGGTCACAGTCCTTGTGCTGATGATGTCATAAATGAATGAACAGTGCCATAGCACTGTTGGAGTACTTTGGCAGCCTGGCATTCTGCTCTGTTATTTTTGGGTGATGGAAACCACATGGAGTAATGAAAGAGAAGGTTTGATTTTTTTAATGGTGAAAAGACGTCCCATTACTTTCAATGTTTTGGGCTACAGCATGCCTGCT
The DNA here is from genome assembly GCA_013397245.1 of Thryothorus ludovicianus. Classification (NCBI taxonomy): domain Eukaryota; kingdom Metazoa; phylum Chordata; class Aves; order Passeriformes; family Certhiidae; genus Thryothorus; species Thryothorus ludovicianus. Next base: position 46,535 of record VZTB01011165.1, read on the forward strand.
TTCCTTCTCTGGGGTTCAAACATTATAATTAATGATACAATACTATCAGTGGTTCAGTGTTGGTGGCATTCACTGCACCATACCCATGAGGAGCACTGGTGGGTCCCAGATTTCACCCAGCCATCATCACACTCTGCCTTCAACAACAAAGCTTTAAATTCAAAGCAGATTATTTCAGCATGTTGAGCAAATGACCTCACTGGCTACTGCTAAGTCCCAGAAGAGCCTTTGGAGGATGTTTCTTGCCATACACTTGATTCCTTTTAGTGTTCTTGTGGCAGAACTGCCATCTTTCAGCTGTAAATTGAAGCTTTGCATGTTCCTCCCTTGTCACCTGCTCCTCCACAGATAGTTGGTCTGACTTTGAATGCTTAAGGCAAGAGCATCTGTGGCTCTTTTAGGTACCAGGGGGGAAAAAGGGGATGAAGGTTATGGGCAAAATGCTGACCAGTGAGTCAGAACAGAAGGCTGGCATTGACAGTAAGATGTTCTAGTCGTACTTCTTTCAGTTCCCTAACACTGGTGTTCAGATGCTTCCTTGAGTAGGTTCCACCAGTATTACTTCTTTACATATTAATGCATAATTATTAATGAGAGTACCAAAACTGGACTGTAAAACTTCACAGTGCTGCAATGTCAGTCATGGCAAGTAGAGCTGGGCTTGTAGAGATGCTCTGGAGGCCAGAAGAAGTCCAACATTTTGGTTCAGTCAGGGGAGGTGAGAGCCACAGCTCTGAGAAGACAAGAGAGATTATATTGCCATGCTGATCCAGTGCTGTGTTCTCTGTCTAACAGACGATGTTGGATACTGTTGACAAATCCCTAATCCCCTTCATTCCATGCTGGGAAGCCGTGGTTACTGCTCTGCCCCCAGCTGGGAATAAGCCCAGCTCCACACCCTGCAGCAGAGAGCAATTTCCTTCCTTTCTCAGGATGATGCACAAGGCAGTTTGGGATGGGAGCTGTGGAACTTTGGGGTAAGGTGAGGTGTTTTTACAAAGAAATAAGTGAATAATATGCCCATATTGAAGTCACTGGATGTGTGTGTGTGTGCACGTGCCTGAGATCAACTATTCCCACAAGATCATTTACTCCCCAGCACAAGAATGGCATGAACTTCCTGGGGAGAGTCCAGTGAAGGACCATAAGGCACCTCTGATGTGAAAAGGAACTCAGGGAGCTGGGATGTTTTATCTGGTGGACAGAAAGCTGAGGAGGATCTTCTCAATGTATCTGAATACCTGATGGGGAGATTGAAGATGGGTCAGACTCGTCTTAGTGTTGCCCAGTGAATGACAGGACAAGAGGTGTTTCAGAGGATTGTTCAGAGAAGAAAATCTGACTGGAAACAGTTGTGGGCAAGCTGCAAGAGCTGACCCTGCATCAGTGGGGAGGTTGGATTAGGTCATCTTCCAGCTTCAGTGATTTCAATTCTATGATTTTATGATTATTCTTGATGCAGATTTGGAATTATGTGGATTAGTCTTAAGAATAAGGGATAATAATTACATGCATACTTTAAAAGCAGACTATGCCCATTAATTTCTTCCCACTAGAATCACTGACATTAAAAAGTCTGATAGTTAATAGTGATATTATTAACATTTAAAAGACAAATGAAAGGTAGCCTTTGAGCAGACAGAAGAAGATTATCTGGAGTATAAAGGAGCAGAGGAGATGAGGAGTTGGAAGTACTCATCAAGAAGTACTGGAAGCTGAGAGAAGGGAGAATATAAATATTCCCCAAGCTTCAGTTCAGTACAGCAGACAGCCTTGGCTCTTGCCAGTCAAGAGTTTGGTGCTCTGCTCTTCCATTCAGCCTACTCGAGGAAGCATCTGAACTGCTGCTCCTCACTTCTGGAAGGAATGAGATATCACCTGCTGCTTCTGAGCAATACCTGCCACAGTTGGGTAATGCAGGGCCCTCTGCATCCTCAGACCAGGGGAGGTGGGAACTCTCGGGTATGCCCTTACACCTAACTCCCATCAAAAATGGCAATATAAGAGCATCCCAAGAACCCTGTGACTGGGGCATGGGGGAGATGGATGTGACCCACGTCCTGAATGTGCAGCTCCTGCTGCACCCACCTGCAGCCAATATCCAAAGGGCAGAGTGTCCTCGCTGTTTCTGGTCTGCTGTCTGTGCTTTTACACACACCTATGGTCCTGGGGGGGCCAAAGGAACCTCCTCTCGAGTCAGCACTGCTGCTTGATTCCTTGAGAAGCTGCACAAAGGGCATATTGCAGAATATATGGGAAAGAGAAGAGCCAGCTGCAGCATTCCACAGCTCCCTCCATGCTTCACTGCACACTGAGGCTTTACGAACTGTCAGATGATCCTGGCATTTGTTTCCATTTATAAGTAGGTACCAAAGTGCTTCAGAAAACATCTCTCTGCATCCCTAAGCACCTGTGCATTGCTGACACCTGTGTCCTGGGAGCCCTTTAAGACAGGAATTGTGACCACTGTGGCCGCTGTGACCACTGTGACCATTACCCATCACTCTGCCCCAGACAAACCTTAGTTCTTTCAGCGCTGTATGTCTTGGGGCAGGGGTGGGAGGCCACAGAAGAGGTCGAGGTGTTTGATGTAGTTTGTGACTGACCAGTATTTGAGTGGGATTCTTCTTCCTCACAGTCTCAGGGAAATTACTCCAATTTTGAGGCATTCAGGAAGCTGGAGCTTTTTACTATTTTCCAGGTTGACTTTTCTCATTGGGAACTCAGCTTTTCCTGTGATTTTTCCCAAGTGTCCCCTTGACAGTTGTGTGTACCTTGTCATCCTCAATACATCCAAAGAGAAGATGCAAGGTCTGGAGTTTGCTGTATACCTGGGATCATGGAGAGAGTTTGCACACACTTTGCTTTCATCCAAGGTTTAAGAAATCTCTGAGCAGAATATTTCCAATAATAGTTCTGCTTCCCAGCAGGATACTCCCCAGAACAGGAAAGTGTACTGGCCAGAGGAATCAGAGCAGACTGTCAACTCTTCATCCCCTTCCAATCCTGCCTCCTCTGCACCAAGTTTCTGGCTATTGCCTTTCAAAGTGGTGCCTCTACCTCCTCTGCCTGGGAAACATCCAGCTGAAGCAAGGCAGATTTCAGAATGACGTGTGGCTTTAGTCTCCACTTACTGTGCTCGTACCTGAAGGCTCTGAGGAGAGCCAGCTCTTGGCTGCATGAAGGCAATGGGGCTTTTACCCAGCACAGGATGCCACCAGTTTCTTGCTCCACACTCCTCCCTGGCTCACAGCTGTCTTTGGGGTCCACCCCTGTGTCTTTTGTAGCTGAGCCCTCTGAGAGACCATCCATCAGATCTCACCTTTTCCTGTGCCAGTCTGCTCATCTTTGAGTGTTCCACCTTGAAATTCTGGCAGAGACCATGGAATGGGGCAGATACAAGGGAAACCTCCACCATGGGCAGTACAGATTGAAGATCACAGTATCTTTACCTTGAGAAATAAAGCTGTTATATTTGATCCCCGTGATGCTCCTGCTCTGGACTACACCAACCAGCAGCCCTTTCCTGGGTCTGTGATGGAAGGAAGAGATGTGTGGGGATTCAGGGCTGGGAGCAGTGTCCATATGGAGAAAAGGTCCATTGGGTCTGGATGGCAGGGAAAAGATCCCAGCAGGAATTACAGCTAACAAAATATTCACAGATGAAAAGCTGAGATGAAGTGCCTCAGTTTTGCTTCTAGGAGTTCAAATCAGCAAATATGTGAACAAGAGTCTGGAAGTTGCCAGTCAGGTCTGGGACAGCAATGGAAGAGATGGCTTGAAAAGGTGAATGTGGTTTTGTGTCACTGGAGAGCAGGCACAAGGTGTTAAACACCTTGGTAGCTCAGGTATGACCTGGAACTGCTGAGGTCACCTGCCAGACCTGATGAGTGGTCCCTCCCAGTGTTGAAGATGGGCTTGCATTCTCCAAAATGTCTGCTTTCCTTTGGTCTCCAAGGAGCCAGTACCAGACATTGCCATCCCATGCACAGTTTGTTCCTCATCACTTGCATTCCCGTGGCCATGGCTGTGCTGCCATCCCAAGTGTTCCCAATCATGGCCCAGTCTTACAGAAATCACAATGTTGGTGGAAGAAACAATGAGATTGAAAAAACAATACCGTAGGGTGCTTGCTCCTCTGGCTTTGTTTCAGAAGAGCTGCACATCTCCAGCCAGGAGGGCTGGACGAGGGGAAAACTGACATCTGAGCGTGCCTACAAACTGCCTCCACATTGTCCTGCTAGACAATGCTTCCGGGTCCCTCAGGGCCAAAACCCTCCTCAAACATGCCATGTCTGCCCTGTGGGGTTTCCTGGCAGTGTCTTGCTGACGTGCAGGGGAAACCTCAAAGGTGCCCAGCCCTGACAATGGCTTCCAGAGCAGCTGTGCCTGTCACCCTGCCAGCCCCGGGCCTCTGCCTCCAATACTGCTCCTCAGCCAAAATTCAGCCCACAATGGCCTCAGCATCCTCCCTTTCAACTTGTGCCACCACCTCAGTGCCCTCTTGCCCACTTGGGCTGTTACAGTGTGTCCCCATCAGCTCTGAACTGTGTCCTTGTCACCTCGGGACTCTCAGCCCAGCTCCACTTAAAATCATGGAATCTGAATGATTTGGGTCAGAAGGGACCTTAAAGCTCAACTTGTTACACCCCCTGCCATGGGCAGGGATACCTTCCACTAGCCCAGATTGCTCCAAGCCCCATCCAGCCTGGTCTTGGACACTGCCAGGAATCCAGGGGCAGCCACAGCTGCTCTGGGCACCCTGTGCCAGGGCCTCAGCACCCTCAGAGCTGAGAATGCCTTCCCTTCTAACTCTGCCCTCTAGCAGTGGGAGGCCATTTCCCACTTGTCCTACTACTCCAGATCCTTGTCCCAAGTCCCTCTCCAGCTCTCCTGGAGCCCCTTTAGGCTCCAGGAAAGGGCTTTGAGGCCTCTCTGGAGCCTCCTCTTCTCCAGGCTGAACATTCCCAGCTCCTCGAGCCTGGCTCCAGAGCAGAGGGGCTCCAGCTCTGTGGTCAATGTAATGGCCTCCTCTGAACTTGTTCCACAGATTCACATCCACCTTGTGTTGGTGGCCCAAGAAGTGGAGGCAGCTGCAGGTGAAGTCTCTCTCACCTGACTGGAGCAGAGAGGAGGCAGAAGAGCAGCCTCATGAGCTCTTGCTGGTGGAGGATGGGGAGCAAGAACTTCCCTCTGTTCTGGCCTTGCTGAGATCATTTCACATCTGTATTGATGATCAGAAGTGGGTGACACAGTTTAAGTTGACTTCTGCTTGCATGTGAGACTGGCTAATGTGGGTGGGATGTGCTTCCTGTGGAACCAGCAGGGTCACCCCCAGGTACCACCAGCTGGCTGAGGGCTGAGCTGCCCAAAGATGGGCAGAGTGGCACCAGTAAGGGCCAAACCAGCTGCTAAGAAGGGAGATGGAGTGGTGTAGATTTGATTTCACTTTTTAGTTTTTTTTTAAATAATCATTGAACTTAGTGCTTCGTAGGGTGGAAAGATGTGTACACTGTTAGAGATGTGGTGAAAAGCACTTCAATGAGGATTTTCCAGAGAGCTCAACTCTGGATTTATGCCTGCAACAGCAATAGAAAGGTGCTGGTTTCTGTTTTCTGCATGTCTGCAGATCCAAAAACTTCACTGTTTCTCAGGCAGCTCTTCGGTCAGTACAGAAGATGCTCCGTGTTTGTGCTCCCTCCTTTCCCCTTAGCAACCCTGCAAGGAACACAGCTCAGAGAAGGCTTCAGGCTGTGTTTGCTGCAATTGGGCTCTGGGGGGCTGTTGTGGCCTGGGGGAGCAGAGGGAGCAGATCTCTGCTCTACGACCAGCTTGTGATCAGTTAAGTTCCTCTGACTGGCCTGTGGAACAACAATGTGTGGAAGGGCTCTGTGTCCCATGGGAGCTGGATAAGAGGATCCTGGCTGGTGCATTGTGCAGTGCTCCAAGCTTTGTTCTCTCTGAGGTTGACAATTCTTGAGTTGCCAGGAGATGGGCACTGGCTTTCAGAGGGAACTGAGCTTCCCTGGACAAAGCCAAGGGACCTTTGTTGGGAAAAGATTCCCCACTAAGCACTGAGTAAAAGCTCCTGTGCTTTACAGCACGTGTGCTTTCAGGACTCAGGACCCTTTAGGGTCATCTGGTGCTTTCTCAGTCCCTCCTCCCCCAGAGATGCCTGTAGCCTGTCCTTGGCTCACTGGGGGCACACTCCAGGCCTGTGTCTGGAGACATCAGTGAGGCAGAAGACAGTGTAGAGGGGATTCTGGGTAAGCTGGAACTAATGGTCAGCACATCCATGGACAGCATCTGCTGTAGAGGCCCAGAGAGATGGACTGAGGTGCTGTGGGTCTCAGTTTGGCTGGCCTGGTCTGGACTCTGGCACAGACAGGACCTGCAGGGCTGCTGGCCACCACTTCATCTGGGAGAAGAGGGTGTGGGAAGTCCCCCATTGATCAAGGAGCCCACACAACCCAGAGGACTTTTGCACAGACCCACAGTGGACTTTTCCACAGCTTCCTGGAGAAATTGTTCATGGGAAGGGCAGTGCTTTCACCTGTATCAACCCTATCATTATCTCAGGCTCTTCCTGGGTTGGGCTCTCTCAGATGTTCTCACTCCTCTTCAGCCAGCTCCCAAGGTGCTGAGCATGAGCCCTGGAAAGTTGGCTGTGCCAGACTCCTGCCAGCCGTGGGCTCAGGCTCCCTGTTCCTCTGTGTTCAGTGCCATCAAGTGTGTCTGTAACTGTTTGCCATTGCTCCACAGTGGCCACGACCAGAGACACTAGGTTGAAACTGTATAGAGACCCTTTAGATGAGGGCTGTAACTTGTGTAATTTCAAAAAGAAGCTGTTGCCTCTACCCCACGGTCTCTCCAGTCATGGCAGCCTGACATGTACAGGAGCTGTTCCACCAATCTGACAGTTTGGGAGCCCTACGTGCCTGCTGGGGACTCCATTTCTGCTACACTGGCCATGCAGCATCGTGCTGCTCTAGTCCATGGTACTGCTCAGCTCCTGCTGTCATCGTGATGAAGAGCTGTCCCTTAGTGGCCCAGTGCCCTTAGAGAACTCACATGTCCCTCTGTTGGGGACAGCTTCTGCCCTCTGTGCATTTGAGTACCTCAGTGACTGCTTGAAGATACTCTCAGCAGCAGTACAGGGCAGGGCATTTCATGCAAGAGAGTGTTGCAATTAGTCTGTGACTCGTAATGATGCTCATTGTGTCAGTCACAGTGGCATTAATTTTAAGGTGTCTTCCAATTAGAGATTTTCTTATGGAGTAACGGTATGTGCTGAGGAATTTGAGTTTATGCTGTGGATCATAGAATTGTCCTAGGTGGGAAGTGACCTTAAAGCCCCTTTCAGCCCCATGCTGCCATGGGCAGGGACACTTTCCACCAGACCAGGCTGATCCAAGCCCCATCCAGCCTGGCCTTGAACACTTCTATGCACGGGGCAGCCACAGCTGCTCTGGGCACCCTGTGCCAGGGCTTCAGCACCTTCACAGCCAAGAATTCCATCCCAATAGCTAATCAAACCTATTCCCTGTCATTTTGAAGCCATTCTCCTCTGTTCTATCACTCCAGGCTCTCTTACACAGTCTCTCTCCATCTTTCTTGCAGGCTCCATTCAGGTACTGGAAGGCCCCAGTTAAGTCACCCCGGAGCTTCTTTACTCCAGACTGAGCAATCTCAATTCTCTCAATCTTTTTCCCATGCTTCATCTCTATAATCAACTTTGTAGCCCTCATCTGGATTAGCTCCAGGAGGTTCATCCCACTTCCAAAGGAGCATTTTGTTTCTGGAAATTGACCTAGGATGAGTCTTTCTCTGTCCCGTGCATATGAGCAGCCCTAAGTATATGGAAGAAAATGGCTCCGTGTTTTTAATGAGCCAAACATGAAAATGGATTTTGAATATGTGTAGGATATCAGAAATCTGGATCAGCATTCAAGTCTCACAACAGGCCATGTTTTTCACAGTTCCCACCTGAAGATTGTAGCAGAATTTTGGATTTTGTCACTAAATTTGGGAGTCTCACCCTCTTCTCTAATCCTTGGATCTTCTTCCTCTAATTTCTTGCTATCTTTTTTCCTCTTGAGATAAGACCACTGGCCTCAAGTGCAGAGGAGGGAAGCAGAGCCAGGTTCTGGCTGGTGAGTCTGGCTTTACGTGGGAGACCCTGTTACATGACCTCCTTACACTTTTATGCCACAGACTCTGTCCTGTTCAGGAGCTCAAACCCCTGAGCAGCAGATCACAGGGTACAGCCCACAGGAGCCTGGTCCACGGGCCTGGAGAGGCACCTGGTGCTAAAATTCTGCTGCATAAAGGTGGGTCATTTGTCTCTTGCCTCCTGAGGGTTGGGGAAGGTGGTGTCAGCTCACGTGGACACAACACAATTTCCCAGCTCTCACTTGGACAATGCAGACATGCCCAAGGCACAGTAGCTGCCAAGAGAGCCACCAAGGTGCTCCTCACATGAAAGAGGACAGAAACCAGCCACTGGTCAGCAACAGGGCTCATTTATTATCTCATGAAAATAAGTGACAAACAGCTGCAGTAATATCAGCAGAACCAAAGCTTTGCCCAGGGCCCGAGCTCTGAGCACAGGGCTCCCTGCTGCACTGGGTGGCACTGGGAGGGTCTGTGATGGAGTCAATGGATTTGTGAGATCCCTGAGCTGCAGGAAGTGGATTTGAGGCTGTTCCCAGTGGCCTGTGTCCCCCTGATGCCACCATCTCACAATGCTGATTTCTGTTTCCTCCTTCTACATCAGCTGCCTGCCCTTAAAATAGCAGAAGGCAAAGGCAGACCCAAAATGGCTACACTCTGTGCGGGACATATACCCAGAACCAAGAACCTCTTCCAGGAGTGAGGGGCAATGAGGCAGCAGCCAGACCCCATTTTCACCATGTCTGACCAGGAGCCAGGTGACAGGAGTGCCCGAGGTGTGCTGTGCTGTTTGAAGGGGGGTAGTGGCAAAGGTGGATGGGGCCTGGTGTGCCCTTGGGTGCCTTGGCTCGGTGCTGCTGGGTGACCTCAGGCAGAGCACGTGGGTTTTTCTGGGAACTGCTTGTGTTTGGCTCCTGTGGGTTTCAGAGACCCCTTGTGAGACACTGTGGATCAGATTGAAAGACTGAGCATCCCTAGCTCCTGGTCTTGGCTGGAAGTGAGGGTTGTGTCCAACCCATGAGGCTCCCAGTGAATGAGTGGGGATCCCCAAAGTAGACGCAAAACTCGGGTGTACACACAGATACACTGCTTTTGAGGTGCTCTTTTTGGTGGCATGAGACAGACACCAGCTCATTTCCAGGGGTGTGTGGGACATGCAGAGAGCCCTAGAGGACAAGGCCTTGGGTTCCTGTTCCTGTGGGTGGCCACGTCATCGCAGTTGGCCATTTCTGATTGCCACAGAGCAATGGCTTTGGCCAAGAGGTCTCTGCCTTGAGGAGATAAGCTTGGCTTCACTGCAGGCTCCTCCTGGCTGGTGATGCTGCAGGGTGAGCAGGAGGAGGGTTTCCTTGACCCACTTCCTGAGCCAGTGAGGCTCTCCCAGGCAATTCCTTGCAGAATGAGACACACAGGGGTTGTCTCCTCCCATGGCCAGCCCTGAGTGTCTGGAGCTCAGTCAGAGCCCTTCTAGGCCAGGGGCAGCTGGCAGAGCAGTGCCTGTTGCCCAGGCAGGTATGATGAGGATGAGGGTAGACAGGTTGTACTGGTGCTTTTCAGGGAGCAGTTTGTGTCACCTTGCTGGCCCCTCGGCACTGGTGTTGGCCTCCGCTGTGTGCTGTGGGGCCATTCCCACGGCTGCTCACAAGAGGTTTATAAGTGAGATGTGTAGGGTGGCGTGGGTGGGGAGGGGAAGAAGGTTATCCGAAGGCTGCTGCCAGATAGATCTTGGCTCTCTGAAGTTATCAGCACCTCACTGTCATTGAGGCAGGGACAATGCTCAGAGCAGCCCCTCTGCTTCCCCTTGGTGCCCACCCTTTGCTGGCAGGGGATGAGCGTCATGGAGGGGAAGCTGTAGCTGTCAAGGATGGGGTGCACTCCCAGGGAATCAGGTGTCTCACACATGTGGTCGATGTCGGAGAAGTTCACCAGAGCCTGGGTGGAGTCATAGGAGCTTTTCTCCATGTCATCAGCCCTGCAGGACTGGGGGAAGCTGCTCTTGTCCTGCCCTTTCTGCCTCAGCAGGCGGAAGTCATCTCTGAAGTGGGGGTTGAAGAGCAGGTAGAGCAATGGGTTGAGACAGGCGGGCAGGGGCAGGACCACAAGGAAGACGGACTTGATGACCTCTGGGGTGATAAGGAAGAGATTGAGGGTAGAGGAGAAGGTGAGGAAGGCCACTGGGCAGTAGAGGAGGCAGTTGGTGAAGATCAGCCAGGCCACATGCTTGACCATGGCGCAGTCCCAGACAGCGCTGAACTCCCCCTTCAGCAGGTTGCAGTAGAGTCGGATGTAGGTGCCGGTGATAGTCAGGAAGCAGAGCATGTTTGTCATCACCAAGGCCACAGTGAAGCCCAGGGTGGTAGGTTTCCCCTCTGGGATGGCGTATGGGAGGCAGAGAGGGGATGCTCCGTATTCCCCAATGGAGAAGAGAGGCAGAACGGCAGCCACAGAGGACAGCAACAGGCAGCAACAGGCAGCAGCCTTGACCTTGCCTAGGGATGGGGACTTTCCATAGGCCCGCACGCAGGAGGCTGAGAGGCTGCAGTGCACAGCAGCCAGGGTCAGCAGGAAGATGGCAGCCTGAGAGGCCAGCACGGACAGGAACCCTGTCACCCTGCAGCCCACTCCTGTCTCCCATCTGGCGCCGTATTGGGCAAAGTGGCCGTAGGTGAGGGTGTCCACGAGGGCCAGCATGCTGCAGGAGATGCCCGTCAGCATGTTGGCCCCAGCGATGGAGCCCACGAGGAACTTCACCGGGGAGAGGTAGCTGGGGGAAGCAAAGACAGCCAGGATGACCAGCCCATTGCAGAGCACCGAGACCAGAACGATGACCCAAACTCCCAGGCGGATGATCCAACTCTCAAACAGGTGATCACAGGGCTTGAAGGGACCTGGAAGACAAACCTCAAAGTTACACCCAGCAGAAAACGCTTCTCTCCACTGGCTCAGAGTGGTGGCCAAGTCCCAGCCCTGTCCTGGCCCCACCAGCCATGTGAGTGCTAAAGGCTGGTGAGGAAAATATGACATTGTCCACTCTCTTCTGCAGCTGCCTCTTGCCTCTCCTCCTGACCCCACACTGGAGTGCCTCTGGCATCCTCTCAGGTCTTGTCAAGAGCAGAAAAAAGGTGCAGGGAAAGGTCAAAATTAAATATAAGAAACAACAAACTGGTCAGTGCTCCTGAAATTTAAAAAGGCTGTGACTCCAGACCAACCAACACTCCTGGTGTCAGCCTTGCATTTGGGGCCCTCTAGGATTACCTGCTCCTTCTCATGCTTCCCTGTGAAACTGGTGGTGTGGAGATCTGCCAGCAAGCTGCATCCTGCTCTGGAATTGCCAACCTGTCTCTGTACACTCAAGACCTTGGCTAAGAGGTGTCTGTTTCTGCATGAATGGCCTCTGCACAGAGGGGATGAGCACCATGAGGTGTAGTGTCTGGGCATGAGGGAGGGAGTTGGTGTGGCTGAGAAGGGACAGAGGGGTCTGGGCAGGCAGAACATGGAAGGATATCAGGAGAAAGAAAGAATAGAAGTGGATAGATGAAGTGAGTAAGGGAAAGTCATAGAGGGGTAAAAAGACTGGTCTGGAATTTGTTTGCCAAAGAAAAAAGAAGAAAGTGGAGAAAGAGACAGTGGGCAATGGCATAAAATTTCCTCTGGAAGAGATTGGGGTGTTTCAGTGAATGGCTCAGCAAAAACAAAAACAAGGTGGTAGAAGTTTTAGGTGGTAGCGAGCAAACAAAATTAGAGGAAATGGAGAAATCTTTTTCATCTCAAAGGAGGTGAAGGTCAGAGTGCCAGGCAGCAGGGCATGCCCTCTGCTGAAATCTTGTTCCTTTTGCAACAAGCTCAGTGGAACAACTGGTAAAAACTCTGTCCCTGCCACTGTCCCACAGCAGGCTGGCTGGAATCAGATCTCTCCAGCCTCTAGGTATGCTTGTGTTGGACCCCACTGAGCTATGAACATGGACAAAATCAGAAGCCAACTTCTTTGAGCCCCAACCAGCACATTCAGTCCAGTGCCTCCCTGCTCTCCCTTCCTTGGGAAACAGAGCAAAGTATCCCTGCAGTTTGCAATGCCATAAGTATGATCAGGACATCAGGACAAGGCCCTGCTTTGCAATATTCCAGGCGGGCTGAGACAAAGCCAAGTGAAAGTCATGCAAGGGAGCAGGAGAGCCAGATCTGAGTGCAGTAGGTCAGTGGATGGAGGAGCTGGTGGTACCTGGGGCTCCTGATCAGGCTTATCCTGACCTGGGCCTCCCCTCCTAGGAGGACAGCTACATCCTACAGGGTGCTGTCCCCTTTTGGCCTAAGCCCAACCCATCAGGCTTCTGATCTGAAAGGTCTTGGGGGATCCTGGGGACTCAGGGAAGCTCAGAGGATCCCAGCTCTGTTCAGAGGGTTTTCCTGGCTGCTCACCGGGGCTTGGTGTGCACTGAATACTGGGGTGCAGCTTCGATTCCTCAAGGTCCAGCTGAAGGTCGTCTGCATCTAGCTCATCTGGGGAAGAAAGAACAAGAAATGGTGCACAGATGAGAACAAGCAGAACCATCAGAGCTAACTGGTGGGCCAGGAGCTTTTCCTATTGCCTGTCTTCCACACAGACCTTCCATGCCAGTTCCCAGCATGCAAATTCAAAGTAGCTGCTCGTGTACAGCTTGTCCTCTGCAGTCGCTGTTGTAGAGGGAGATCTTGTAAATGCTGGTGGGTTACAGTGTAGCCAACCCCTCTGTTTTTAGGTTACTCCCAACATCTGAAATACAAGAGTCCCAGATCCCAGAGCTGTGTGACTGCGGTTCCCTCCTCCCAGCGTTCTTTATTAAAAGTAAAGAAATACTCCAGCCTGTGTGGTTACAGAACACAAAGCCTTCAAATGCATCTTCTCCGTGGGAGCTTTCTGGGAAGGCCTTCTCCAATGTTTGTTCATCAACAGGGATTTTGGGGCTTTGTTCAGAGGGAGCCATCAGCCTCTTCTTGCAGCACAAATTTTTCGTCAGCAGCCATTGCCACCAAACAGTTCAGCAGCAGACAGGCAAGGGAACACAATGTGTATTGCTTTGTTTTATGCCCTGTAAAATGTTGGGGCTGTGGCGCCCTGCTTTCAGTCGTGGATGTTCCCAGGATTTGCTGAGGGCAGACTGGTTGCCTGTGGCTGCAGATTCTGCATGCACAGGGTTTTTGCAGCCAGGCTGCAGAGCCCAGCCCTGCACCAGCATCTCTGTCATGCTGGCAGCTGCACCCCGAGCCAGACTGGGGCTTGCTGAGGGTCAGGCAGAGACCCCCTGCCTGAAGAAGAAGCTGCTTGAAAGGAATGGGGCCTAGCCCTGAGCTGTGTTTTTAGTGTAAGTCATCACCAGGGTGGATGGCATCCTTTCAGTCTAATCCACGACGTGCTTTTCTGCTTTGTTTTTTGTTCCTGTTCCCAAAGTCCTGCTGGCTGACAGCACTGGGACACAGTGAGGACAGCTGCTGTCCTGCTGCCCCGTTCCCATTCATGGCACCAGCACAGCCTTCAGCTCCCAGTGGAGATCTTGGGAGGGTTTTCTGCCAGCGGGAGGAAAGGGAAAGGATGTGGTTTTGCTCTTGCTACAGCCTGATAGCCAGAGAGCTTGATCTGCTGCTATGGGATGAACTCTCTCTTGGATGAATGGACTGATGCTGGAGCCCAGGTGTGCACCTGGCAGCTTAGACACTGGCCAGGAAGGCAAATTTGCAAAGCACTGAAGATAAGGCTGACCTGAGTGGGATTTATGTGTCTAATCTGTTTAGAAGTAGTGCCTCTCATGAGCTATGCTCCCTGCCTGTGTTTGAAAATGTGACTGGGATTATTTGATTAAAGGATGATGACAAATAATGTGCTATCTTTAGTGCCTTCTGACAAGCTTCATGGCTTTCTCAGCTTCAGGGAGCTTTGGAAAAAAGGTCATTTTTAAAATCTGTCTGTGTAAGAATTGAAATATTAGTGGCTGTTTTGGAGCCTGGCAAGGAAACACTCATAGTGGGATGGAAAAATATTTCATCCTTGTATTTTATAGTCTTATAAATCTCTAGTGTCTTTTCCAGCCACAGTGCGGAGGCTGTGATGTGCAGTCACGATACCCGAATAAAACAGACACAGTCTTGCTCTTTCTGTGCTCTGCTGAGACCCAGCCCTTGGGAAAGTGTAATCTGTGCCATCCATTTTCTCCTCAAAGCCTGGTTTTAAGCCCAGGTTAAACATTTTCATGAAGTGAAGGATGATCTTTTGTTTTGCCTGGACTACTGAGCCCTCTGGGAATTACAAAGCAATCCTTAGTCAGCACAGTGGGATTCAAAGGGAAAAATGTACTTCTCTGCTAGAAACCAGTCTCTCTCCAGCCTGGGAACCACGGAGAAAGGAAATTGGCTGTTGTGTCTGTGCAAGGCAGGCTGCATCGATTTTGGAGAACCTGTTATTTATTTGAATTTTGCTGAGGTGCCTCCACTTTCTGAGGTCTTATGGAAAAACTGTCTTTGCCAGTAGTGCCCTTCCCATGAGAAAGGAGCTGCCTGTAGCAAAAGTCAAGTGAATAGAAAACACTAGGCTAAATGCATTTTCCCCTTAGTGCTGTCTGCTCATTCCCTCAGTCCTGTCTGTCTCAGCCAGAGCCATCCCTGAGGTGTGCAGGGACCTGCCCTCTCCTTGGCGTGAGGGCTGCAAGGGGCACGGGCAGATCCTGGTTTGGGTCTCGAGTCTGAAAGGGGCACGGGCAGATCCTGGTTTGGGTCTCGAGTCTAAAAGGGGCACGGGCAGATCCTGGTTTGGGTCTTGAGGCTGAAAGGGGCACGGGCAGATCCTGGTTTGGGTCTTGAGTAGCTGTCTTGAATTACAGTAGTAGAAGTGTACCTCTAAGGAGTTTGCAGGGTTTCCCAGGTGCTTGCAGAAGTTCAGAAGTAATTTTACAAGCTGCTGGAGCTGCTGGCTGGAGAGTCAGTGTCCCACTGCCCAGGGTAACCCTACACGGGTGTTTCCTTCTCATTTCCCATCACTGCAAACACAAGCTTGTAAGTGAATACATCCCTTCCTATCCTCAAGCCAGAGGTCCCAAAGGGAGGTGCTGAGATGGTGATGGAAGTGCCCCAGGTCACTTTTCCTGTCCTCCTCTGCAGCCACTATTGGGAGCTGCTGGGGACAGCTGGGGGCTGTCCTGGTGAGAGGCCCCCAAGCCATCTTTGTGTTCCTGCTCAGGCACAGGGTCAGACTTGGGGCAAGGGGTGCCTGCTAAATACTGCCAGCTGTAATCCAAAGAGGTTGAGACAATTGGGATTGCCCAGCCTGGAGGAGAGAAGGCCCCAGGATTTAGAGATCCTTCCAGTGTCTAAAGGGGCTCCAAGGGAGCTGGAGAGAAGCTGTGGCTGCCCCATCCCTGCAAGTGCTCAAGGCCAGGCTGGATAGGGCTTAGAGCAACCTGGGCTAGTGGAAAGTGTCCCTGCCCATGGCAAGGGGCAAGAGAAGAGCTTCAAGGTACTTCCCAAGCCCAAATCATTCTAGAATTCTATGATATCTGGAAGATTGAAAGTGTAGGAAATGAGACCTTAAATATCCATTTCGACAAGATGACAGAATGGTGAGATGTGCACTGACCACACTACTCTGGGAGGCTGTTTCTCAGATGTGAATGGACACCCTTGGGTGGTGTGTGAGTTTCTCAGGCACCTAGGGCCCTGGGAGGATGGGGAAGAGCTGATCTGGCCCTGGGCTCCATGGGACTGTGTGCTCTGTGTCTGGAGTCAGATGGTCCCTTGGGTGCTGGGCTGGGTGCTGGATATGGGAGCAGGAGAGGCTGCAGGAGCCACTGCCAGGCAGGGCAGGGCTGGGCATTGGGAGCCATTTCTTGTCCCTACATGGCTGCCTGGGACAAGATGCCTTTCACTACCCAGCCAGAGGTTTTGGGGACTCATTTGGGAAGGACTGGAAGCCATGCACAAGGCTGAGAGGACAGAGCTGTCTGGAAGTGTTCCCTGCCCCTCTCACAAGTTCTCCCACAGCATCCAAGCACCCTGAGAAGCCTGGCTGGACCCTGCTGTGACACAGTCCTGAGGTATTTTCTCTTCAGCAGACCACTTTCCCTCTTTCGTGGAAGGAATGTTTGGGAGCTTTTGTCCTCTTTGATGAGAAAGTGTTCCAAGGTTCATATAACCCAGCTAAATACCACCAATGGCCATCAGAAAGGAAGCACAGGGAACAGAAATAAAGCAATGATTAATTAAGTTAAACAGCAATATCACAAACCCCATATCATCAAGAGCAGACCCTATTGCTGGAGAGTCAACTGCAAAAGCTGTACATAATAAGGAATGATGTTCCTGTGCATTTCACATTTGCACCCCTATGCTTTGATATTTCAAAACAGATCCAATGCTTTAACATCTGAAAATGGGAGCCTTTGTGAGGTGTAAATAGTCTCATTTGGCACATCTTAGAATCAGTCAGCACTCCCCTTGGTCCCAGCATGAACACACCATCCATGAGGCTGGGACTGGCCTGGAGGCCTGGGACCCCGTGGTAGGTTTTACTCTGCTGACAGGGCCAGGTGAGAGCATCCTTTAGGACATCAAAGACTTTGGTACTGAGCAAAAGCAGGTCTGTGGCCCCTTGCCACAAACTAGATCTTTCCACAAATGCTATAATTTGCTGGGCAAACCCCACAACTCTCTGCACTAGGAGTGCAGTATGGGCTGCATTAATGATGGAAAAAGTGACCTGGCTCAGAATAAAATCCTGCACCAATGACTGTAATATGACTCTTCTGTACTGTCTGGCCAATGTTACCACCAAGTCTACCATGTGTCCTGAAGCCACGTCATACCAGTAGGAATCACATTTTCTACCCTCTGGCTGGACTCTTTGCATGTTTAAAGCTTATTCTGAGGCTGTGAAGGATCAGCACAGGAGCAGGAGCACAGGGCTTGTGAGTCACTTGCTGGCTGTGTCACAGAGTGTCTTGGTCATCCTGCCCATAACACAGTGTCCAGCAGCTCTGGGTCTGTGTCTGCCTCCAGACCCAGTCCTGCTGCTCAGGATGTGGGAGGACACAGCAGAGCCCCTGGCTGTGACTGGATGTTCAGTGCTCCTGAGATCAGGTGAGTCAGGGGCTCTCCAGGGGCACAGCCCTCTCTCCATCTACCACATGGATTTGCCTACAGGATGTCTCAGATGTTGGAATTGCACTGTATTTACACGAATATATAAATAGAAGCAGTATCCAGGCAGTGTCCTGAAATGCTGTTTGTGCTGTCCAGCACTTACAGAGGAAGCAACGGATTTCATTATTTTCTTTATGTTATTTTGAAATTCTCTTGCAGAAGGATCACACCAGCCTTGTGCTGGAGCTTCTGCTGCACTGTGGGGCTGGGAATGCAGGGATGCCTTGCTGGCCTCCTGGAACTGGCCTCATGCCACTGCAGAGCTGCACTTTGCAGCACAGAACAGACTCTTGGACAGAAAGTGCTCTTCAGCCATGGAGGTCCTTCTTCCCTGCCTTGGCCAGTCCCTGTGCTATGTGCCCCAAACATGTCCTGAGGTCACACCTAACCCTGATCTTCACTGTAACACCAGGGGTGTGCACAAAAGTAGCACACACACACCTCTCTCCCTCCAGTGAGTGGGATAGTCCAGGGCTTTGAGTACGTTCTCTAACTCAGATTAATCCCAGGGTCCTTCCTCTAGATGATGTAAGAACAAAGACTGATGTCCTGCCAAAGGCTCCACACTGCCCAGAAGTCTAATGACCAAGCCCAGTTGTCCCAGGTAGCCTCAGCCACCCTCCAATGCCTTGAGCATTTTCCCTCCATAACCAGCAAGGCCAAATTGACAAACATGTCCATGATGTGGAGGGCTGCCAGGTGCTTTGGTTACATTATGAATGTTTGGATGTGCCAGATCTATTTCTTCCACTCAGGGTCAGCAAATGAAGCCATTCAAAGCAATGAGCCACTTGTGTTGAAGAAGGCTCAGCCTGCCCTCCCTGAGGCAAGTGTCACCTTGGGCAGTGGCACCACTCCTGCAAATGCAGGATTGCACCCAAGCTCATAGCTCTGCCCAGGGACCGATCACCATTCAGCCCTCTTTACTCACAGTGGTTATCAGCGTGACCTGGGAACAATTCCAAGGTCCTCTTGTGGGGATCCTCCTCCTCAGGGCTCATGTCTTCTGCCTCCCACTGGCTGGACACCCTGAAGAAGCTGCTGCAGCTCCCGTAGGCACAGCACTGGTAGGCGTACGGCACCTCCAGGACTCTGCACAGAGGAAAGCAGAACTTTAATGTGTATCCACCTCATGACCTGACTCTCCATTGCTTTGCACTTTTTGCTTAGTTCCTTCAGTTCAAAGATGAAACTCATATATAAAGAATCACAAAATATTCTGAGTTAGAAGGGACCCACAGAGATCATCGTGTCCAGCTCTGAAGTGAATGGCCCCTACAGGGATCTGTTCCACAAGGTTGGTGCTGTTAGCACCGTACTCTAACCAGCTGAATGAACCTCAGAATGAAAAAAATATGGAGCACTCCATGTGTTTCTATGGTGTTCCTACACAGGAGCCATGCTGATCTTCTCTGTATCATTCCAATTGTGGTACTTGTGCTGCTGACCTGACAAAAGCTGGTCTGTATGGTGATGGTTACAGTGGAGAGGCACTTTGCTTTGGTGAAGGACTCCATCTAGGATAGGGTGTGGGCCCAGGACAGCCCATGGTGTCTCTGTGCTGATCCACTTTTTGTGCCTAAGACACCATCAGTCAATAGAATGTTGTCAAACACCAGATTTGGAGACTGCTCTAAAGTTCCCAGATAGTTCCTTATCCTGGTTCCACCAGAACAGGGTTAATTTTTGCAGTAGGTGTGAGGGAGCATGGCCAGGACCCAGAGGCTATTCTGTACCATCTTAGTCATTGCTAGGGGCTGGGGGGAAAGGAGAAAATGTGATGGGGGAGCCATCTGGTATTTGTTTGTTCTTGGGGGCTTTCCATGTAAATAGCTTTCTTTTCTTATACTTTTTGTTATTAATATTGTTGCTGTTACTGTTTGTGTCTTATCTCATTGCTTTTTCCAGTAAATTGTTCTTGTGTCAACCCATGGTCTTGGCCTTTTGTGCCTCCAGTTGGGGAGGAGTGATTGGTGCATGGTTTTAGCAGGAATACTAAATCAGAGAATACCATTCCTAAGCCACCACACTCCTAAAAACCCTTCTGCTCTTCTCCTCAGAATAAACTAGCCCCTCTCTCCAATATGCAATGTAGAGTCTTCAATTTTTACCCCAAAGGCATGTTTTTCCAGGCATCCTTTCTTTCCTTTAAGAGAAGAAGGACAGCAAGGCTCTCTTTGCTTGTTGTTGAGGTCCCCTTCAAACTCCAGTTCCAGGAGTCCCAGCTCAGGCAGGGAATTCTCAGGTCTCCCAAGTGAAGCAAGTTATTTAAATATGTCTGATTTCTACTTGCAAGTTGAACTGTTAGTTGCTAATTATAGCCTGTATTACAAGGTTAATTCAACAGCAGCTGAGCATCATCTGGAGGCAATACCAGGCTGTCAGCAGCTGCTTTTTTGGCTTTGCTGGAAGTCAGACTGCTGATGAAGGCAAAGGAACCCCAGGTTTTCCAGACAATTAAGGTCCTCTGACAAGATCAGTAAATATGGTAAAACTCTATATTCTAAAAATATGCGTTTGTTTTATATTCCCAAACATTTCTGGCTGAGCCCCGGGAGGGTCTGGAAACTCTGTATACAAAGCTTGTTTCCTGTTACAAGCTCCAAATTAGACCCTATTATTGAAAGGTGGTAGGGAGGTGCAGATCCTCCCAGCAAGGCTAAGAACAGCTCTCAGATGACTCCTCCAGACATATGCCCCAAGAGTAAGGCTACTTAATGGCAGTAATTCCCAAAATTAAGCGAATGTTAATGGGTCCATTGCCTGGCATGATTCACTGAAGCACTGCTGCAGGCTCAGTTTTGCTGGTACGAATCCAAACAAGCTCAAGAAATGCCAATGAAACCAATTTAGAGAATGTTGTGGGGTGGTGTTGTTCAATTCAACCAATGAAGTTGATGTGTTTTTTTGTAAAGACACATTCTTGAAACAAAGAAAAAATCCGGAGGAGGGAGGACTTCACTTCACTTCTGGCCTTGGAAGGAGATGGCAGGGCCTGGGCCCGGCGGGGTCCGGGTTGGCCCTGCTTGGCCCAGGGTGGCCGGGCCTGGGCTGATTTGATTTTTCCAACTTGGCTGAAATTTTCTTTCCTGGAGGGGTGGTGAGAGAACTACTGACTACCAAAGAACTCACCAGGCTTCCCGAGGCCAGAAAAGACTCTGAAACTAAAAGCAACTTTGAAACAAAAAGCCACCACTATGGCTGGAGTATCAGAGCAGCCACATGGCTGAAGATTGCAGCTGCTGAGATAATGTTGGCAGCCGCAGCTTCTCTCTTTCGTATGGCTCACAGCAAACTCTGTCTACTCAACTACTTTGAACTAACTTTACTGCAGGTGAGAAAGTAACAAAAACACCGGTTGCAGTTTTTTTTCCCCTCCACTTTCAGTGTTTCAGCAAGGCGAAGTTAACATGATGCTGG
>VZTB01011165.1:76874-199019 GCA_013397245.1 Thryothorus ludovicianus
GGCTAAGCAGTCAGAGCCAAAGAAACATAGAGACTGAGAAAAACCCTGGTCTGGCTGTGCTGCCCCACATGAGGAAATGTGGTCTTGTGATCTCACACATCTCCATCAGGTCAAACCTGATCCCTCCTGGGCTATGAACAGGATCCTTCCGCCAGATGATGACACTTGCTGGAGCTCCAGCTGCAATAAGCTAAGGCTGGGGCAGAGGTGAAGGTGATTTCCCCCTTGTTTTTGGGCTAAGAGCTTCAGCACAGCTGAGAGCTGTGAAATGCTGTGGCCATCTCCTTTTGTACCCTTTCTACTCCCCTTGCATGGGAGGGGGCACAGTTCCTACTGGTGCAGAGCAAGGAAATATGCCTCACTGCAGCCCTGAGACCAGAGCACCATGCTGGGATGAAGCAGCAAGTTGAAAAACAAGCAAGATTTAAAAGGTGGTGATTTCTGCATGGAAGAGGTGAGGGAAACAAGAACCACAGGACAGCCTTCCACAGCTGGTCGTTTCCCTGAGCTAGACAAGAAGAAAGCCCAGTTGCTGAGGGCAGTTTTTAAGGACCAGGCAGGACAGAGACACAAGTTACTCACAAGATTCGGAGGCTAGGCAGCTGCTGGCACATCCTTCTGGGGAGGAAATGGATACCTGCCCGGGTCAAGGTCCTAGAGGGATGGAGGAGAGAGAAGAAATGATGTTGCTGACAGATAGCACCCAGAAGCACAGCTGCCAGTCCCAGAGAGTGGCAGGAGAGACAGTATCAGTAGGACAATAAAATACTTGGAGAGGATAAAAAACTGCCCAGCAGTTTTGGAAACAGGCACTGCTGCTGGACCTGGCCAAGGTGAGTGCACCTGTAAAGAGTTCTGGGCCACTGCTGAGTACTGAATCCACAGCTGCTCTTGGCCTCGTTGGGGGCAGGTGGCAGTGCCCTCTGTAGCATGCTCTGCCTGTTCTGCATGTTCCTGTTGTCCAGGCTGGACAGGCCTGGAGCCAGGACTGCCTCAGAAGCCTGTGCATGAGGGTGTGTCCCTGTGTCCCCAAGACATGGCAGGGCCAGGCCAGACCTCGGCCAGGGGTGCTCCCAGTTTGGTCTCCACATGGGAACTGGTGTCCAAGAGAGGAGAAATATGTGTGTCCTCCAAGGCCCTGCTCTCCAGGGCCCAAGAGATGAGGAGGGGACCAGAGCAGGAGCCCCAGCCTGAGTGGCAGATGTTCCTGAACTGCACCACGGTGCTGGTTCCACTTCGGGCAGAGACACTGGGGTGCAGCAGAAGCACGGCACTCAGAGGTTCATTCCTTCACAGAAGCAGGGGGGAAGGGAGGAAGGGAGGGAAAAACAAACAAACAAACCAAAAAAAGACCAGAGCACACTCAAGAGTACTGAGAGAGCCACTCACAGGGAGGGAAGCTGCGTTCAGGAGCCACAGGGGTGAAACGAAGCAGAAGGGTGAGTGACCAAGGAGAGGCAGAGCTGAATACTGCACAGCACTGGGAAAGTTGTCCTCACTGAAACAGCCTGGACCACCTTGGAGGAGGAAGAGCACAGCTAGCAGGGTAAAAGAGGAAGAGGTGCCACTCACAAAACTTCTAGGCTGGTGGTGCCTTTGAGGTCCGGGAATTCCCTGATATCCGTCGCTCCATTGAGTGAGCTGCAGAGAAATGAGGGTGGAGTGAGGTGGGCAGAGGACCTAGAGGCAAGTGCAACTGCCCAAGGTTCCAGACTCATCAGCCATGGTGGCAAATCTGATTCTTCACACCCAGATGTGATCAAGGCCCAGACCCAGCGTGTCCCTGTGGCTGGAGCAGACGCCTTGCACAGTGTGGATACAGTGAGATGGAGTTGGGCATTTCTATGCAAAGAGACTTGGCAAGCTCAAAGCCTCTCCCAGACACTGACATTCTTGGCACAATCTCTACCCAAATTAAATAAAAAACCCCAAAACAGTTACCATGGGGAATGTAAGCAGGGCATCCCACCCCAGCCTCCCTGGGTCTATGCATTTGGATCTAAAGAATGTAGGGCTATTTGAATGATTTATTTTATGTGCCTGGGTGAGGCTTATAAATAGAGATTTATGAGGTTGCCTCTGCCTCAGTATTTTTAGTGCTGTGCCACAACAGGTCGGCTGAAAAGCCAATGTGAGGCAGTTGAGTTTCAGGTGATGCCCAGCCTGTGTTGGTGGCCCTGGAGCAGGCCTAGAGCAAATCATGTGAAGGAAGATCTGCCACTGCAGGCTGTCCAGTAATATGATTTGTGCCATGGTGCTGGGACATGTTCCTCCACTTCTCCATCTTGTGGAGGAAGGCAGATGCCTTCAGTGTCTGTCTGTCTGGGCAACTACACAACAGCAACAAAAATTGTGGCACTTTTGTGTGAGGTCTTTGCTGCTCCTGGCACAGCTGTGGAGACCCTGGAAGGTCTCAGTGCCTGTCAGCTGTGTGAGGAGAAGGAATTAGTGGCTGCCTCCAAAATGCCCTTTTCAAAATTATCCTTCCTCAGAAGAAAACATCTGCAGTGTCTACTCCTTGGAGCAGCATTTAGGGTTGGACAACAGAGTGGCTTCATGGTCCTCTATTGGCACAGGGGCTATTGAAAAAAGGGAGGGAAGTGGGCCACAAAGGTGCTCAGGGCTTGGAGCTTGGATGTTACCTCTCTGGGGACGTGCTTGGTGAACTTACAGAGTGTGGAGCTTTGGCAAGTACTGGAAAGCAGATTGTCCAACAAACTGGATGGGATTGTCATAAAAATGGCTGCAATGGGAAAGAGGAATGGGTCAGAGTCTGCTGCATATGAGGAGAAGATGCTGTTACAAGTCAAGAGCCTCAGAGCTACCAGCAGCAAGGCATACAGGAGGTGCTGCTGTGCTGTGAGGATCTGTTGTTCCCAGATATCCACAAGCTCTCCTACTGGCCTATTTTGGCTGGATGCTGGTACACCTGAGGTCTCCTGCTGCTCTGAATGAGCTCTTTGGGATCCTGCTGAACCTGACAGGCTAGAAAGGTGTAAAGCCCTTCTTCAGTCCTACTGAGAAACAAACACCTTGCACTGGAGGATGGCTCCTGTGATCTCACACACAGCACCAGCAACTTTGCCACTTGTCACAGTCAGTGGAGAGAAGTGAGCTCTTCTAGGACCCAGCAAGACATGGGAAGAGTTCAGTCACTTCCTACAAGAAGCACATTCCCCCCCACTTACTGTGAAAGACTCTAAATGGGCAGATGAGATGGAGACATGAACATTCTGGATGTATGGGCCCCCAGCATCACTCTGTGGATGCTGTCCAAGGGAGATGAGGATGAGTCTGGTGGTTCTGGCCAGAGCAGTGAATGGTTTTACCCATGTTGCCAGGGCTTTCCAGATACTGCTATTTCTATAAGTCTAGTTTGGACAAGCAGAGCTTTTGTCACTTGCCATGATTTTCAGTATCTGTGTGCTTCAGAGAAGTATCCAGGAATCACAAACTGTGCCTGGGTCAGAGCAGAAATAACCTGACAGCTTGGTGTGTTTATCTACAGAGCTTTGTGCCCCCAGCTCTGGGGCAGACACACAAGGATCTGGCATCCCAGATTTCTGACACATGTAGCTGCTGCTGTAGCTGGCCAGCAGCTTTTCTGAACACAAGAATAAACATCAGCAGATGTCAGCCAGGGCTTAGGTGGTTTCCATGCAGACCACCTGTATTTTGTTCTTTCCTTCCTATCAGTCTGTGCTGCAGCAAATGTCAGCTGCAGGGAAAAGAGAACCCACAGCAATTCTGTGAAGCTGCCAAGAAGAAATTTCAGCCAGTTTTGGCACATAGATAGCAAATATCAGATTGTTGTCGTTTGACCACTGCCAGAAATCCCAACTAAAAACATCAGGAAATGCCCCTTTCTGGGCAATATAAAGGTATAGGAAACATTATTTAATTTTCTTACATTGTTTGGAGGAGGGGATTCCCAATGAATGCGTTCTCTGGAATAGCTTTGATGTTGTTGTTATGAAAACCACTGTTGGGAGAAACAAATATCTTGATATTAATTAAATTAACCTTCTTTCCTCAACACTTTTAAAGCTAGAGAGCCCTCAAAATATACATCAAATAGGAGATATAGGCTCGTTCCCAGGTGCAGCAGGTGACCAAGGTCTGTGGTTTGGCAGGACAAAATCTGCTGCATTTACTCTGTGGGTGCTCCATATGTCACTCTACCAACACCATTGAGGGTACAAGGACTTAAGGTTTAACACTTTACAGGTCAGGAAACAGGAACAAGCCAAATACAAAATTTTCTTTCCTCTAAGAACTACAATTTTTATGCATGGTTTCCATTACAGCTCCACAGCTGCCAAACACAGTGCGCCAGGAATTATCAGCCCACTTGTCTTTAAAGGATTTGTAGCTCTAGCTGGGATATTTTTGGTTAAGCTTGAGAAATTTTCTATCAGCAAACTTTTGCAGCAGAAAACAGCTCTGTGGCCACAGTCCTGTACAGCAAAGGCAGCCACAGGTTCCTGTGTCCAGCACTAAGACCAGGCTTTGGGTGAAGCCCAAGCTGTTTATCCCAGAGGAGTCTGATCAGGTGATTTGTTGCTGACTGTTTGGAATATGTCTCTTCTTTAGTGAGAGGCATTTCAAAAACCATCTTGAAGGGGATTAAGGATCTTGTTCTCATTTTGAACGTGAGAATAATGATGCTATCTGGACTGAAAAGAGAAATCTCATAAGAATTGCTCCAGTAAGGAAAATAGTGTCAGATTTTTATCCAAGGCTCCCAGAAAAACGAGAGCATCTACTTTTGTCCCACCCCAGCCTGGCATTAGCATGACACAGGAACTGAGGATCTACATCAGCTCACTCCACCCTGGGGCTTCTACCTTTGTTCATGATAAATGAGATGGTTTCTTATTTTTAGTGTCTCCCAGGCTGACCACTTAGAGGAAGGAGAGCTATCCACTAAAATGGTCATAAACCTTGGTAATTCCCTCTTATAAATTTATCCTAAGGAAGATAAAACAGTTTCTTTACATTAGAGGAGGTGGTACAGGGCCTGCAGAAAATATGGCCTCCCAGTAACATGGCTAAATCCAGGTTGTGGTCCTAATCTGGGGAATAAACATCAGAAGCAGCCAGAGAAGAGATGGAATTTGAGCCTCTGAGATGCCACAGGAGAGTGAGGAACAGTAGGAGGAACCTGCTCCAAGGCTGGCTGACACCCCCACTCTTCATGGTGTGGAGGCTGATGGGGGCATAGTCAGGGCTGATGGAAAAGAAATGGAGAGGATAAACTGCTTTGATGGAGTGGATAGGGCTGGGAAGGAAAATAAAGGCTTGGATTGAGTGCTCTTCTCAAGTCAGAGCACACGCGATGCTTTATTGGTCACTCTCCCACAGGGAGTGGTTTTGAAAAGGAATAAATGGAAAATCTCACAGCTCCTGCAGTCGGCCCAGTGTCCTGATAGCCCCGGGGAATTCCAGCAGCTCATTGTAGTTCAGATCCCTGAAAGACAGAGAAGGGAAAAACATTCATTAACATTTTTGTAGGAACTCAACCACGTTTATCTGTGCTTTGAAGCCACGAAAACTTGGTCATTAACATAGGAGTCAGGTTTTTCCTACCATGCTGATCCAGTCACTGCCTGGAAACAGAATCTCACACATTCCTGTAGCAGGAATATTCCCTGCCTGGAGCACTGTCAGGTGAGAGCCAGTCCAAGCCATGGCTGCTGCCATGGGGCTCTTCCCTGCCAAGTGCCCCATGCCCAGCACTGGGCTGTGCTGCTGCTCCCCATCTCCTGAGGGCCCTGGCCCCTTCTCCCAGGAGCTCAGCCCCAGGGCTTTGGCTCTGAGCAATTTTTCTTACCTTTCTAGGTCAAAATGGAATTCTTTGATGGATGAGAAACACAAACAGCATCAATTGTGTGGGGCCCATGAAGGGCTTCTCTGGGCCCCCTTTGCCCTGTGGTGCAGAGGGGCTCAGGGCACCATTCCCTCAGTGTTTGTCCTGGGGATGTCAGGTGTCCCTGCCACTGGGACATGGTGTGACTGGGAACAGTGGGAAGAGGAGTCTGTGGGAAGACTTAGGTCTTTTTCTGATGGTTGGAATCAACCCCACATTGGAATCTATGAGCCAAAGCTTAAAGTGATGTGCAAGAGGTACTGACACTGTTGAGCACCAAGTCTAACTTGCTGTGTAGTAAAATAAATAAAATATACAACGTTGGGTGTAATGACAAATGTAGAATTTACCCACTCCGACTTAGCAACTAAAAGAGACATCTGAGTCTGAATGAAATCTCAAGAGTTGTGTTTATTCTCCAAGGATGAGCTTAATCTCTGGAAGAGGAATAATTTGACCTTTTGGGCATTGCTGGTAACCTGAGGGGAGCAGCCCTTCCAAGGCACCAATCCTGCTATTGGCTGGAGGTGTCCATGGAGTCTGGCTGGACTTTGGCTGTGCAGCACTCCTCTAGGCTTCCAACTTTCTCCTTGGAAGGCAATTTCAGCTGTCACAGTAACCTCTGACCCTATCCTGGCCATCCCACTTTGCAATTCACTGAAGTCTGAAAACCGTGCTACTGCTTCCTACATGCATGACACTAACCAAGTTTTAAGTGGTAGATACTTTGGAACATGATTACTGCCTCCTGGAGATTACTGTATAATTACACTTTATGAACCTCAAAGTAATTACCATGTAACCTGGATTGTGGTTTATGGAACAGAAATAACTGAGAATTTACACAGCAATGGGCTGCTGCCCAGTTACCCTGCAATTCTCATCCTCTGGGCCCAGGCATGGTTATTATGATCTCTCTTGGCCCCCTTGTCTCTTGTATCTTCCCTCAGTACCAGTGCCCCTCCTTGGGAACAACTCCATGGCACCACCTCACCTTTGCCCTGAAGGTGTTTATATGAGAAATTAACCCAGAGAGTCTCTCCAAATCAGTCCTTCCAGGACTCCAGCTCATATGATTTATGTCTCAGGGAATGCTTATCATGGAATTACAAGATAGGGCGCAAACCCAAGGGAAAAATAAGGAATGAGGCTGTTGTGGGTGGATTTTGTCTCCTGTAGCTCTGACAAGGTCCACACCAGACCTTGTTGCTGGATTCCCTGAGAAGCCCAGGTGCTGTGGCAGGTCCTGGTTTGGTGGGGTTTGTCCCCTGACACTAAGGGCAGTTTTCCCTCCTCCAGTTACACGGGGATCTGGATGCTGGTACTATGTGTAGGGATTTGAGCAAATGAATCCTGCTCCTGTAGGGCCCAGAAAGGGTTCATGTTGTCAACAGCTGGCAGTGCTGGCAATCAGCAGGGAAGGAGCACAGGGCTGGCAGTGAGACTGTGAGCTCTGCCTGCCCAGTGCCCACCCTGCAGTGTGGTCTCAGCACACCTGAAGCTGCTGTGCCTGTCCCAGGAGTGGAACAGGAGAAATGTGTCCCCTCCTCATGCCTCCTCACATCTATTAGACAGGAC
This sequence comes from Thryothorus ludovicianus, assembly GCA_013397245.1. Lineage (NCBI taxonomy): Eukaryota > Metazoa > Chordata > Aves > Passeriformes > Certhiidae > Thryothorus > Thryothorus ludovicianus. The sequence goes on from VZTB01011165.1 coordinate 84,322, forward strand.
AGCTCTGCCTCTCCCCGAGCTTGGTCTGACACACTCTGTTCTCATCTGGCTCCAAGAAGATCAGTGGCTTTCCTCAGTCTTCTCTGCTTGAGCCCAAATGAATCTGATCAAGGATAAATAGCCCAACACGTGACTGCTCAGAGCCTCACTCTTTGCTTGTAGCTCCCTGTCAGCTGCTTGGATGCTCCTGGCCAGTGTCTGTAGGCAGCACCTGCCAGGTTCCATCAGGGCCTGGCTGAGGACTCTCATTGCACAGGCTTGGCTACCAGGGCAGGACTATTAATGACACATTCCTTCTCTGCTGCTCAGGAAGACACAGGAGTGGATTTCCCAAGTGAAAAAGCAATGGGAAATGCAGGCAGGACTCCACTGGGCATTTTCAACGCACCAGTCAAATCTGATTAACTTCCAGATCACTGCACTGGATGAAATCAGAGGCATTAGCAGCCCATGTCAACTGATAGCCCCAAATCAGGCACATAAGGTGGATAATACCTTTTTCACCCTGCAGTGGCTCCCTGAAGTTAGAGGGAGATTCCTCAGGGAGCAGGAAGCTGCAGAGGTCATTCAAGGCTGGATGTTTGCCTGTGCCACATCCCTCCCCTGCNTTTTTCTTTTTTTGAACTTTTTTTTTTTTATTTGTTTTAGACTAAATATTTAAAAGGGTATTAGGAGTTCAGCTTTGGGCTACCGGGCCTGGTTTGGGCCCGGCTTTTTTATTAGAAGAACTGATAGTAACTAAACTGAGTTATAGTTACGAGAGAGATTTTTTGGTATTTTTGCAGAGCGGCGAAAGGTTTTTGTTGTTTAAAGTTGTTTAGTTTGTTAGGTTAGGGAGTGTTTTATCTGTTAAATAAACAACTTTTTCACCCTGCAGTGCCTCCCTGAAGTTAGAGGGAGATTCCTCAGGGAGCAGGAAGCTGCAGAGGTCATTCAAGGCTGGATGTTTGCCTGTGCCACATCCCTCCCCTGCACCACAAACTGGGGCTGGGATGAGCCTGTGTGATGCCAAGGGATGGTCCCTGGAGNAGATAAGAGTTTGTAGTTTTTTTTAGATTTATATAGTTTGTATTTTTAGTAGGGTGTAAACAGCATAAGAGAGTTTTTTTTTATTTTTTGTTAGTTTTTTGTTAGTTGAGGTAGAGAAGTTTTTNCCTCAGGGAGCAGGAAGCTGCAGAGGTCATTCAAGGCTGGATGTTTGCCTGTGCCACATCCCTCCCCTGCACCACAAACTGGGGCTGGGATGAGCCTGTGTGATGCCAAGGGATGGTCCCTGGAGAAGAGGCACTGAGAACCTCAGCCCCTGGTGACATTCAGCCCATCACTGCAGTACCACTGCTGCTGTAGAAGCTTCCTGTGATGGCACAGGGCTGTTTCTGTGAGCTGCTGACAGATGGAAAATATTGCCCAACCCAGAGGAGGCTTGGCTCACCTGTGATTCACTGACAGAACAAGGGATCTTAGATCTGCAACTGGTATTATTTACAGGGAATAATTCATTGTGCTGTAATATTTGCTCCTGTCTTTAAAAATGTGTTTCCTTTCCAGCCTGCATCTCTTCCAGGCAGGCTGGTCTTTCATCAGCAGATGAAGGTTCTGTTTGTACCTCCACATGTGTGCAAGTATGTACAGGACCAGTCCTTCCTGAGCGAACACACACCGTGCCCAGCCCTGGCAGCATCCTGGGGCCTCCCTCCCCTCTGCACTTGACAGATACAAAGAGCATTCATTGTGTTCAGCAGCTCCCGCTGGATAAAAGCCCATCTTGGAATGCTGGCAGACACTGGGCTTGTTGGAAAGTGGAAATGCAATCAGGTGTAGTCATGCTGCTGTGTTCTGGCTGCCAGCGACCCTGTTCTGTTCAGAGGAGACAATGTGCCTGTGCTCGTGCCTGCCTGTGCTTCCTGGGTTTTGGGGAAAAACTCCTGGAAAACAACCCAGCTGCTCTGGGGAGCAGGTCCCTGAGTGCTGCTCACAGGTGGCTGCTCTGGGTTGCGTGCAAGAGCAATGACAATGATTAATCCCTTTTCTCAGCTGGGCTCAAAGTCACCAGCTCTAGCATGGCAGTGTGATGGCAAGAGGAGCCTTGTCTGTTCTTCTACTTGAAATGAAAGCCTCTGAAAGGTCACCCAGTCTGCCCAAGACACAGTGAACTTGCTGGCTTTCCATTGTTTTTATTGCTAGAGGGAGCCTATAGCTTCATATTTGGAAGATCTTAACCAACCCTGTTGTTTATTTAGAAATAAAAGTAAGTTGACATCAAAGGCCCAGTTATTTTGGGCTTTAACTGCCAGGGTGATTTGAAGCTGACAGCAAGCAGCCTGGAACTATTAATATCTTCAGTCATGCCAAAAGGAGAGAAGGAGGGGAAAGAGTCTCAGGTCAATTTTCTGCCTGTTAGGGACTATTAGTGGTTCCACATAGGAAGCCAAAAAAAATAAAATTATATAGTACTATAAATTCTTCCATAAGCCACAAAACACCACAAATTTGCAGCTAATAAACCTGAAGATGAAGTGAGATTAGAAGTTATAGATGAGACATTTTCTGACTATTTCAGTCCCAGTGGAGCTGGAGATGTTACCAAGGTGCCTGGAAGAGACTTTGTGCAGCCTCCTCTGAGGACCTGCATTTCCACCTGTCCTGTGCTGGCACCTCATCAAGGTGCCAGTAAATATAATTACTGCCTCCACTAGTTTTGCTGGTTACTGTGGGCAAACCAAGCACTGGAAATGATTTAATTGGTAGTCTGGAAGCCCAAGGAGTCCATGGGGACCATGTAGTTTGACCTCTTGCCCAGCACTGGCCAGACAGCTTTACCCAGACTCCATACATCCAGTCATGGCTTGTGGCTGAGCTGCCAGATTAGCTCAAATATGAAAAATAACTGCACAATCAGGTGTCATATTTTATGGGATCACAGATTCATTCAGGTTGGAAAAGCCAAGATCATCGAGTCCAACCATTAACCCCACACTAAACCATGCAAACCAAAGCTCCCTAAGTGTTTTTTGAATGCTTGCAACACTTTTCTGTTGTGCAGCATCAGCCCAAACCCCTCTCTCCTAGAAGAGGCAATGGGTGTGTGCCCTTGCCCAGCTCAGCCAGGGGGATGAGATGCTGCCAGTGCCTAGAAGTGAGAGGATGGAAGGGGGATGTGGAGGGACCCAGAGCACTTGTCTGGCTCCAGGCAATGTGCCCATCCCCTAAAGGAAGACAAGGAGGAGGGGGATGTCCACAGGCACAGCAGAGAGGCAAGACTCACAGTGGGATTCATCTGCCAGGGTCAGTGTTTTCATTAGGAAATTAATTTCATTAGGAAATTCATGTCCTAGAAAATCCCTTTATATTTTTGCAAGTTATGAGGAGAAGCCAGGCTATAATGGAACTTGAGGGAGGACGTGTGTGTCCCAAAGGAGCAGAGATGGGCTGCCCACTGTGGGAAGGTTGTCAGGTACTTAGGGTACATGATTTCTTCCAGGAGCAAGCAGCAGTCTCTGAACGAGGATTTGTTCTGACAGCCTGGCCTAGAAATGTCTCAGCCTCTCACTGACATGGTGCTGCAGCACTTTACAGGGTTTCTGTGACACTGATGGTCTCTTGCTGAGGCAGAGGAACTGTCTGTGGGTTGTGCCTTGTACCCCTGCAGCCACCAATGCCCCCCAGTGCAGCTCTGCTCTCCACTGAAAATCCCATCAGTGTCCAGTGAGTGGATGTTCCACCCAGGCTCCTGTCTGCTCTCTGGCTGGCAGAGGTAATGGATAAACCTTTGATACATTTAACACTCTGCCATGCACATTCAGACACAAGGGCAGGGGCCTCGGTGCTGAGACACACAGAAACCTCCACGGAGCTGATGGCTCAGGAGGCAGGCACAGGCTGGAGAGGAAGGCAAAGCTCAGGGAAGCCTTGTCTACAGCAAAGCATTGCCCAGCTGCAGGAAAGAAGCTCCCCAAGGTGCACAAATGGCTGGGGATCAGCCCCTGGAGCTCTGCTGCCGGCAGAAGGGAGCGTGGGATGGAGGCAGAACTTCTGTGCATCAGCACATCCGTGGTGAAAACGAGCCCCCAGCTGCCCCTGCTGCTGCTCTGCTGCCTGCCAGGGCTGCTCCTCCTTTGCACAGGCATCACTTCACACTCACACACCTCAGAAGGAAGAGGCACAGACAGCTGGAAAGGGTCTGGGAACAGGGAAAGGCTTTGGGCAAAAGGAAGCCCAAATAGCCAGAGGAGCTGAGGACCTCTGATGGGTCCCAGTGTGTCTGCAGACGCAGAGGCTGGAGCTTGGAGAGCCCCAGTGCTGTTGGTCATTGCAAGATCAGTGGCTCCAAGGCTGCAGGATCAGGGGGAGCCAGGCTGGAGAGCTGGCCAGGTGCAAGAGAGGGTGTGAGGATTTGGTGGGTGAAGGGAGAACAGACAGAGTCCTGCAATGGAGATGAGCTTTACAGTGGAGCCATGGGAAAGTGCAGTGCTTCCAAAACTACCTTTTAACCTGAACTGCCTTCACTTTCTCTCTTTTTTTCCTTTATAAACCTGCAAAATTTCGTGTCTGACTGGGCTTGTGTTCTGCCAAAACTCAAGTTACAAGGTAAGAACCAGTTCAGAGCTGAGCTGCATCAGGAAGACACATTTCTGGAGCTCCAGGCTCCTGCCTTAGGGGTAGAAGCTGCTTCAAACTGGGAGCAGGGCCTGAGGAGATGGCTACTCACCATCGGGTGTGTTAGCCAGCTCAATTTTACAAGAGACTTTCTCTGTTTGAAAAAGTCACTTTTCACTTACACAATGATGAGCAGATAGTGAACTTTATATCTCTGCTCTTGGACCAGGCACAGGGACCCATGCAACCAGGGCCCTGAGCTGCAGCCCTTTCCAAAAAGCCACATGTCCCCTTCCTTCCTCTGTCCCCTCAATCTGGGTACCTGAGCCTCTCCTGAAGTCCCTTCCATCCTCTGGCAGGGCAAGTTTGGATCACACAACCAAGCCCTGATGTGCTGCCTGGGGACCCGTGCTGCCACTGCAGGGCTGGAGCATCAGGATGCTGAGGAAGTACCAGAGCAGCTCAGTGCAGCAAACAGAGTGTCCTTGAGGGGTCAAAGCCATCAGCTGCTTTGGGAATTGCACAGATTTGGGATTAACATCAAGAGACTGCACAAAAGGCTTCAAATTGAACACACTGATGGAGAGAAATTCACTTGAGGAACAAGTTCGCATTTGGCACAGTTTTCTGGGAGAACAGCAAAGCTTGCCTGGCCCTTAAAGTGTTAAACAACCCTTGTATGAGCTGTACTGGAGATAATTCCCATTTCCTTCTCCCTGCCTTCAGTGCCCTATGTTGACTTCATATTAATTTTCTTGCTTTCTTTTTCTTTTCTCCTATGGAAGATCCAACTCTCCAGAGAAGCTGGTAGGTTCTAGCTCTGCTCTGCATTTATAGACTCGACTAATTACACAGATAATGGGATGGGTGCTGTGGTAAGGGCATTTCCTGTGAGGCAAGGTTAGGCAGATAAAATGCCTGGAGCAAGAGAGTTTTGGATTCAGCCCCTCTGGGAGACGTTTCTAATTTATTAGTGCTATTTTTTAAAAATAAATTAAAAGGCTTTTAAATGAATGGAGATTTGCTCTTTCCAAGTGATTTATCTCCTTTGTCTGATGGGCGGAGGAGCTGGCAGGGGTGTGGGTAGGGAGGGAGAACCCAGGGAGATTGGAAACAGCGAGGTCATCTCAGGTGGAGGGGATGGGTGAGGGCTGAGTGGCCTCTCTGAACACGTCCGTGTCAGACACAGGCTGGAGATTTTCCAAACGAGCAGCACTTCTGGGGCAGATTGTTGCTATTTTGACTGCAGCCCAGAGGCCTCCAGCATTCTGAGCTGGTCCTGGGGAGCAGCCTTTCATCTCTCAGCCCTGCCTGTGCCCCAGGAAGCACCTTGGCCCTGCAGGGGCTGGGAAGGCAGGACACTGGCAGGACACACCTGTGCTCTCTGCCAGCACCAGGGTCGGTCTGTGTGAATGTGCCAGGGCAGGAGGAGCCCTGGGCCTTGCCCTCAGTCCTTGCTCCATGGTGCTTGGCCGTGTCCACTGGCAGCTCTTACTTTTGCATTTTTCCCTTTGCCTCAGCAGCTCCAGACAGAGCTCTGAGCACATGTTGGGGGATGAGGTGGCTTTTGTGGTGGGGACCCTGCACATCCCTTGCCAGGGTGCTGCTTGGCACTGCCAGCCCACCTGAGCCACACCTGAGAGCACAGCCCCCAGTGGTGCCAGAGCCACCACTGCTGCCCACCTGAGGCCCCAGGGACCCTTCCAGGCTTCCTCCTGTGTGAGTGTGTGTGTGACAGTCAGCCCCCAGGGCCACCACACCTCTACCTGCCTGGAAAAACAATCAGATGGGAGAAAAAATGCTTTCCCTTTTTCTTCAAAGCAGAGATCCTATCCCAGGGGCATTTCAATGAGTCACTTCCACAGCTGCTTTGGTGGAAGATTTGGGTAGATCCATGAGGAGCCTCTGTCCCCTTTCAGCTGCACTCTGCATTTGCTCTCTGGGGTCTGCTCTTCTCTGCCATGGGGACACAGAGGGCTGAGGCTTGCAGGAAAGGTGGGAATGTTAAATGATGTGTGCTGGTGTTTGGAGATAGAATTTGGGGCTAGATCTGAGATTCACCTGCCATAATTACATGGCCTCCCTATGGCTATCTCAGGCACACACACACACTCAAACACCTATGGCTGCACGGCTTCAGCACCTTCCCTTTCCAGCCCTCTGCACAGAGCAGTGACCTGGAGCTTGGTTATGTGAGAGGGCTTCACTCATTCCCCTTCAGCTGTGATCTGTGAAATATTCATGTTTCAGGGACACAGAGGGATAAATTCAGTGTTATCACAATCTAGCTAACGAAGCTGAAGTCAAGCACCATGAGGTATGAGGCAGTTGTTCATCAGCCTTTAGACTGTGTTCATATTGATAGCAAAGCTCAGGGACCTCAGGACACTGCTCAGGCTTCCAGGTGAAGGTGGTAAGGAGGAAACCTGGGCATGAGACTGGCCTCCCTGTGAAAATTGATGCCACAGGGATCCCCTCATGAGAAGTCCTTTCCTCATACAGAAATGGGGAACCTGGCCCTTGTGTTAGCAACATGCAGGCCTTTGGATGGCAGCTTTCCCTGCTGCTCCTCTGAAACCATGGCCATGCTCCCCCCAGAACTCTGCTCCCAGGCCTGAGCATGAGGTCTGAGTGTTCCCAAGAATCAGTCTCTGTCATTGCAGTGATGCTCCTGGCTGCAGCTGAATTGCTCCTCCCATCAACTTTTCCACAAGCATTCCTACTCACCAGGCTTAAGATACACAACAAGTCTCATCACAGAATCATGGGATGGTTTGGGTTGGAAGGGACATTAAAGAACATCTAATTTCAAGCTCCTGCCATGGGCAGGGACACCTCCCACTAGAAGGTGTGTAAACCCCTTGCCTTTCTTGCTGCTTGTAAAAGACTGAGAAATTAAGTCTAAGATAATTAGGAAATGTAGAAGTCAAGATATTTCTGTCCAAATGGCAGAAGCAGGTTATGCTGCCAGATGTTTTACAGCAGATGTTATACATCCCAAAGGACAATACACCATGGGGCAGGTCTGACAAGGCAAATCTGGAACAGGAAAGCAATGCAAAGAGCAGTGTGTCTGCAGTCTCAGCTCTTGGCATGCCTTGCACCTACTTCTTCATGGTACTTGACTCTTTTTCATTTCACCTCCCCATTCCTCACCCTCTTGGGATATCCTCATCCTGTGTGCCAGGCCATTTGCCATGGTCCAAACATTCACCTTGGCCACAGGCCTTCCCCTCTGACCATGCCAATGGGTGATGCTTGTCCTTCCCTTGGTATTTATGGTCTCCATGCCCAGCAGGGCAGTGCTGCTCCTCCCTGCATTCCCTATGGGCATCCCCTGACCTTGCACCTTGTGTAGAGGATCAAGGCCATTACCCAAAGGAGCTACAGGAAGAATATGTCAGATCAGGATATTTACACTCTTATTTACTCCATGTCTTTGGGAAAGAGCTGAAAAATGCCATGTTTCTCCCACTCTGGCCATCTAATCCCTGGTTTCATGGCTCAGCTTGGGGCTTCTTCCCACAGCCCTGAAGGGTTGTTCTGTGTCATCCCTCATGCTGATGGGAACTGGAGAGGGAATCTCACTGGTTTACAGGACTGTTTCGAAACCCCTTTGGGAATCTGGCCCAGCCTACCTGCCAGCTTTCTTTCCCAGGAGGAGAAGGCTGGGGGGTGGCTGGGAAGCAGCCAGGTCTTGCCCTGACAGAGAAAATTTTCTTGGAGCTGCTTTCTTTAGTTTCATGCTGGTGTTTGACTCATTGAGACCTGGTGAGTGCTTCACATCTGCCTTTTCCCCCATCAGTGTGGAGAACACAGAGCTGCCCTTGCTGTGCACTTGGCAGAGCTGGCTTGTGCATAGAAGCTGCAGGTCAATGCAAGGAAAATGTGAAGTCATTCATCTGGCTTCACCTCCTTCTAGATTTGCTACCCTCTTGAAATATCAGGGCCAAACCCTCTCCAAGAACAAAGATGCTCAACTGGGATCTGTTTTTGCAGAAATGCTAGGACTTGGGGCAGGTGAACAGTGTGGTTGTACTTATGCAGCTCACACATTGCTGAGACCTGCAGTGCCTGTTGCTTTTCTTAGGGTTTTGGCATTTAATAAAAATAGAAGCTTTCCTGTCTAGTTGAATATGTGAAGAAATATTTGTCTTAGGGAGACAGAGGTTTTTGCACCTAAAACTTCCCAGGCTCTTCTGAAAAACCTGAAACAATATTTTCCTCTCAAATTTTACAGTTCTTCAACTATTGTGCCTGGTTTATAATCAGCATCTGGCCACAAATACTCATTTTAGGAACCCTGAAGAAATTTCTGTCTTCACCAACCCTTACCATCCTGCTGCCTTCCAGGAGGTAACGCCCACGGGGTAACTGAGAACATGGTTTGGCCTCCACAAGCCAAGAAAATGTGCTAAGTGCTGTCAACAGAATGCAATCATAATTTGAGTTAAAGAGTAAATGTGGAGACTGTAATCGTCTCCACATGCACAGGAGCTCAGAGGTGGTAGGTAGATGCAGGTCTAGCAGCTTGGCTGGGATGGTGCAACAAAAAGTTTGGCAGTTTTTTGCCCCAGAGCTTGCCCAGCTTTGGTCAGCAGACAGATGGGTGCTAACAATTAACATGGGGGGGTGGCTGCACTTTTGGGACACACATTCTTCCAGGACCACTGCACTGGAATGCTTGCTGGCCCAAAGGTGACAATTGGATGCTCAGGCCAAGAGGAGTAGAAGGTCTCTCCCTGCTCTGGAGGATGCTGCTTCAGAGCAATCCAATGTGGAGGAGAGTGTGGAGTGTGGAGCTCTCTGCCACAGCACTGTCCTGGCTGCAGGCAGCTGTGCAGAGTGGGGCTGTGGGACCCTTACACCAGACCATCCTGCAGGGCCTGGACACAAACAGGGCCTGGACACAAACAGGGCCTGGACACAGGTCCTGCTGCAATAGGACCACTCTTGGAGGTTGGATGCTTCCCAGGCTGCCTGACCAGCATCAGCAGAGACAGGACTTGCAGAGCTGCAGTGCTCCAGAGTCCCCACATTGCTGCACAGTCCTGTCCCAGTCCTGCAGGCACTGGGAGCAAGATCAGGGGACATGGAGCTCCCTAAGTGCTGGGTGCCACCTCAGATGAGCAGCAAAAGGCAAAGAAAGTGTGAGAGTGGGAGCAGAGTGGAAGAGGGGGAAAATGGGCATTCAGCACTGTCATGGGTTGCAGTGCAAAATGTAACCAGAGCTGTGTTATTCCATCACCATCTGTTGGAAACTGCGTGGGGGGGGGGGGTAATCTTCTGTCAATGGGCCAGCTGATGAGAAACCAGCTGGGGCAGCTTCTTCATCTCTTCCATGGCCCATCCTCCCTCCAGGGAGAGATCTTCTGTTGATGGACCATTGAGTGTCATTGATAAAATTCCATCATCCCATTGGGAAATGCTCCAGCCAGGGGGAGGAGCCAAGCATCCCTACCTGGATAAAAACCTGTGATTTGGAACATCAAAGCAGCCTTCTCCACTGGATTATCAGAGGAAGACCAGGCCCACCCATCACCATTGGACCTTCAAAGGAAATCTCCACCTTTCTACAGGATCACTGCATCAACAGAGCCACATCTGCCACTCCAGAAGGACTGCAGCCACCATTCCAACTGCACTGCTACCAACACTCTGACACACAGAGTGTCAGGTTGTATTCTGACTGTCAGAAGGTTCATTTTTTTTTTTTTTAGTACTGCATGCTTGTTTCATTTTAGTTCTCCTAACTAAAGAACTGTTATTCCTATTCCCATATCTTCTCCTGAGAAACCTTTAAATCCAAAATTATAATAATTCGGAGGGAGGGGGTTTACATCCTTCATTCAAAGGGAGGCTCTTGCCTTCCTCAGCAGACACTTGTTGTTAAACCTCGACAAGCACAAATGGCTGTGGAAATAGAATTATCTCCTAAGATTATGAAACCTTTTAGTCTTTCCCACAGCAAATAAGGGGCCCATCTTTTCCTCTGCATCCATCCTGCTTGGGATGGGCTGCAGCATCTCTAACCACCCTGGCTGCTGAGAAGGGTTGCCCAGATGCAGGCTGGGGTGTTGCTGCATGTCTGCTACAGCCCTAGCCCAAACAAGGTTTTTCTCCCCCCAGTGAGTTCTCTGCTTCCTCCTGCAGCTTCCTGCTTTTGTCCTGCCTGGGTGCCATAGCTCTGCCCTTATATTTTTGCCTGTGACCACCAGAAACGACGGGAGAAAGCCAAGCTGGGACCCATGGGTCACCAGAGGAGACTATCCATCAGCCTCCCATCCCTGGCACAGTTCAACCTCTCCCCAGCTGAGCCCTTCTGGGTGGTCCCAGGATCTGCCAGTCTGAGGAAGAGACAATGCGTGTCATGGTCCTGCCCTGAGGAGTGTGTCTGGGGACCAAGGGTTTGCCTGCTGCTGCCACTCTTGCCTGGTAGCTGCTGTTGGCACCATGCTGGGCCCTGTCTCCTGGAGTGGCATTTGAATGCTGGGAAGCAGCATCTCCTTCTGCCATGGCCTGGACCCCCTGGTCCTCCCGGCAGGAAGTGAGGGCCTGACTCTGACCTCAAGTCTGTGTGAAGGGACATGTTTCTGCACAATTGAAGGCATCAAGCACCTCTTCCAGTCTTTCAGAGCCTCAATTTATTTGTTTGCTTGTTTATGTTTCCTCCTGGGCCAACAGGCCATTCATGCAGCTGTCCCAGCATGGGGCATGTGTGGCCAGGCTATGGGATTAAACTCTCCCTGAGTTCAGGGTAAGCCCCCAGCTGCTAATAACAGAATGATTTGGCTTGGAAGGGACCTCAAAGCCCATCTCATTCCACCCCCTGACATGGGCAGAGACACCTTCCACGGTCCCAGGCTGCTCCAAGTCCCATCCAATCTGGTCTTGAATATTTCCAGGAATGGGGCAGCCACAGCTTCTCTAGGGACCCTGTATCAAGGCTTCATCACTCTAATAGCCAAAAATTTCTTCCTACTATCCAGTCTCATTCTATCTTCCTGAAGATGTGTCCTGGAGGTGAATTTATTCCTGCTTATTCCCATCCTCCTTGCTGTTTTCTGTTGGATTGTTTGCCAGCTATGCCAAGCACACGGTGCACATGGTGCTGGCTTATGGGTGATGCCAGGAGACATGAGATCATCTCAGAGATACTCCACAGACCCCTGAGGACTTTGCAGGCCCCAAACTCGAGCCAGCCCCTTTCTTTGGTGGTCATGTGCTGAGGAAGGACACACTTTCCCTGAGTAGGGAATGCATCCAAGCTCTTAGGATTGTAGACTAGAATGGTGTCCAGGGCCTGGGAACCCCTTGCCACCCATGCTGCCCACATGCACAGATGCCCCTGCAGCAGCAGCACAGCTGCTGGAGCAGTTTGCACAGCCACAGGAGGAAAGCCAAGGCTCTCACTCCCCAGTAAGCCTCATGCCCTGGGCATCCCCTTGAGCTGGTGCCTGGAGCCAGCCCTGCTGCGGCTCTCAGTGCATGATGACACGTGTGGGACTGTCCCCCTTCCCTGCATGCTGTGCTGGGGGATGAACACACCCCATGTCTTTAGGACAGAGAGTAAAACAGGGCACTCACAGGGTTTCCAGGCTGTGCAGCCCATCGAAGCCATTGGCTCCCAGGCTTTGGATCCGGTTGTTGTGCAGGTGCCTGTGGACAAAACAGAGATGGTCAGTGGGAGTGCAAGCTGACCTTTTCCTTGTCTGAGCTGTGGTCCAGAACATCCTGTAAGCTGAGCACGGCCTGGGCTGGGATGCCAAGGGCACTTACAGGTGCCCTCTCTTAGCCCATGATACATGGGTTAGGTGCAGTAGTGCTTGCAGAGAGCTACAGAGCTCCCATTCCTCTTGGGAATTTCAGGCTAATTGTAGGAGTTTTCCTGAGATTTCCACCTTCATGGCTCCCAGGTGGCTGTGGATGAACATGCTCAAGCAAGAAGCTTCAAGAAACACCCTAGAGCTCACCTTACCCTGGGCCCAGCCTGCCATGTGGGTTCACCAGCTGCTCATGGGCACTGGGTGCTGTCTAAGGATGCAGATATGGACTCCTTCGAGCCTTAGTAGCAGCAAGAAGGCTTTGAATGCAAAATCATCCTGTTAGTCACAGTTTATTATCTTTACATGAAGAAGAAAAAAAAAAAAGCCAAAAAAGAAAGAAAACACTGCCAGTTCCTGGACCAGCTCCAGTTTGATTGCAACGAGAGTTGTGTTTAATTCAGTGCTTCAGAGTGCCTGGCTGAAGTGCTGGGGCCATGCCACAGGCTGATCCACATTCTCTGCACCATAGGAACAGTTTTTTCCTGTTCCACTTCTTCCTGCTGCTACATGCCATGAACATCTAGTGCTTACAGGCTTGGGAGCTCCCAGCCTCATTGTTGGCACTGGGGAGCCGTATGTTGGGGGCCCCTGCAAAGCCACCTGGGGTAATTTTGCCTTGGAAGCTCTGTAGGTGATGAGTTTCTGGAGTCCTGGGTTCTGTGTTACCAGGGATCCCTCACTCCCTGTCTGAGTCTTTAGGCTAACCCACGGCCTTAATCCATGGATTCCTCATCTTAGATTATCGGAGACTCTTGTGCACGTGTGCACATCTCAGTGCTTCTTCCATGTCACTTCCTTTACTGTGAGCTTGTGGCTAATTGTACATCTCCCTCTGAAACCCCACTCAAAGGCACCTCCAATTCCATGGAGAGAGCTCTTGTGAGCAGTCTGAGAAAAATCTGCTGAAAACCAGGAGAAGACAACCCACTGCTGCCCGTCTGCTCTTCAGCCTGCATTTAACCTCCTTAGAGATGCCCATGCTTGCACTGCCACAGTCTGTGTGATAAATGCCCACCAAGGAGGGTCAGGTCTCTCAGGGCAGTTAAGGTTCTCTTTAAATGCCAAGTCCATGTGGTGAATTGCTGCCATTCCACTCCCCTTGGGAGTCCTTTTGTCCCATGTCCATGATAGCTCCTTCCAAGAGCCTGGGGGAGGCTCCATCCTGGCAGGTGGATCAATGATTTTTTCATTATTTGCTGCTTGATCTAAATGTGTCTCAGCTTGAAAAATCTCTCACTCCACCTGGATTCAAGTGTGAGCTGTTTGGCTGAGTACAGGCAGCTCCCACTGCCAAATATTCTAGGGTAAAACAGGAGGAAGCTGAGAGTGGAGGAGCAGCCAGGCTCTAGGGCAGTTTGGTAGGGGCATGCAAAACAGAAACCAGCCTGAGATGGATGTTTGTCATTGGGATGAGAACATACCAGCATTTAGAGGAAGGGGAAGGGAAAGATATCTGATAAAATATGTTTGCTCCTTTGAGCAAATGGGAAAAAAGAAAAGGATGTTACCTGCAAGAAAACTTGGATTGTGACTTTTAGAGTAGAAAAGAAGCTTGAGACCAAAATGAGAATCTTATGGGAGAAATTTCTCTGTCACAAGAAAATAAGTTTGTGTCCAGATGGTTTCCTCCAACAAACGTTAACAGCTTCTGGTCCTGCTGCCTTCTCTTCAGTTGGTGGTGCCAACCACTTTGGCACTGGATACTGCCTTTGGCCAAAGAGAGTTGGGGTCTAGAGTTGCTGTGGGATCACATAAAGAGATACCACAAGAACCCCATGCCCCAAACCCCTGTCTGCTGCGAGGGGACAGTGTGGGGACAAGGGAATGCTGAATGCCAGGGAAGGTGTGAGCTCCCTGGAGCTTTGTCAGCACAGTGAGACTGGACACCTTGTCCAGGCTGGCTGGCTGCTATCACTGCAGCCAGGCAAGGAGACAGCAGAGAAAAGCAATCACCTGCTGTGTTTATATTTGGCTCTAGAGTGCTTTCTTTGGAGACAGAGTAATGAAAATCATCCAAAGGAAGTTCTTTGTTGGTGAGAAAATTATGAACGACCAAAAAAGGGAGTTATAAAAAAATTTGCTGTCCAAGCTGAACTCTAGAGTTACCCAACCACATGGCAATAATAGAAACAAGAGAGCTGAAAAGGTAAACACTTGAAAAGATGTCCCTGACTTCCACCCTGCCTTTTTTTTTTTCTCTCCCCGGTAAACAAATTTTAACAAGCGGAATTGCAACATCTCCAGTGTTCGTCTATTTGAGCTCTTCCCACACAACGTTATATTCTGCCCTGTAAATTACAGCTCAGCTGGTTTGATAGCAGCTCAAGGTGCTTGATTCTGGGCTGTAAACAACCTCTATGATGCAAAAACATGGGAAGTCTTCAAGCCTTTGCTGTTGGAGCTAGAACCCACCAGTCTCCTTGGGAAGGGCTTTAGGATCTGTGTCTCTTCCTTTGCAGGTCAGTGCCATGGGGTGAGGATGAGGTTGGGCAATCACCATGGAAGAAGCTGTGCCCAGGATGAGGACAGTCATGGCTGTTAGCTGGGCTGGCCTGCAGGCTGTTCTCAGCCGTGCACTTCCACCAGAAAACAGCAACAGCAGTCGTCACCTGAGCCCTGGTGGGGTGGGACCACCTGGAACCTCCTGCAGCAGCACAAGGGCTCCCACCTGCCCTGGGACAGAGCTCCTCTGCTGCCAGGTGAGCCCTTGCTGTGTCTTAAACCAACATAAATGACTGTGGCTTCAGAGTTCCATGCAGGCTGGGGACAGAGGCTGCAGCCTGGCTGGTGCCTCAGGCAACGAGAATTTAGAAACAAAGCAGAACAAAATCAAACCCTACAAAATTCATTCTGACCCACAGTAAGAAATATGCAACAGATTCTAGAAAGATTTTCTCTTCTTGCCAACAATTTCTTATCAGGAATTGGGAATAAATGTGATTTCCTCCCATCATTCATGCAGCATCTTTAGTCAAATTTGTTCAGTTTTCATTTTATTTCCTTTTCCATTTAGTTTTTCAGTGAATTTAAAGGTCCTGGAGAACAGTCTGAGAGAGTTGAATGCAGAGCTTCAACCCTGGCAATGCCACTTCCAAGGGGACTGCACATTTGTTTTACACAGAAGGGAAGCAGGTTGAGCTAGTGCTCAAATACTGCTTTAATCAAGGTGCTTGTCTATATGGACAAGGAAAGGGAAATTGTATCAACATCTGCACTGAACACTGGTGAAAGCAGATCTGGCAGGACAAACATGGTGCTGATACCCACACTGGTATCCAATTGTCAGTGAACTGAAATGGATGCAGAGAAGAGCAATAAAAATGATCCAAGGGCTGGAAGAAAAATAGGATGGAAACTTAGAGAACTCAATGTGTTTAGCTTATTAAATAAGATCAAGGGGATGAGTGCAGTGTAATGTATAGGATTCCTCCTGGTTAGAAACTGGGTGCTAAAATGGTTCTGTGATTTAGTGAGGAAAGAATAATAAGAACAAATGTCTGAAGTCGAAGCCAAAGAAAATTCAAATGGGAAATATGAGTGATTTTTTTTAACACTAAGGATGATTAACCACTGGAACAGACTACAAAGAGAAGTGGTGGATTTGCCATTGCTTTCATTTCTAATGACTTAATTTTTTCTTCTCAAAAGGGACAAATGCAAACATTTTCCATCAATTATTTGCATTAGATGATTTGAACCAAGCTCAAATCTGACATTGTATGAATCCTTCCCTGACCAGCCACGGCCATGATGAGCTTCCATCTTTATTGTGGAAAAATTGTCCTTTTCCTCATCTTGGCCATGGATAAGTAGAAAAATCTAAATCATAAATGGTGCAAATTCCATGGATTGTTTCCATTAGTGGAGGACCAGCATGAGACTTATCTGGTGAAGAATAAAGCTCAATAAGGAGTGACATTCTCAGGGTGCATTGGAGCACGATTTGCTTCTTCCTCAAGTGCTGGAGAAGGAAATCCACATTTGCCAAGGCAGCGAGCTTGGTCCTCTGAGAGAAAAGGCACTTTTGCCAATTAAAAGGCTCATGAATGGGAGCCAGATGTTCCAGGCAATATTGTTCTTAGTGATAATGAATTGCACATGCCTGGCACTCCCTGCCAACACGGAGGTTCCCAACTACTTCTCAGAGAGACACTGGTCACTCCCTTGCACAGGTGAGGGCAGGGATTCACAGGCTCATCCTGCACCAGGCTGGGCTTTGTGGTGCCAGGAAGATCCAAATCCCACAGATACCAGCTGAAATGTCTGGTGATCAGCTTCCCTGGAAAGCAGGGGTGGGTTGATGTTTGCTCTTAGGCAAGGAAGACACTGATAAGCAGAGGTCTCTTCTGAGAGTCTCAGCCAGAGTTACACCAGAACAAGGACAAAATGGGAAGGGGAACACAGGAATCTTGTGAACAAGTTTTCTCTTCTAGTCACTAAACCATTCTGTTAGAGAGAGAGCTGCATCATGTCCTATAATGACAAAAACTGTAAGAAAGGAATTCTACTAAAGATCCTTCATTTACTGTTGTCACATTTTCAGCTGGAAAGTGCTGTTGAGTGACCTTGAAAATAAATTATCAGCTGATATGCAGATTGTGTGAATGTCAAGTGCAGCAGAAGGGAGAACCAGTCTTACATGAGCATACATACTACCAGGATTTTCTATATCTCCAGGAAAGAGGCCTTGGTGTTTAGTAGCTATGGAACAAATGAAATGACAGGGGTACCTAGAAGAGGGAATTTGGACACAGAACAGAATTGTACCGTGATATAAACCAGACATAATTTTTGTCTTTGATAGAGTGTACAGATTTGGTCTCTTCATCTGAATGTGAAGGGGAAAAAAAAAGTGTGATATGAGAACTAACTTTTGATTTTACACAGACAGGACAAACAGTTCTCTAGTTTGATAGCAGGACAAGGAGAAAAGTGTGTAGTCTTTTTTTTTAAACTGAGGGAGGGCAGATTTAGATCAGATGTTGGGAAGAAATTCTTGGGGAAGGTGGGGAGGCCCTGGCACAGGGTGCCCAGAGCAGCTGTGGCTGCCCCTGGATCCCTGGCAGTGTCCAAGGTCAGGCTGGATGGGGCTTGGAGCAGCCTGGGACAGTGGAAGGTGTCCCTGCAAACCAGGTAACTGGATGGGGACTGGAAGAGCAGAGCTGAGGGAAGGGTACAATGGATAATAACAAATAAAACAATGGCACAGAGGAAATGGACACAGAGCACAAGAATTAGAGGGCATTCAGCAAAACTAACTGGTAATAGCATGAGAACAACTTTTCCCAGAGTCCATCTTTTTGACCAGGTAGGCAAGGGTGAGGGCCAGGCTAGAGGAGTGGAGCTTCTTGCTCCCAAATTGACTCCTGGAGGTTACCAGGAACTGAGGTTCCCTGTGGACCCAAACTAGAAGGGATCTGGCCTCGTTTACTCTAAATTAAGGGGTTCTCTGCTATGTGATGACAGTAAAACTACTTGAAGATTTTCTCTATCCAGGTCCCTCATTACAGGGCAAACCTCGCTACTGCTTGGCCTGTTTTGGAAAGTTCACTCCAACTCCCTGTCCCACACAATTCCAGGATCTCTGCTGAGAGCTCCTTTGGTGACATCAAGAAAGAAGGGAGCAGCTGCCCAGTGCAGAACTGCAGCAGCAAGGACACATCTGCAGCATGGGGGATTTCTTGGCAGAGTAAGATTTTATTTGAGGACACTTCTGATGATTGGGACTGGAAGAGGTGCTGTGATTCCTGGCTTGAGACTTCCTGCTGAATTCAGATGATGGGGTTAATGAGGGACACTACTGAGAACTGCTGTCATGCACTTTATTGGATTGTCAGCACAGCAGCATGGAGGTTTCAGATGCTGACTGCTGAGTGAAAAATCTCTTATACTCAAGAAAGATGATAATTTTTGTAAAACAACCTTAACTTCATACAAACCATCAGCTGAAAAGTATTCAGGATTATTTCTGTGTGCAGATACTAAGCCACATTTGGTCCTGAATAGATCAGACTGGAAGGTAACCACCTATTACCATGAACTATCCTGATCAAATATTCACCTCTCTTCTGCCATCAAAGCACAGTCCAGCAGTCCAGCACACTGCCCTTGTTATTAAAGCTGGGACAGGACGCTGCCAATTAGGGAGATTCATGGATTTCATGATGAGTGGTGTACACGAGGCTCTGCTCAGTGAACAGCCTACAGCCCTGGTTCCAAGCCTGCAGCAGCAACAGATGGGAATAAGATCAGGGAACTCCTCAACCAAGGTGTATTTTATTAGCAGACATCAAACCTTTAAAGTATTCCAGACTGAGACTGGGATACTCTGATGTATCTGCTTGTGGCAGTGCAGCATACATCAAATGTATCCTGGTTCTGAAATGGTTCTGCCCAGGGCCTGAGGTGTGTGGAGGAGGAACAGCACAGCTCTGCACCTGGGAGGGTCCTGCCCTCAGCTGTGGTCAGCCGTGGTCAGCCGTGGTCACCTGTGGTCAGCCATGGTCAGGTTGCTTAAGTCTTCAAGGCCAGGCTGCATAGGAAGGATTCCCCTGTGCTCAGCTACATTTGCCATTGCCTTTCTTCGCCCAAGGGCTCATTTTAGCATCCTTTAGCTGGGAGTTTGCAATGTTTATAGCAGCAGCCAGGCCCTCCATCTACCTGCAAATCCAGATGTTTGCAGAGGAAGGCACACGTGTCATCTGCACCCTGGTAGGGAATGTCCTTTCTCCAGCTTGGCTGTCTTTTGGGAACATTTGCTTGTCAGCTCAGTGGGTGAGTCTAGAGCAGGGACATATCCCTGGTTGGGACACAGGAGGGACACTGGGTGACTTTCCACTGGTGATGTGTTGACAAGGGCTTGCATGGAAGCATGGGAGAGATTTATGGGGCCAGTTCTGCCAAACACTTGTGATCCCACAAAAATGTAGCATCGTGTCCCACAGAGCCTGGCAGGATCACACATGTGTTCCCTTCCAATTGTATGTGGTGGAACATTATTCTCTCCCTTGTGACCTAATGGTCAATGACTTTTATTTCTCAAGCTTGCCTGTTTAATTAAGGAGTTGCTTCTTGCCCACAGAATGGGATGAGCCGGAATGAAAGCAGAATGCTTTGGAGGCTGAGATGAAACCCCAAATGTCAGCTCACCCACTGTGTGAGCTATTAAAGCTGACTGAAGTGGTTGCATTATGGTGGCCAGGGGTTGCCTTGCAGAATGAGCACTATTGTGGGTGAAAACTACTTTTTTGATTTTTCTCAAGTTGTTTTTTGCTTTTCTCCTAAATAAGCCTTTATGCTTTGTCTAAACAGATGAATTTGATGCATAATAAAACTCTAAACTATGTTTTGTCCGAGCACTTTCTATGCTGGATGGTCTCGGGAAACACTTTAAATTTTGAAAGGGAAATAATTGCTAAACTTTCACTAAGGCACTACATGCTGAGGTTACTTAACACCCTGGTATCAATACAAATTACCAAACTAGAGGTGGCATTTCATGTGGATAGAGGAGCTCTAAAACAGTTGGCAATCACACCCGAACTTGCTAATCAGCACCAAAAAAGTAGTAAAAATCTAATTTGCACATGTGAATCTCCTTTTAAAGGGAAAATAATCTGCAAACCTCTGTTGATAGGAAGGATGCCCCTCCTGAGCAGCTGCCAGGGGGATCAGTTCCTTTTCTGCTGGCAGGCTGTGGGTGGTTTGGTGTCTCACTGCCCATGGAGTGAGTGTTTCCATCCCAGAGCAGCACTGCTCTGCACAGCGCTCCCAATGCCGGCCCTGAAATGCTTGCAGGGCAAATTGGACAGCAACCACCACAAAATACCCGACCTGTACCACAGTCATGCAAATGAGCAGGCACGGGCTTGGACAAGGTGTTGCGTTAGACCTTTGGTTTAAAATCGTATTTGGTAATAAAAGGGGGAGGAGAGGGGGTGAGGTGATCTATTTTCCAAGAAATGAAATATTACTTTTTTGACCTGACTGCAGATTGTTGCAATTTGTTTCTTTTTTTTTAATTTAATGTTCCTAGAAATTCCTGTAGTTTTAACACAGGGATTGGAGGGAGTAAAAGAAATTAAAAGGTTTTGTTGCTTAAGTCTTCAAGGAAAACAATCTGTTTTTTGTTTGCAGTTGCTGATTTTTTTTAATACGAAACATTTCTTGAATTGTATCAGGGAGCTTTCTAACTCTTCACTGAAAAGTGGAGAAAATATGACACGAAATCAAAAGAGGCAATTTTAGCATTTCATATCAAAGGAGGGAGATTCCCTGTCGCTTTGAACAAAACCTCTGCCCCTGGTCTCGGCAGCAAAACGCTGCTGGTGGGGAGTGAGCAGCGGGGATCCCTGCAGGAGGAGGAGCCCGGGCAGCACCTTGTCCCAGCCGGGGGAATTAGAAACGGAGAAGGCTTACAGCACCACGAGGCTGCTGAGGTTCTGGAAGGCGAAATCGGGGATGTGCCAGATCTGGTTGAGGGCCAGGGTCATGGCTTGCAGCGCTGGCAGGTGGTTGAGAGCTCGCACAGGGATCTCGGTCAGGGCGTTATCGTCCAGCCACAGGTGACGCAGGGACAGCAGCCCCTCAAAGCTGCCGTCGGGCACCACGGAGATGAGGTTGGCATCCAGGCGTCTGGGTGGGAGAGAAACAGGGTGGGGATGAGCGAGAGCCCTGCCCGCTGCGTTGCGCAAAGGGAGCGATGCCGGGGCGGGATCGATGGCCGGGGAGATTGGATCGGGCTGTAAATAGTGATTAACGCCAGGAGGTATCGGTGACGCTCCTGCCTGTGCTGGGAGATGTCAGCCCACCGCCAAGGACCGTCCCTCCTTGGCGGATGTTTGGTGCTGCCGAAGGCAGATGCTGGAGCAGCGATGCTCGGGCTGAGCGCTCCGAGCGGCCCCACGGCAGCCCCCGCTCCCGGAGCACCAAAGCCCCGGCCCAGGCTCGCACCCACGGCTGAGCAGGACGGACAGACCGGCAGCCACGGCCTCATTCCGGAGGGAAGGATCCGTGTGGGAGCGGGAGATGTGCGACCGCCCTGCTCGGGCTCCGGAGCGCCGGGGCTGGGGGAGGCAGCCCCGGGTCCCAGCGCAGGAGCTGAGCCCTTGAGCCACAACTTTGGGCCTTTCTCCCCCCTCCGTTTGCCAATTGCTTCCTTTTAATCATCGTGGAAAGCTTGAGGCAGTTGAATTTGAGGTTTAATTTGGTGAGAAACTTTCATTTTGAATACTTGTTTTTGTTTCAAAATAGAATGACAAGCCAAAAAATATTAAGGTTATTATGAAAAAAGACTAAAACTTATGTTTGGGAATCATGTCTCTAAAGACCTTTTATCATCTCTCTAAAGACCTTTTGATGGTGAGAAGGATACAATGAGTTATCTGTATATTTTGAAACCCAATTGTAAGAGGCAAATACTTCAGATTTGGATGAAATACCAGGAACCAATTATACAAAATTTTAATTTCCATCCACTGCCAACAGGGCTTATTTTATTTTTCCAAGCTATCTAAGGCAGAGATCTCTGAATTCAAATTGCAAAGAGGAAGCACTTTGTCTTATCAAAGCACGAGAGAAGGAAGTTAACAGAGCTGTCATGGCCCAGCCCTCAAATCAATGATCCTCCAGAAAGGAATGTGGTAAAGAAATTAGTATTCTTGACTATATAAAGTAATATTTTTGATGAAAGTTGAACACTAGAGCAAAGTCCCAAACACTGTTACCCCCAAGGCATGACCCTTCTTCAAAGAGTATCAACATTTCTTAATTCACAGAACTACTGCAATGAGCTGCAGGGGGAGGAGACCAAACCCCACCACGAGTGGGAGCAGGGAAGAGGCTGGGTGCAAACCCTGCTCTCTGCAAGGGGGTGTGGATGGTATTTCCTGGGTGAAATTATCAGATAATCCTGGGAAACAGACCTTCTCCTACATCACAGAAAGAAGCATTTCCTACCCTGGATGGACAAATCTGGAGGTTTGTGCCTGGTTAAGAAGTGCAGTCAAACCTTCCTGAGATCTCCTTCCGAAAAATGTTCTTTAAATGCAGAGTACAAGCTCTGGTACAGCATCACCTTAGACTGGAATGACAACCCAGGGTGGGTTAAATCCCTATTCCATTACTCACATTTTTCCAGCACCTCAGAGGGTGGGCAGGCCCTGGCACAGGGTGCCCAGAGCAGCTGTGGCTGCCCCTGGATCCCTGGCAGTGTCCAAGGCCCTGGATAGGGCTGGGAGCAGCCTGGGACAGTGGAAGGTGACCCTGCCCCTGGCAGGGAGTCGGAACTGGATGAGCTTTGTGGTCCCTTCCAGCCCAAACCATTCTGTAATTCTGTGATTCTGTGATTCTATTTTCCTTGCATTGCTGCAAAGGGACATTTTCTGGTGTGAGGCTGTTCAGTTGAGAGGATCACAAAAGCACATCACACCCAAAGCTCCATTCCCACAGGTTTTGTGTCTTTGATCAGAGGACCGACACAAGACAATGGATTTTGATTTTTCCTGTTGAGAGAGTGGGCATTGCAAGTTCTGCTGCAATTTACTTACTGCCTCCCAAACTGCAAACAAATCAGAGAATGACATCATTCATCTTCTCGAGTCAGCAATTGCAAAGAATAAAGATCAGAAAAGCAAATCCTGCAGCAGTTCAGAGTAAGGTTAAGGATTCTATTTGAAAATTTCATCAAAATGTTTTGAGACAAACAAGAACTTTTTGAGCATAATTAAAACTTCTGCACGAAATGTTAATCTTTGCTTATTTTTTTCCATTCCATCCTCAGCATAAGAATTCTGTTAGGTTTTGGCATCATTAACTGTTAAAATTTAAAAAAAGCACCATTACTTACTTTTCCCAGAGATATTCTTTCATCCAAATCCCTATAAGTTTACTGAAAATTGTTTTAAAGTGAGTGCTCGGTTTCAAGTTTAATTAATTAAAGAACAGACAATGAAAATACTCATGAGAATTGTTATAATTTTGCAAACCCAAACTAAGCCTTCAGAAGTGGAGATGCTAAACCACAGCCAGAGGCTGGTACACCAGGCTGAGCTGGGACAGGGACAGGGACAGGGACAGTGACAGGGACAGGGACAGGGACAGGGACAGGACTGGGGACAAGGGAGCGAGGTGCAGCCCATGGCTGTCCAGCTTTACTCATGAACTTTGCTCATGAACTGCTGGGCAAAGCCTCAGGTGTGACCCACAAGGTGTCAGTGTGATGGTGCCCCAGGAGTTTGGGAAACCATTAATGCTGCTGGATTTGCTCTGTGGCTGTTTAGCAACACTCAGGAAAAGCCCTTTTCCCCCTAGGGGAGTCCAGAGGTATGAGAAGTGTAGCACAGGCCCTTGGTGGAGGTGTTTGAGGCACTGGGACACCCACCTGTCTTTGTAGACACCTGTGAGAGTGCACAGACAGGAACTTGGATCCATCCAAGGAGTTTGTTATCATTCCTGGATGGCTTCTGGCTGTGGACACACTGCAGCCTTGTATGCCCACACCTCTGTATGGCCACACCTCGCTGCCAGTGAGAGGCCACCTCTGCAGGACTCAGCTGAACCCCAACTCTCCTCCTCAGCTCTGCAGGGGCTCCTGGTGAGGTGTGAATGTGTGGCAGCTGTTCATGAGATGCTCTCTGGGGTTCTGGGGAGGTGTGGGGAAGCTCCAGCCAGGTAATTACTGCCAGTCTGCTCCAGAGTGTGAGAATCAGAGCTCAGACAGATTCCTCAGTAGAGCAAAAGGGAGAATTTCTGCTGCTTACAATGAGCTGGACCTGAGAAGTCTCAGAATCAGCAGCCTGCTTGGGCCACAGCACAGCAAGATGCACCTATGTGGAGCCAGGTGAGTTAAAATTAGGACCAAGGAAGTTCCCAGGTGAAGGCATTTCACGTGCAGCACAATGGGCAGGACTCCTTGTGTGCCTTTGCAGCACTGAGGAAGGGATGGGGAACATGGGCTCAGTGACAGCTGCTTTCCTGGCACCAAGGGATGGTTGAGTGCTCCTCAGGGAGCTGCTGGCTCTTTCTGGAATAGATGTGCATTCTTTCTAATAAAAGCTGTGCATGTGGGGATTGCTAATTGCTATGGCTTTCAGACAGCTCTCTACTCTCTTCTGGAAGCAGAGAAGCTGAAGTTCTTGGCACAGAGTTGTTAGTAATTATATCAATTATACTAAACAAAAACCAACCCAACAGTTCTCTCCTTTTTTTGGTGTTTGACTGGCTCCATAAGTGTTTTGTGTTATGATTTATACCTGAGGTAATTGGGCCGATTAGTGGGTGAATGAGACAGCACAGGCCAGGGCTGGCTCCTCACCTTCCACGGAGATGTTTTAATCTTTATTTCACCAAATCACTCAGTTGGTTTTCCTTGCAAGCTTTAACCCTTTGCTTGCTTGCAGAGGAAGATGCCTCTTTCATGGAGCTGCTGCTGGCTTAGGAGAGGGACTCATCCCATGCCTGCTGTCGAGCAGGGCTATGGGTCTGGAGAGAGGATCACACACAGTGACTCCAGATGTCAGCATGGACAAGATTTCCAAGTGACTTCATGGGCTCAAGCAAGGCTGTGCAGAGCCTTGGCCTGTCTGTTGCATGCAGAAGGGGGGGATTTTAAGTGGGACATTCAAGAACAACAGCTTATAAAAATCAGCAGCTGCTGAAAGTCTCAGATTCTGGCTTTAGAGCTGCATCTGCTGCAGAGAGTTACAGGGTGTTTATATGACTTCAACACGACAGTGACTCAAAAGTCCTACGGGTGCCTGCAGTCACCTCAGATTTTACTCCATTTCCCCTTTTAGGGACTACAGGGGTAGTGAGAGAGGGAGCTGCCTGGAAGAACATCCAAAGTCCACTGGTCTGAGGCATCTTTTTCCCTGAGGAGATGTTCCCATCTGTGCAGAGCCATGGCGAGAGGAGCATGGCAGCACCAAATGAGAGTGTGGCTGGGCTTGCCACTTGCTTCCTTTGCTGCTGCTGTGGAGTGACAGCTCTGGGAGGCAGAAAAACTTGTGTGGGATGGGAAAGGGAAGTGTTTCCTTAGGCAAGATATTTTCAGGTCAGCTTCATATTGAGTTCCAGGGCTAAGGGTCTAACATGCCTTATAAGAGCCCCTTGATTGCTTTGAATGTTGTTTACATTTGATAAATACTTGAGGACAAATCAACTGCCCTCTTGCCAGGAGCAGTCCAGAGAGGATGGTGGGATGAGGAACACTTGAAGAAGGAACCAGGAAAATAGGGAAGTCCTTTTCTAAGGAGAAAAGGTCAAGAGCAGGAGATTCCTCCTTTCAAATGGGCAGAAGACAAGCCAATGCCACCAGTGCAGTCACTGGGAAGGTCTGGCCAGGGGTGGGGTATGTGCAGTCATCAGTGCAGAGAGTGCATTGTGGGGTTTGTGTTAATCCTGAGCTATGGATCTGAGAGCTTGTGTTTTCTGTGTCACAGACTCAGCAGTTTCTAAGAACTGTTTTTTTCCCAATAAATGCTTTCAGAGTATTTCAGAGGATGTACAAGAGCATTTCTGAGCTGTTGGTAACATAACTGTCAGAACAACCAGAATAACCAGGGGATAACCAGAACCAGTTTCTCTGTTCCCTAACAGATGTGGTGCAAATCTCAGCCTATGACTGGCAGAAGCAAATTTACCCATATTTGACCATTTCCTTCTGGCTGTGAAGTATTTACAGGGGGAGCTGCAGCCTGGAAACCAACAGAAATGTTCAATACCATGCTGTCAGGAGATATCCCAAATTTTGCTGCTGTTTTTTCCCTCCTCACACACATCAGGGCCATCTGTCTGCACGTCTTAGGCCACTTGTGCAGTAACTGGCCTGCAGCATAGACTGGGATGTTCTCCACAGCCCAGTCACCACAGGGCACTGGGACCTCAAACTACAGCCCATCCTCACAGTATTTTTTGCAACATATTGGGCTATTATCTCCCTGGATACAGCTGGAGGAGACTTGCCACTGAAGATCATAAGCAGCACTGGGTGGCACAGGGCTGGGCTGCTCTCTCTCCAGACCAGGGAGCTCCTCTGTGGCTCTCTGTCCTCAGCAGAACACAGGACACAAAGAAAGGACATTCTGGAGGGAGAGCTGTGGCCACTGAAGGTGTGAGGGCTGAGCCAGCAGCATGGCAGGGAAGTGCTGCTTGCCCACCCCTCCCACCCACCCCTGAGACACGAGAGAGGAGCTCCTGTCTCCCTGGCCCCAGTGTACACATGTGTCAGCTGCACAGAGCTGAGCTCACCAGAAATGTCTAATTGGTGCCTGCAGGCAATCATGTCTCTCTTCCTGTCTGAGTTTATCTTGAAAGGCTCGATTGAGTTACCTCCTCTCCCATAATAGGATCTAAGTTCCTTGTAGTAACATAAGAAGGAGATGATGTCACTGCAGTTCAACTTCTCAGATAACTTACTAATGACTGGGGCCAACACCTCAGCTTCTTTCTCAGGCAAAGCTCCCAGACTGAGTCAGTACCTGGCTGTGAGCTCCCGGGGAATTGCTGTGCAAGGAGCTAAGGGCACAGCGAGGGAGGATGGCCTCGGGGTCACCCTGCTCTGTCCCCAGTGCCACCCTGCTCTGCGAGCCAGCTCCTCACATGCTGCTCTTTGTGCCTTGCTCAGCACTTGCAGGGGCCTGACACACAGGGTCAGGAGGGTCTGGGTCCCTGAGCCTGCCCAAAGAACCCAGGGGGAGGACCAGGCTTCTTCCATCAACTGATACCAGCTGGGAGAGGAAAAGGCAGGCAGGGACTGCAGAACTCACCTGGAAAGGGGAAAACTGGGTTAAATTTCTGCCTGCCTGTTATGTCTTTGCTGCCATAATGTATTGTCAATTCAGTGGGAGAATGGAGCTGTTGGAGTGGCCCAGAGGAGGCCATGCTGAGGACTGAAGCCCTTCTGCTCTGGAAACAGGCTGAGAGAGCTGGGGCTGTTCAGCCTGGAGAAGAGAAGGGTCTGGGGAGCCTCAGAACTCCTTCTCATTCCTAAAGGGGGTCTATAAGGAAGATGGACAGGCTTTTTAGTAGGGTCTGTAGCAACAGGACAAGGAGTGATGGTTTTAAACTAAAAGAGGGGAAATTCAGACTAGATATAAAGGAGAAATTTTTTATGGTAAGATGATGAAACACTAACAAAGGCTGTTCAGAGAAGTGCCCCTTCCCTGGAAACATTCAGGTGGCATAGGCTCTGAGCAGCCTGGTGTAGTTGAAGGTGTCCCTGCTCATTGCAGGGGGTTGGACTAGATGACTTATAAAGGTCACTTTCAACCCAAAGCATTCTGTGGTTCTGTGAATGACACATTATTGCCTTGAAGGTCAGCTCCCATACCTGGGATCTCTGCCGTGCCACAGAAAGGCTCACAGCCCTCAAGCAAGACTCACAAGTGCTGCCTGGCTCCATTTCCAGCTGGAAACTTGTGAAAACCATCCCAGGCAGTGAATGGAGGTTCAAGACACAAACATGTTTGCAGTTGGTTGTGGAACAGGACCCGGTGAGAAAGTTTGCAGGGCTCTGTTTGGATTGCAATGAGTCTCCACTCCTGACTCAATGGGGCATGTTTCTGTGGGAAGCTCTCCATGAGGGATGCTCAGGAAATGAAATCAGAGCAATACCTAGACTCCACACAAAGTGCCTTTGGTGTAGACAAGAGGGCTTTGTTATCCCCAGTTGCAAACACCTCCAAAACCCCTCAGGTCAGAACGGTACAAGAAGGATTGCCAAAATCTCTGTGCAGCTCTAGAAACTGCTGAAAGCTGGGCAGCTGTGCCAGATCCCCAACCAGCCTCTCCCTGGGCCCTGGCATTGCCCCCTTGGCCGTGGTGCCAGGCACAGGGAAATGGAGAAGGTACAGGAAGCAGCTGGAGGCTGAGCAGAGTGGCTCAAGGGCTCACCAAGCTGTGGGACCTGCATATTTGCTGGGAAACACGGTGTTTGTCAAGCAAAATGCAGCTGGAAGAGAGAAGAGAGAGCAGCCCTTGGGACAGAAGGAACAGGACATGCTGTGCTCTGGGGACAGGGGCTCTGAACAGATCTAGGCACACTGGAGTGCAGGGTCCAGCTCTGGGGCCCTCAGCAAAGAAACACACCAGTCCAGAGAAACCCTTTGAGACGCCGTGAGGGCTGGAGCTCCTCTGCTCTGGAGCCAGGCTGGGAGAGCTGGAGGTGCTCACCTGGAGAAGACACAGCTCCAGGGAAACCTGAGAGCCCCTTCCAGGGCCTGAAGAGGCTCCAGGAGAGCTGGAGAGAGACTGGGGACAAGGGATGGAGGGACAGGACACAGGGAATGGCTTCCCAGTGCTAGAGGGCAGGGTTAGATAGGATATTGGGAAGAAATCCTTCCCTGTGAGGGTGGTGAGGCCCTGGCAGAGGGTGCCCAGAGCAGCTGTGGCTGCTCCACCCCTGGAAGTGTCCAAGGCCAGGCTGGACAGGGCTTGGAGCAACCTGGGCTAGTGGAAGGTGTCCCTGCCCATGGGAGGGGGTGGAATGAGTTGAGCTTTAAGATTTCTTTATCCACAAACCATTCTGTGATTCCATGATTCTATGATAGATGTTGGCAGTTTAAATATGTCCATTCCCTAGTCTTCTCCCTCTCTCCAGTTTACCTGAAGCTCCTCTGTGGTTCATCAGGAGTCACCTTACACACCAATGCTTGAACACCTGGGACCCATCTTCCTTTGGCACTGACACGTCTACTATATGGAACAACTGCTGTCTGTCATTTCTATTGAGTCATTACCAGGGACACACAGCATGCCCTGAATCTTCACAGGGATGAGTGAGTGAGCTAAGGTTTGTGGCATAACATGGGTTATGCCATGACAAAGGTTAATGGAAACACACTGGAACTTAATTTATGACTTTATGAAGCAGGAGTGTGGGTGTGAGCTGTGATTATTGTTTCTTCAGTGCTCCCAATATGTCCAGGACACACACTGTGAGCAGCCAAGGCAGGACATGCCTTTTCCTGAAAGCTCTTACAGCCTGAGATGGGAAGTGATTGTGTGTTTGAGAGGGATATGAAGGTGGAGGCAAGTTCCAGTGTTTGTCAGAATCTCTTCTGAGGGACCTCTGCTTGTTGAAAGGTGGGTTCTGCAGTGACTGCAGTGTGGGCAGAGAAAGGTGGAAACAATCTGGGGAGATATGTGACCATCAGTGGCCCTGCTGGATTGCCACAGTCAATACAGAGAAGTTTGGAGGTGACTACAGTACCTAGAGGGCATAGCCAGGTAGGTGTAACCACAGTCAAGTTGCTGGAAAAGCACAGCTCCAAATATCCACTTGTGCTGTGACCTCTTCATTGGCAGCACAAGTGGGAATTCTGGAGGTGCTGGGGCAGAGCCAAGGAGTCCCTCACTATCACCCCCTTCCCCATTGAGTGTTGCCAGCTCAATGAATGCGGAAATTAGAAAGTGAAGTCTCAGAGAGAGACTGACATCATGGACATGCTGGCCCAGCTCAAGGTCATTGGGACCTGAATGATCTACTCTGCACATTCCAGGAAAGGATTTCAAAAGAGCTGCTGCTTTTTACACATTTTGAGCACAGATGAGGCATCTGATGCAGTTGGGGCAGTTTCTCTGTCTTGTATTTACATGCACCTTCCTTGGAGAAGATACCAATTTATGCAGACACTTATTTTTTTGCATTATTTTCCAGTTCTTGACTGGAGTAACCTAAACTTTTAGCTGTTAGCCTGTTAGTCTGGCCTAACAGTTAAAGTAACCACACAACACTCTTGTCTTCCTGGGAGATGAATCCTGGAGTCCTTCACAGCACTGACACTTATAAGCATGAGATACATGGATATTGCCTTTACATAAACTTCACAGCAACTCATTGCTGAAAAACAGCAAGTAGTGAATGAAAAACAAACGCAGCAAGGATTTGTTGTGGCACTGCTAAAGTGAACTTCTCCTTGAGGATGATAAATTTAACAGTTTGTGTGTGGTCATTAAATCTTCCTCTCAAAAATGCCATTGAGACCATTGTACTGGGATAACCACATTGCATTTCATGTTTTTTTACTGCTAAGCAGAAAAGACTCTAGTCTGACCAGCTGAGTTCCTCCTACTGACAGGAAAAAAATCCATGTCTGTGATGTACCCATTAGACATGCCTTCTTTCTGACTTGCTCCCAGAACAGTGGTTGCAAATTCAAATCCTTCCAGTTCTGGAGTGTAGAGAAATTCCTCCCTGGTTAAAGGGTAAACTGCTCTTTGCATTTGTATTTTTGGGCAAGACAATCTGCTCTGATAGATTTCCCTGATTTTTTTTGGGCTATACAAATGTATGGGGCTGTGGGGAGCAGAGATGCTCAGCTCTGGTTTGGTACCCCTGCTCTGATGGGGTGTGTCAGCTTGTGGGGGTTGATTTTGCTGCATAAAAGTGAGGGGAAGGGACAGGGACATTTTACTTTTGCCTTCCAAGTGTAGGAAAACCACATCTCAGCCAGCCTTAATTCACACAGAACTGGAAACCAGTTATAGGGTCTTTCTATGGACAGAAGAGAAAGCCAGATTCCTCCAGAGTGATTCATCCTCCAGAGAGGGCTCTGAGATAACAGAGATGATTCACCCTCTGCAGATGCTGATCATTTTCCACTGTTACTGGGGTGAGGTAATATCTACACAGGTACGGTCAGAGGAAACAAATCCACCTGGTCTGCCTGAGGGAGACGTGGGCACGGCAGAAACTTATCCAAAATGAAGGAAGGTTGTGTATTGAGGCCATGGTGGTGACTCAGAAGAATTTGATCTCCTTCCTGGCAGTATTTTAGGATCCTCCACCATGAGGGAAGGATCCAGCACCCCAGTCACAGCAGAGGCACAAAGAGACCAGTCCCCTGGTCCCAGGCACTCAACATCCCAACTACAAACCTGGCCCAGGCTTCTTTGTAGCTGTGCCAAACACCACCATGGCTGATCCCCACACTGTTACCTATGGGCTGCAGGGAAGCTGCTTCTTGGGTCCTAGCAAGAGCACAGTGACCAAGATATAGGTCTTGCCCCAATAAAAGATAGTGATGCATGTTCTGCCAAGTGGATTTACCAATGGCTTTTGAAAATACAGTGTTGCTCTTCATTCCAGTAAAAATGGTTTTCAGAGGTACTGGAGAGCACACTCTGAACAGCATGGGGAGATGAGCTGAATGGCAAAGAAGGCTGGAATAGGAAATAAGGTCCAGCCATACACTTTGTTTCCCAGTCAGGGATATTCTTGAACCCAGACCTGGGATTTGGATCAGGCCCATATAAACAGAGGAACTAGTCCAAAATCTGACTCTTGAACTGCATTTGTATTCCAACGCATCTTTTTCTCATCAAACCTGGTCTGATCTTGCTCTGCTATTGTTGCCAGTCCTGGTGACAAACACAGATCTCCAGTGGCAGCTCAGAGTGGGTGAAGGGAAGAGCGAGGGCATGGCAGGTTGGATGGCCCATGGTACACAGAACCAGAAAAATCTTATCTGTTCAAACTCATTGCCAAAAAGCAGTAATTCCTCTGAATTTGCTTTATTGTTGATGAACCAAATTATGAGAAGTGGCCTCAGAAGAAGACTTCAGTCCCTTCCAGGGACATCAGCCCACCTAAATAAAAATGGTATCAGCTCTTCCCTGTCTGTGCACTGACTCAGCTGCACAAGCCACAGGAGCCACTGTGCCATTTTCAGGTAAGCTATACCTGGGAGGAAGGATCATGGCAGTGCAGCCAGAGAAGCTCCTGCTTCCATACATCTATGAGCAACACTAGCAGCAGCCAGACTTCAGCAAAGGCTCACCACACCATGGCAACATCCATGAAAATTAACTTCAGTACATCCAGATGTGTGGCACATCTGCCTACATTGTTCACTTGAGTGTGGTTAATGTCTGCTCTTGGACCCTCCCAGACTATCTCCTTTGTAGAAATTAAAGCCTGAAGTGCCAAAATGGAGATCAGACTTCTGAAAACAGGAGTGAGGACAAAACTCCACTGACTTAGTTGGGATGGTGTCCAGAGCTGGGAAGAGGGACCTCAGGGAAAAGGGGATTTCAGAGATGGGACAGGAAGGTTTTGAGCAACCTGTGTCCTCTCAAGTGGATGCTGACACTGTGATACCCATCCTGGGCTCCTTTTCCAGCTGCAGGACTGCTTTCTGCAGCAGATGTGTCCATAAGAGGGGAAATCCAAGGTCCTGCGAGCTCAGCAGCACACAGGATTTCCAGTCACATTGTTTCATGTACTCCATCAGAGCTACCTCACTGCTCTTCCCTGAACTTTTTCTTGTGCTCCAGAAAGATTCTGTGGCCAGTAACTCAGAGCTGTCTTTTCACAAGACAACTCCTTTGCCAACAGACTGGAAGTCACAGCTATGCTGTATTGACTTTGTAGGTATCTGTTTTTCGATAGATTTTATCCTCTAACCAATGGAAACAACACCTTCCCAACATCTCACAGCATCACGTGTGATTTATAGAGAAGAATATTGCTGCGAACAGCAAACTGTCAAATCTCAAACAGATCAAAGAAGTGAAATGAGGAATGAACTGACTGAGCTCTTCAGGCCATGTTGATTCCAAAGGAATTTTTTTTTATCCTTCTGTCATAAGAATTTATATGCTTGCGAGAATCTGATCTGGTGGGAAGAGCCTTCCTCCTTTGTCTACATCAAAGTCCACATGTTTTCAAATTGCTATAAGTCATTTTTTGCATTTTAATCTCTGGCCATATGTATAAAAATAATTCCTGCCTTAGGGGACA
Source organism: Thryothorus ludovicianus (assembly GCA_013397245.1). NCBI lineage: Eukaryota > Metazoa > Chordata > Aves > Passeriformes > Certhiidae > Thryothorus > Thryothorus ludovicianus. The sequence continues at coordinate 117,484 of VZTB01011165.1, forward strand.
GGGAGTGAAGCAGCCTTTATTGTGTTTCTATGGGGCAGCCTTTATTGTGTTTCCATTGGTGGCAAACTAATGGGATGGAGGAAGTGGATAGCTTTAGTTAGAGCTACAATTAACCTGTATGCAGGGAGTTACATGTCAGGCTGATTTAGCATTTATTGATTATGGGTCAAGTACGGTGGAGTGAAATCAGAATATAATGGGAAATTACACCTTTAGCAAACAGGAAAATTATTTCAATATTTTAAAGAACAATGTCTATGGCATAGCTTCTCCTCCAGTTTTTGCATCCCATCAGGTTGTGAAGGCCGGATGAGCAGAGGGCAGCACTGCTGTCATACAAGGGTCAGAAACAGGAAGGTGCTGTTGATGGGAATGGTGCTGATGGGACCAGAGTGCTCCTCAGGGAGGCTGTGGCTGATTTCAGCTGGGAACAGCAGCTTTGTGGCAGAGTGGCAGGAGAATTCTGCAAATATTCCAGAGGGATGCAAGACTGTGCTGGAGAAAGAGGAACTAAAATGAGAGCAAGGGCAGGGAATGGGGCCTGTTGGGGTGTTGCCTGCTGTCTGTGCATCCTGGTACTGACAGTGGCTACCTCTGCCTTGGGTGCAGTAGCCTCAAGGTAGCAGAGCGTGGCTGGCTGTAGGGGACTGACACATGCTGGCACAGAGGGAAGCAGTTACTTTTCTGCACACTGGAGGAGATGCCAAGAGACAGAAGATGGATGGAGACACAGCCACAGGTTGTTTTGGATGCCCAACAGAGAGAGTCAACCCTTATGGGGTACAGAGCTGGGGAATGACCCATGGGGCTTGCACCCAAGTGTTTGCCAGCAGAATGGAGCATCTTGCCAGGGACACGAGAGAAAACCCAAAGTGCAGTGTGGAAAGAGAGCAAGGGGAGCTCGATCTCATGGCGCAGGATCTTGAAACTTTAACTCTTCTGCCTGGCACTAAATCATCCCTTCCACCACCAGGCTGATACACACAACATTCACCCTGAAGAGCCAGACACATGCTAAGCACCTTCCCAAAATGCTGATCTGCAAGAAACTCCCAAAAAAGCTTTCCATAGGCATTTGAAAAAGAAAAACCAGGAGTTTATCTTGATCTCTTAATCCACCAGGTTTCTTTTCTCTCTGCTTTCTCTACCTCGACAAGCTTGGTAATTATAATTTATAGCACCTGCTCACTTTGAAATACCTTGGACTCTTTCTGCCTGGCAGAGGAACAGACACAGTGCCCATCTGCTTTAGGTAAGTGCTCACAAACCACAAAGTCGTTAATTAGGCTGACACACGACTCTTCCAGAATGCACATGGTATGTTGTTACTGCACCTCTAAACCACCGGCAGCCAGAGCCTCTGCCAGGGGATCACAACTGGATCTGAGCATTACGTAAGGCCTTGGCACCCCTTGCAGGGCTCAGAGCATTGCCATCAGGTGTGCGTGTTCTTTCTAATCCTCCCCACAGGGCTTCCCAACATGCCTCCCAGATAAATCAGGCTTTCTGGGAAGCAGCTCCCTCATACTTGGTAGGAGACTCAGTCTCCAGAGCTTGGACTTTTCTTTTGAAATAAAAATTCCTCTTTGTATTCATCTAGAGGAACCTGCCAAGGTCTCCTTCCTGACAGATGGGGCTCCAGACAGTGATGCCTCCACATCCTGTAGCTGACAGGGAGCAGGGCAGGTCTGGTTCTAGTCTGAGCATGGCTGCAGCTTTGGAGGACCTGGTGAGGGGTTTTTGAAAGCACAGGGGTGTGTGATGAGGCTATCTGGGAGGTTTTGACACTTGCACCCTCAGACTGGCTGACATCCATGGGCAGAGTGAACCATGGACACCTCTGGCTGGGAAAAGCCAAACCCTTTGAGGAGGGATGGTGCAGACCACAGGAGACCTCTGATGACCAACAGCTGGTGATTCCCAGTGATCCAACCTGGAGCAGCCAAGCTCTGGGTCAGCACATGGGGTGATGGGCAATGGGCATCCTAGACCTACAAATGCCCTTCTGGCACAGAGTTACGTTGGATGAATGGAAACCTCCCGTGGTTGTCCAGTATTCACAGCACCTGTGTGAGGGTTTGCAGGAGGAAGCCCTCTTAGTGTGTTTGAAATGTTATTTGCCAGAACTCAGGACTGAATCTTCCTTGCTTGGGAAGGATATGGGGGGATCACACAGGGCAATGGGAATATCCAAAAGAAAAATCCAAAGGGGAACACTCTGACTCTCCCATCTCACTAAAACTTGCTGGAACCATTTTTTCTGGCTTGCTGTCTGTCCAGTGAAGGATCTTCAGTAACCTGGGCTCCCAGGGCCCAGTGTGCCTCATCTAGAATAGTTAAAATTAGTGTTTCCCATGCATGGTTCCACAGCATGTCTTTTGTGGGGGACACCACACCTGCCATGAAAAATTCTGTACACCTGAAGTCCATGGGTTAGCAGCTTTGAGAAAGCTCCTTACCTTAAGACAGGTCCTCATCAGAAGGCAAAAAGAGGGAGAGGCCCACAGAACAGAGCAGGGTAAATGTGGTCTTTGTGACACCTGTGTTTCTCCTTTTTTATCCAGTCTTTCAGAGACAGATGCGAGCAGGACCCACAAGAGCTCCTTCTCTTGGTACAGAGAGCAAGCTGGATCCCTGTGTTCAGGCTGCCACAAAGTCAGAGGGTGAAAGGCATGGGGGGTGCATTTGCAATGCAAGAGGGCCTCAGACTTTCCTGGGGTCAAGGTACTCTGGAGCAGAGAGTTCCTGCTCTGACTGTGCCCCTGACTCTGATCATTCTGGACAGGGCACTCCTACTCCAAATGCATCAGCATCTGATAAAAAGGAGGAATGGCTTTCCTTCTGCCCTCTGAGTGGCAGCTTTTATTGAAGTTTCTTCCTACTTGGCCTCCTCTCTCCTCGAGCACGTGTGCAAAGCTGATCTCCTGCTGTCAGGGGCTCCCAAACTCCCTGCAGGCTTCCAGCTGGTTCCTTACCTCAGCGTCCTGCAGGGCCTCAGGAGCTCCTGCTGCCTGCACTGTCCAGCACCCTCAGCCAGCAAGCAGAGGGGCTTCAGTACAGCTCTGGATATGCCTCCTGCCTGGGAGCCAAGCTTGGACCCCAGCAGTGCTGCAAAGGGACCCTGCAGTTCAATTCCAAGTGCCACCAAAGCTTGGGGGATGTGTCCTAGCTCATGCTCTCTAAATGCCCAGAAGCCAAGACTGCTGGAGCTCATTGACACAGCTTTTTTACTACATTTCAAATCTAACTTCGTGCTGTACAGGAAGGGAATGTCAGCCTCTCTCTGTCCCAGAGTGGCTAGAATATCCCTTTCTGTCCCTGGTCAACTCATCTCTTGAACTGATTGGCAAGTTTTTCTGATAGAACTTCTTCTGATAGCTGAAAACAGGTGTTTTCAGTCTCCATTTAGTTTAGCTGCTTCTATTGTAATCCTGAGGAAAGACTTGTGCATTGTGCATTGAGAAGTCTGCCTTCCCTCTCCTGGGTGAGTTTGTCCCTAAGGGATCCACAATTTCCCTTCAAATTCTGCCTGAATCCCAGAATGACAAACATGCACACGAAACGTAAACACTTGAAAGAGCAAGAAAATAACCAACACACAATCCCTTTCTGTCTGGTACTGGTTCCACACCACTCCCAGCTGGGAGTTGCTGGCTCCCATTTTCACCCCCTTCCCAGCTGTCCTGCTTGCTTAGGATGTGTTGCTAACATGCAAACAGAGAGTTAATATTTCACCAAATGCCATACAAGTCTGGAAACTCATGGACTGTCGTGATGTGCCATAAAGCCACTTCCCCTTCTGAATGGAAAAAAGGAGTCCCTGAACAGCACAAATACACTGGGGCTCAGATGGCCTGACTGGTAATTCTTGTAAACAGTGCTGTGGGTGACCTATAGGTGTTCCAGGCTGGTGAACTTTTTGGCAATGGATACACAGGAGCCTCATAAACTTCTGGAAAATGACTCAGATATTTGAAAAAGAGGGGAAAAAAAATCACTCTAATGCAGACCTGCATGGAGTCTCTTGGTCTGGGGTGAGTGGCCACATTTGGACAAGCCATGGCAGCACCAGCAGGAACCAAGCAGAGAATCTCAGCCCTGTATTCCCTCTCAGACAGAGAGCTGTCCACACTGTGCCCCTCCTGTTGGGTGGAGAGCATCTCTGAACACAAGCTAGAAGGAGAGCTGCAGGACTCTGCAAGCACTGGCTGCTCCCACAGGAGGAGACCCAGGATGTTTTCTAGGTCATGCTTGCCCCAGTGTGAGGCACAGCAGTGGCACCACCTTGTAACACATCGTGTGTGGTCAGAAATGTTCCCAACCACCCCGAGCAGGGCTGTGCCTTGCAGCCGTGCTGGGCTGTGTCTCCAGACATGGTTCTTGGACCTTCACCCAGCCCAAGGGTCTCTGCTGAGAAGCTTCTGTGGAAAGAGGAGAAAGTTGCTTTCTACAGCTGCCTGAAAGAAGGTCATAGTGAGGTGGGGATCAGGCTCTTTTCCATATTTCAGGTGATAGGACAAGAAGAAATGGCCCTAAACTCCTCCAGGGGAGATCCAGATTAGACAACAGAAATTATTTTTTCATTGAAAGAGTAGTCAGGCATTAGGATAAATTGCCCAGGGAGGTTGTAGAGCCATTTTCTCTGGAGGTGGTCAAGATGTGGCACTCAGGGATGTGGTGTAGGGGTCAATATGGTGGCTCTGGGTTGATGGCTGGATTAGGAGATCTTGAAGGTCTCTTCCAACCCTGATGATTCTGTGAGTATATGAAAGTGCAAATCATCATCTTTGTCTGCACATGCCCCCCTCTCTTTAAAGAAGTCAGGCTCGAGACATAAGAAGAGTTTGGTGAGGCAGAGCTGCCTTGTGCCTGTCCCCTTGGAGAATAACAATCCTCTGGAACACCCATCCTGGAGAGCAGCTTCCTCCTGTCCTCTCTGTGCTGAGGTTTCACTGCAGCCTGTGGGTGATCTGTGCTCAGGACCCTTCTGAGAGAAACTTTTTGCCCTTTCTTCAACCATCTCGGACAGGGAAGAGTTCTACAGTGCATGGAACACTTCTGAAACTCTCTTCCAGAAGAGACTGCCCCCCAGCTGGTTGAAGAGTTGTGCCAGCCTCAGGGGCACACACTGAAAAGTGACAGCTGAGGAAGTGACCGATGTCCTACAACTTTATTTACCCTGAACTCGTGTAAGCACAGACAGAACAGGATGGGTGAGGGGGTTCACTGATGTAAGACCTACAGAAGTTACTCATCCTCTGCTGCTTGCTTTGGTTGCAAAAATCTTTCCCTGGAGCTCTTCATCTTACTGGCACTGGGTGTCCAGAGAAGCTGTGGCTGCCACGTCCCTGGAAGTGTCCAAGGCCACGTTGGACAGGGCAAGGAGTAATGTGGCCTAGTGGAAAGTGCCCATGGCATGGGGCTGGAAAGAGGTGACCTTTAAGGTCCCAAAAGATCTGCTAAAGGGGATTGTGCTGTTCCCAATAAACATTTTTTTTTTTATATGCTCTGCCAGTTTTCAAATGGGCCTCCCAAAAAGGGTGTTAATCAGTCATCTCTGTAAATCTGTCAGGATAAGAGAAAATGGCCTCAGGCAGTGCCAGAGGAGGTTCAGGTTGAACATCAGGAAGAATTTCTTCACTGACAGGGTTGTTAGGCATTGGAAGGGGCTGCCCAGGGAGCTGGTGGAGTCCCCAGCCCTGGAGGTGTCCTAGGAATGACTGGATGTGGCACTCAGTGTCTGTGCTGAGTAACAAGGTGGGGATCAGGCACAGGTTGGACTCGATGATCTTGGAGGTTTTTTCCTACAGTAATGATTCTCTGATTCTAAAGGAGCCCTGAGCACTCTGTGCCCAGGAAACATGGATTGAGGCTCACTTGGCTGGAGGGGCACTTTAGACTCCATCCCATGCAGTTTATTTTCCCAGCAGGAGTTTTCCTTTGAACTTATTTGCTCCCACTGTGCCTGGTGGCTGCTGAATTTGCTGTGGGCCTGGCTGGGAGAGTTGGGAACATTGGATGGAGCAGGAGGTATTGGCACCTTTCCCATCCTGAACTCAGGTCTTGTCAGCCTAAGAGTTTGGGGTTTTTTAAGATAGAGGCAGGAGTTGGAGGTCACAGTCTCAGTCCCTGCTGTGCTCAGTTTGTGCCTGGGACAGGATCTAGAAACAATGAGGGACTGGGAAAGCTCCTCAGAGGAGGAGCTGGAGAAGGCACAGAAGATGTGGCTCTATTACAGGGAAAGGAGGTCAGGTATCTTAAAAATGGATGATGAGGAGAGAAGGAGCAAAGGAGCCCAGAAGGACAAGGCATGGGTGTTTGTGCACTGCTAGGGAAAAAGACCTGGCTGAACTGCAGGGGTGAGGGACTGAGGGAAGCTCTGAGAGAGCAATAACATCCCAGACAGGTTGGTTCACAGGAACAAGGCTGCTTGGGAAAGGCAGGAGGTCCCTGCTCAGTCACCTGGGTGGGAACTGACCAGCTTGGACTGCATGTTCTGGCTGCAAATAGGACACAGCTGGCCACAGCAGCCTCTGGTCCCTGTGGCTCTTGAGAGCAGTCCTGCTGTTACAGGCTTTAGGCAAGTCCGAGCCTGGGCTGCCCAGATACTCAGCTCTCTGATTTTATTCCAAGCCTAGTCTCCCTCAGGTTGTCTAAAGCAGCTTATTTCTTCCTAAAATTTGCTTTTACTGGTCAGTTTCTGCAGGAAGAGCACTAGATCCCAGCTGACCCTAACTCCCCCTGACCCAGCTTTGGTGTTACCTGGGAAAATCACTCTGGATGAGTTGGCCTCAAAGTGCACCAGGAGCAGATACCTCTGTGCTAATTCACACAAGCCATCCTCCCACCCTGCCCCTTAAAGGACCCCCAAAGTGCTGCAAGCATCTTCTTGGGGTGTTTTGTATTTCTCACTTGCCCTGTGGTATTTTGGCAGGGGCTGTGGGCTGAGGAGATGGAGCAAGTGGATCTCCCAGCACTAGCTCAGGTAGCCACCCATCAGTGGTGAATGCCCCAGGAATGGGGGCCAGAGCTGCATCAGAAACCAAGGCTGGCTCCCTGCAGCCCTGGGCTCTGGTGGCACTGGCTCTCACACACCTGCAAGGCATAGGAGAGACAGGCTGAGAGGGGAAGGGCTGTTCCTGGGGCAATGGCCTTCCATGTCATGCTTCCCTGAAAGAGAAGTCACTTGGAGAGCAATATAATCTCAAAATCCTTGGAGTGGGGTGTCCTGACTCTGGCACTGGTGGGGATGTCAACACAATTTAATAATAACCACAACCATGAGCTAGTGATGTTTCAACAACAAATGTTTCAAATCTCTTCTGGCAGAAAGAACATTCATGTCCTGCACAGCCAACACCCCCACTTCAAATTAATATTTAAATTAATATTTAAATTAGTATTTACAGAAACTCCTACTGGGTAGTAGGAGGGCCACACATGGAGAACTGTGCCCAGTTTTGGGGTGCCCAGTGTAAGGAGGATGAAGAGGAATGAGATAGGTCCAGTGGAGGGCTAGTGGCTGAGCCAGGGTCCCAGGGCATTTGGCCCATGAGTAGAGGTGGAAGGAGCAGGGTTGGTTTCACTTAGCAGAGAAGGGGCTGAGAGGAGAGCTGCCAGGGGCCCACAACCAAAGATGATGGAGCCAAGCCCTTCAGAGTGGTTCCAGTTGATCAAACAAAGAGTAATGGCCACAAATTGCCTTCCAGGAGTTTTAGGTTGAACTTGAGGAAAAGCTTCTTCCCCAGGAAGAGCAGGCCCAGGCTACCAGTGAAAGGGAAATCTCTGTGCTTGGATAGACAAAGCTGCAACTGCCCCCTGAGATTTTGGGATAGTCCTGCTCCAAGCAGGAGACTCCCAGAAACTGCTCCCAGCTAATATTTCTGTGATACAAGGGCTGTGTAAGACTAGGAGTGAAGTTAGGGATTAAGGGATAAGATCAGATTTTCAGTGGTTCAGCCCAACTCAGAACACTCTTACAAGTTGCAGCTGTGCTCCCTGCACCAAATACACCTTCCCTAAATTCACTGGCACTCCCATGCTCTGGTCTCAACTGTGCCCATCTTTAGCAAAACAGCAAAATTCCAACGTTGTGTGATTTTTAGGGAACAGAGGAGCACAAACCTGCTGTGGGTAAAGCTCCTGTAAAGGAAAAGCACAATCACAGCCTCAGCTTCTTCCTGGGGCTGAACAGCTAAAAGTCTTTAAAGCTTAAGAGCCCTGACACAATTACCCTCCATTTGGGTAAAACAGCCCAACTTGCACTTTGACAGCCCAGAGTGTCCTCTGTGCTCACTGACAAGTCCCTTCCCCACTGTGGTCCACAGTGCAGAGGACAGAGGCTCTTGGGGTGGATATTTTCCAATGTTCCTTGAAATATGCATTGGCTCGGGTGGCCTTTTCATCACAATGCACACATGGGGAGCTGTAATTTCAACATCCTCTACCAAGACAGTGTTTCTTCCTTGAAAACTGCCCTCCCCTCTCTTCCACTCTAAGTGACAGTAATCTTTGCATAAATTGGAAAAGAAAAGGAAGAAGGAACAGAACATCCTTGACAAAGGAACTAATGACTCAAATGCTGGGAAGCCTGGGGTCCCCAAGGGACTGTGCAGCTCGCAGCATTGATTTTTAATGACTTACAGAGATTGGAGATTTGGAAGATCTCTCAGTGCCTCTGCAGGGATGCGGCTCAGCTGATTGTTCTGCAACATCCTATAATTAGAAAAAAGAAAACTTTCTTAAAAAACCAACAACAACAGCCTGACACGAAATGGAGGATATTGCTGCTTGTTTCTGAAGTTGTTCTGGGCTCTTGCTGGATAGCTGGAGTGGTTGGAAAGCACCATGTTGGCCAGCCAGGGCTCTTTAGCAAGCTTAAGGTGGCCAGCAGGAGAGCTGCAGCCTGGTCTGGCCCAGGACGTGCAGCAGAAGGGCCAAGGGGTGAGTTTGGTGCTGCAGTGGGGGTCCACTGGGAGGATGTCACCACAAAGGGGACTCTTCTCTGCAGATGTGCATCTGTCACCCCAGACTGACACCAGTGCTCTGAGCCAGGCTGTCCCACACTGATCCTGGGATCCTTTGCCCATATGTGTCAGTGGTTCCCCCTCCAGAGGGGATGGAAAGCAGCCTGTGGGCAGCTTTGTTATCCCACTGTGGGCAGCTTTGTTATCCCACTGTGGGCAGCTGCAGGCACAGCGAGTGAGGAGCTGCTGTTTGCTCAGGGACCTCGCAGCCTCAGCACCACTTGCATCAGGAACTGGAACTGCTGTGGAAAAAACCAAATCTGAGGCTCCAGAGAGAGCAGGTACTTGGGGCTGTTGGGCTGAACAGGCAGGACCCAGGAGGATCCCTCAGAGATGGACGTGAGTGTAGGGCATGGAGAAGGGCCATGGACATGGAGATATCTACTCAGGTGATAGGAAAGGAGGAGACAAAGATGACAGTGCAGCCAGGGGTGAGTGTCTGAAGAGCTCTAGGGATGGAGGCAGAGTGAGAACCACGCTCCAAGGGGTGTTTCAGAGCTGGTCAGACACCATCCTCTCTCACTGATCTACTGGAGCACCACAGATCTGAGTTCACTGATGTCATCATCTCAGCATCTCTGCAAAGGCTGCTTTTGACCCTGGACATGCCTCTGTCCTGAGCCTACTTTTTCCTTCCAGAACTGGGACATCACTGACATGTGCTCCCCTGAATAACAGACACATCCCAGCAAGCTAGCTGGGCCAGGGCAAGTGCTGAAAAAAGGAAAATTTTACATATCTGAAGTTACTCTTTACAAAACCTTCTAAGAGTGATTGAAGATGGCATGAAAAAGGAAATGGTACTTAGGGTCCTATCATAATTTAATGCCTGAGTCAAAGGAGCAGGGCATGGTCTTAGTGGTAAGGGCAGCCCAAAGTACATGGACATAGGCAAGAAACCTCCCCATTGCAGTGACCATAGCCTTACTGCCAGGGATTCAGAGGTTGGACATGAAAGGAAAGTTGGAAAGTGACAACCTTTAAAAAAGGAAAGCTATAGGGCACAAAACTCTTCGATTTCTAGAAGAAAATGGGGACTTACCAGTAAATTATTTGTATGAACACAGAAGAAAGAGGAAGAAAACATGGAACTGTCAGTAGTAGCTAGTGAAAAATGAGTTGTGTCAGAATTTTTTTCTGTACAGGGCCAAAGACCATAAGAATGGAGAAGAAAGAATAGACACCAGCGACCATGACTTAAGCTTTCCTTTAGTAAAATGTTAAATTTTGACATTCAGCACTGGGGAGAAGATTAATTTGGTACAAAAGATCAGCAGAGAGGACATGCTTAATAAATGATTCCCTTCCAAACGAAGAACATGATTAAGGATCTACAGCATCTCACATGGCATTTTGACCAACAACTTGCAGGTATGAGGAGGGGGCGGAGAGAGGCTGGTGTAGAAGAGCAGTTGGGAAATGCAGAATTCTACAGGGAAACTGAGAGAAGGGCTCCATAGATGAACAGGGATAAAAGGCAGCATAAATACAGCTGGACATTGGCTTACAGCTCTGCCTGGGCTGGTGGGAATCACAGGAGAGTCAGAGCAGGACAGAAGTGCTCTTGGGGGTGACTACAGGGGGTGTGAGGAGAAGGAATCCAGCTGTGATCCTTCTGCTGTTCTTGATGCTGGGCAAGCTTTGGCCAGGCCACACTGTCCCACCTGGGACCTGCCCTGCAGGACACGGGGCAGCAGCAGAGCAGCCAGATGACAACAGGCAGAAGGATGAGGAAATGCCAAATCCTCACCTGTGGGGAGCCCAGAATAGAAATTGCAGGGGTGGTAGAAGAGTGGGATTGATGTGGCTCCCCTGCCCATGTCCTCCTCCTGCAGCTCCTGTGCACAGCTGGTCCCTGGGCAGCTCAGGGGCCCCAGGGGTCCTGGTGCTCACAAGGGGCACTCCAAGCCTCTGGCACTCTGACAATCACAGCTGCCTGCCCCCCTCAGCTCCTCTGCTGTACCCCACTCACACCACCCTGCCTCTCTCCTTTCCCTCTTCCCCTCCTGGGGAATCTTCTCCCCTCCTGCTGCCCGTGCTCACAGGCCAAGTGCAGGGAGCACTGAGCACCAGCAGCTGCCTCCCTGCTGCACCCAGAGCCTGTTCCCATGGGGGACACGCTGTGAGGCTGCTGGGACCCCTCTGAGATGAGTGTCACCCACACAGGATGCGTGGCTGGTGTGAATGTGCCCTGCAAGTCCATAATCACACACTGTGCTTCTCCTTCCATGCTGTGCAAGGGCTGTGGAAGCCCCAGTGATGGATCCTGTGGGTGTTCTCTGCAGCCCACTGGGATGGAAAACCTCATCCAAGTGGGCAACTGTCCCACAAGGACCAGCACAAATTCTGGGGTTTCTGATTCTGTATATGGATTTGTTTCTGCAGCCAAGGTGTGCTGGGGACGTAAAACCCTGGGTACTGCAGCCCTGTGAAGTGGAATGTCTGTTAAAAATTAAGAAGATGCAGAGCTGAACACAGAGAGATACAGAGTGGGGCTTCAGAAAATGCTTTCAGGGTTTTGGTGGGACAAACATTGAATCTCAGTGTCTCTCTGAAATCTGAGCCTGGTGTTTAGTGTTGATCATTGGAAGTATCTGAAGTCAGAACTAAAGCAAAGCCCATTGTCACACTTCTGCTGGATCCTGCTGCCTACCATTTATTACTAGTCCCTTCTCCAACCAGTAAAACAGACTGAGAGACTTTCCAGACCACCATCAGCATGGACTGGCTCCAAAATTAAGCCATTTTGGTGCAGACAAACAATATTTAAGGAAGATGCTTCAGAAACCTCAAAAACCACTGGAGTGGTGGACAATGCTGTTTTTCACAGCAGCAGGGCAGCTAGAGAAGTTTTCATATGCTGGGACTGGGACAAGAACCAGTGCTTCTTCACATTGCACATAATGAATTCAATAACTCATCATCAGAGCATGACACAGAGAAGCCAAAAACCAATTCCAAACAGAGTTTGATAATATTCTAGGGACAGGGCCACCCTGGTCTTACACAAGAAATTCTTCATTCAGCCTCAAGCTCAGGAAAGCTCCAGCTTTTCTTATGGGGAGCTCAGGTTCTAGCTAGAGAAGACATGCTGCATTTATCCCTGGATGTCCCAGGATGGCTTCTCTTACAGTCTGGTATCAAGGACAACCCCCATCAGGCCCTACTCACTGCAGTCAATCCTTACACATCACCTTAAACCACCCTTGCACTTTTCCTTTTTTTTTTCCATAAACAACATACAGCATGATTTTGAGAAGAGCTCAAATGATCGTACCAAAACCTGGGGGATGATGCCAGGGAAACTCCTACACACCTGCAGGATCACACCTCCTCTCTGTGGCACCTAATTCATGGGGCTGCTCCATACCAGGGTACCTGGGCAGTGCTATAATAGGAGGATGGCAAAAAGGTTCAGAGGACATCAGGGCATTTGAAAAGCTGGGACAGGGCTCCCTCTCTGCCTAAGTTGTGGCATTTTGCCCTTTGGGGTGCTGCTCTTGTATAAGAAGGGGGAAGACAATGCTGCAGCTCCCTGAGGAGAGCACTCACAGCAGGAGGCCTGGGCTCCAGGCCATCCCCAAGGATGGCAAATACATTCTGCTTCAAGAGGTCACTGCACGATTTATGTCAACAGCATTGGAAAGAGGGAACAACTCTGCAAGCCAGCCATCTGTCATCTCCTGACTTCATGGTCTTAAAAGCCTGGGGCAGACACCATCCCCTCCCTACATTCATGCTCCCCCAGGACAGGAAGCTGCTTTCCAGGGTGTGAGCAGGGATGGCAGTGCAGGGATCTGTGGGGACCCCAGGCCTGCTGCAGGGTGACTGACTGAGGCACAGAAGGTCTGTCCACAAGATCACAGCAACCCCGAAATTCCAGACCACGCTGGCCTCAACCTTTGTCTGTCAGCATCCCTCTATTCCTGCCTCTCTGTCAGCTCCTGCCTTTAAACAAAATCCCTGGATTTAATTTGCTTTCCTACAACAAGGTGCTGCTTCACAGCAGCTTGGAGACAACCTTAGTCAGAGCTCAAATTCTTGTGTCCATGGAGCAATGTTGTTTTAGTTGATGTGATTTCTCAGTTACTGAGTCTAATTTTCTTAGGATTTATTCAGGAGGACCTGGCACAGGGTGCCCAGAGCAGCTGTGGCTGCCTCCCAATCCCTGGAAGTGTCCAAGGTCAGGTTTGGGGCTTGGAGCAGTCTGGGATAGTGGAAGGTGTCTCTGCCCATGGCAGGGTGTGGAATGGGATGTCCTTAAGCTCACTTCAAATCCAAACCATTTTCTGATTGTATGACCTTCCTGATGGTTGATCCAACTTCTGGACAAGCTGAAGACACTGATGAACATGACAAGCAGACTGTTCAGAGCAGCTAGGACTCAACCCCAGGTGTGGATGGAGCACTGTCACCTTGCTTGGCACTGTTCAGGTGATACCAGGGCTTGCAGATGCTGGCAGACATGGACACACCACCTGCTACCCACAGCAGTCTGTCTGGAACCAAAATAAATCACAGCCCCTCAGAGGTCAGGTTCCATTTTCAGAAGTAGGAGGATTGTTTGTTGGCAGGGACCATGCCTGAACGACCAGAAAAATGTTGGGATCAGGTCCCATCACACCAGGATCCTTGCACAAGAGAGTCTCAGCAGACACAGAGCCCTCAGAGGTACAGGCCCGTGCATGATAAAATGTCCCCATCCTGGGAGGCTGAAGTGACTCAGCCAGCACAGTCAAAGGGTTGTTGTTGCTGGAGGCAAATGTGCCTGGAGCCCATACACTGGGATTAAAGACATTCCAACCTCTGCACGCTCCTCTTCCCTCCCAATGGGAGCTTCTTTTGGATGTACCACACCATCCCTTTTGTGTCAAAGCCAATTTTGCTCCCCACAGGCTCAGGGCTGGCCAAGAGGCAAGGTCTGTCTAGGGATTTCTGAAGTGTCCCAAGCCACTCCAAACCCACCATCCTGGGGCAACGTGACTTTTTTGGTGATGTTTTTTGATGTGTGCTCACACATCAGGCGAGTCAGCACCTGTCCTGGGCCACGGGAGGTTCTGTGGTCACTGCTCAGGAGTAGAGGAGGAGGGACTGGTGAGGTGGCCATTGGGTGGGGCCCATCCAGGGGATGTTGCATGTGCTGAACAAGGCCACTTTTGTCAGGCTCTGTCCAGCCTACCTGTTGATGGAGATGAGCCACAGGCAGTGCTGGGGCAGTGTGAGCTGGGACAGGATTCAGGCAGTGCTGAGTGAAAACACTTGTTCTGGGCAGTGCTCACACCCCAGGCTGTGCAGGGCAGTGCAGGGCAGTGCTGGGCAGTGCTGGGCAGTGCTGAGCAGGGCTCACACGCGCAGCTCTGCTGAGCAATGCAGGGCAGTGCTGGGCAGTGCTGGGCAGTGCTGGGCAGTGCTGGGCAGGGCTCACACCCCAGGCTGTGCAGGGCAGTGCTGGGCAGTGCTGGGCAGTGCAGGGCAGTGCTGGGCAGTGCTGGGCAGTACTGGGCAGTGCTGGGCAGCGCTGAGCAGGGCTCACACCCCAGGCTGTGCAGGCAGGTGGGGCAGCACTGGGTCTGCACACTCACACAGGCTGGTTAGGGCTTGCTGAGGAATGGAGTGGCAGGGTGGCCCTGCTGTGGGTGCAGGGTCTGCAGGCAAGAGGATGCACCCAGGCATTCTTCCCTCCACGTTTTGGGGTGAGGTTGTGGTTGCACTTGGAGTCTTTCCCTGTGGAGTCTGGTATGGGATTCATTCTTGGCTAGTAAGCACTGCCATTGCTGCAGCATGTTCAGCCAGGAGTCAGAGCGGGGGCAATCCTGGCTGAGCAGGGCAGCCTTTGGTGAAGGATACCTGTGCAAGGGTGGGGTATCTGGGAAGCACAAGTGTGTGGCAGCACAAGTCATTCCCATGGCCAGCTGGGATGGAAGCTTCTTGGATGTTGGAGCTCCAGCCAGGATGCTTGGAGGAGAGAGGCATCCAGGCAGCTCATGAGGAGATCAGGAAGGATGGAAAATTTCCAGTTTTCCAGATACTCTCATTAAGCAGCATATACTGGCACCCTGGAAAACTCCAAGACTGGGAGAGCATGGACCAAGGAGTTAATTTTGCAAGGGAAGGAGCTTGCAGAGGGGCCAAAACAGCCTGTGGAGTGGTTTCCAATGATCCTGGCATTGTACCTTGCACTGAGGAGCATCAGCCCCATGGAGAGGGTGTGGGTGCACCATGCTGCAGAGCAGCCCCCTGGGAGAGGAGCACTCCCAAACTCTCTGCAAAGGGATGGACCTGCCAGTGGAAAAAACCTCTGAGCAGCAGCTGCTGGTGCTGAGCATCCACCCCTGTCAGTCTTCCCTTGTCTGAGGGGGCTGAGGAGGCCATACCTCATCTTGCCCTTGGCTGGCTCCAGGCTCCATGCAAGAAGACCTCAGCACATCCCAGAATATCTGTGGCACAATGTTTTGTTGTGGTGGGGCAGCTTGGCTCTTCCCCTGCTCTCTTCCACACCTGCTTCCCTGGGTGTACCCCTGCATGGTTTCTGCACAGGCCTATCTTCGTGGCCACTTGCCAGGTGGGTTTTGCAGTGAGGCAGCCAGAGGAGGCAGAGCCAAGAATCTGGTCCAGGTTCCAGTACCTCTGGGATTCACTCTGAGGGCAGGGAGACGACCATCTGCACAGGCAGGTTTGTGGAGGAATTCCCAGGGTGTTTCCCATCCTTTTTTTAACATAAACTAATTCTCTGGAAAGACTGGGAAAGCACCAGGCTGCTTGACAGCCCAAGAAGCATGTGAGAGTTTACTTGTGGACCTGCACATGGTTGCAATTAGCTCTAGGGCTCTAGCACACTAAAATTAAACTGGGAAAATTGTTTCTATCCTCAGATATCAGTCTGTCTCCTCAGGGGACACCCCTGTCACCAAAGGTAAGATATTTCACTCTGCTGTGAGTCAGCTCCTGATTTACCTCAAGGTTTCAGCTGGTCATTTTGGGGCGGCCATTCCCAACTGCCGCCACACCTGTCACGCCTCAGCCAACCTGTGACATAGCATCCATATCTGTAAACACAATGTCCTCAATATCCCTGTATATCCCTCAATATCCCTCAAAGCCCGCTTTTCCTGTCTTCATCTGTGGAGATTTTTTATTTCCTTACTCATTGCAGCAGCAGCCCGTCCTTGAAGGTTTGTGTCCATACTCATTCCCCTCTCCTTCAGGTTAAGTGACCTCAGCTGACTCATTGCTCATCACCAGACCCCTGATCCTCCTCACAGGGCTGCAGTACCCAGGGTTTTATGTCCCCAGCACACCTTGGCTGCAGAAACAAATCCATATGCAGGATCAGAAACCCCAGAATTTGTGCTGGTCCTTGTGGGACAGTTGCCCACCTGGATGAGGTTTTCCATCCCAGTGGGCTGCAGAGAACACCCACAGGATCCATCACTGGGGCTTCCACAGCCCTTGCACAGCATGGAAGGAGAAGCACAGTGTGTGATTATGGACTTGCAGGGCACATTCACACCAGCCACGCATCCTGTGTGGGTGACACTCATCTCAGAGGGGTCCCAGCAGCCTCACAGCGTGTCCCCCATGGGAACAGGCTCTGGGTGCAGCAGGGAGGCAGCTGCTGGTGCTCAGTGCTCCCTGCACTTGGCCTGTGAGCACGGGCAGCAGGAGGGGAGAAGATTCCCCAGGAGGGGAAGAGGGAAAGGAGAGAGGCAGGGTGGTGTGAGTGGGGTACAGCAGAGGAGCTGAGGGGGGCAGGCAGCTGTGATTGTCAGAGTGCCAGAGGCTTGGAGTGCCCCTGGTGAGCACCAGGACCCCCTGGGGCCCCTGAGCTGCCCAGGGACCAGCTGTGCACAGGAGCTGCAGGAGGAGGACATGGGCAGGGGAGCCACATCAATCCCACTCTTCTACCACCCCTGCAATTTCTATTCTGGGCTCCCCACAGGTGAGGATTTGGCATTTCCTCATCGTTCTGCCTGTTGTCATCTGGCTGCTCTGCTGCTGCCCCGTGTCCTGCAGGGCAGGTCCCAGGTGGGACAGTGTGGCCTGGCCAAAGCTTGCCCAGCATCAAGAACAGCAGAAGGATCACAGCTGGTGTCTCAGTTCAGGTGGGACCCAGCCCAGCAGCAGCCCTTCGATGGCCAACACCTCCAGAGAAGTTCAGTGTAAAGCTTGAAGTGTGACTTGCCCTTTCTGAGTCCTTTTCTATCTTGATTTTCAGCAGAGCCAGAATGGTTAAGTATAAATTCAGTGCTTTGCCTCTGCCAAAAGTGAGGAGACAGGACTTTCTTCTATGCTCCTATCTTTTAATAGGTGACATTGCAGCATCTTCATGATGTTTCCTGTCTCATGGGGTCTTCAGATTTCCCTCTCCAGATACCCTCTGGAGAGGGGATATCTGTGTGGTTTTGGTGGAGATTAAAGAGTGCAAAGAAAAGGACATGGCTGTAGGAATGGTTACACTGGCCCTAAGGGAGCAAGGATTTGGTCTGGATGAGGAGCAGGGCAGTGAGCACCTCATGTCCCATGAAATGCTGTCCTCTCCCAGTGGAGTTGTTCAGCAGCCCACAGGAGATGGACATAACTGGGGCCAGTCTGGTGCTCCCCAGTTCCCTGGAACACTTCTGTGCCTTGCACAAGGCACACTGTATTACCCACAGTGTTCACAACAACGACATCCTATAAATCACTGCACTTCCCCAGCAGCCCAAAATTCGTCCCAGCCTTTTAGGTTAAAATTTATATTCTCAGAGTTCCAGGATGCAGGGAGATCTTGGTGGAGCCAGCTCAGCAGTGGCTTCTGACCCTCAACAGGCTTGGATGGGGTACAGAGAAGTACAGCAAAGGGAAGAGGGAACTGAGATGTGGCTTGGGAAGAGGGTGAGGGGTTTTGGTCCTTCCCAGGGCACAAGGAGCAGGGTGATCCAGCCCCATGGTCTCTCTCCTGGCTCTGCTCTCCACCCCTGGCTACAATCAGATTCTGAGGGAATACACTTGCTCCCTCTGATTCCTGGTGAGATGGAGCAGATCCTGCTGAGCTGCGGCAGAACCACCAGCCCCATCAGGTCGCTGCTGCAGTGATCTGAGGGACTGTACTCACAACCTGAAGGAAACACATGGTGGCCTTCATCTGCCTTCTTCAGTACCTTGTGATTTTCCTCAGTCTTTTCTTAGTAGAGAAATGAGTGTGAGTCCTCACCCTTGCCAAGAGCCCTTCCAATGTGATTGAGCTCAGTGCTCCTAACATCTGTCCTGGCAGCATTTCTAGACCTGTTCCAGCAATTCCCAGGGACCAGTCTATCTCCATCGTGTCCCTCACTGCTGTCCTAACTCTTACAGTGACAAAGGGATAGGTGGGGGAAAAGCAATGCCTGCTTTTCCTGGAGGGTGCAGGGATCTGCCACAGCATTCCCCCCAAAGACCTCACTCCTGTGGCGCCCACAGAAACACTGCGGAAACTAATCAGAGCATCTCCTATAATGAGAGCACATGGCAGCACAACATACCACTGCAGGCAGGCCAGGAAAACCATCAGAGTCTTTGGAAAGTGAAATGCTGCCAGTGACATGGGGTCTGATAGCTCTCCTGCTTTTAGGAAGCAGGAACTTTGTTAACTAAGAGGTTCATGGCAGGGCCTGGATGGACCAGTCACTGTGAGCAACCACCCTCCTCCTCTGACCTTGTGGCTGGGATAGTGCTCCTCACACCCCCATTGGAATGGTTTGGGGTTAGGTAAGTGCCAGAGAACAACAGGATCATCAAGATTGGACAAGCCCTCTAAGGTCACTGAGTCCCATCATTGACCTAACACTGCCAGCTCCACCATTAAACCACGTCCCTAAGCACGCACATGGCTTAGTTCCAGGCAGGGCTGCAGCCAGAGGGACATGACAACCCACATGCCAGCCTGTGTCCCTGGGCACAGCCTGGCTGAGAGCAAAGGAGCTCATCCTGCAGCATGAGGACACCAACTCCGGCTCTCAGAAGACAGTCTGGCGCAAACTTCCCGATGCAACCATTTTCCAGATAGAAATGCCCTGCTCCTTCAAGGCTCTCCCTGCTCTGGGGTCACTGGGGAGGGTGTCCCTGCTGGTGCTGCCTGTGGCCGTGCCAGTGAGCCTGTGTCCCAGGGAGGGAGGGCAGAGCACACCCTCCCCTCCCCGCTGAGCTGTGGGCTCCGGAAGGGAGGCATCACCCTGGTAACACTGCATTAGTCCTTACCTGGGCCTGACACAAACAGAATTGATCAAAAGCACCTTTAAAAGCTCCCTCGTCCCCAGAGTAGAAGGCTCTTCTTGTTGAAATTGGGTGGGAGAGCTGCGGTTTTTCCTCAGTTCCTTTGATTTGTTGCCTAATGCAGGGGATGGATAAATCTCTAAGCCCTGAGATTTAGGGCAGGATTCATACTTTACATCTTCAGAAGACGTAGTAAACAGCCTTATACTCTCTAATCCTGGGAGCAGGTTCGTACCTGCTCTCTCTGCATAAACTGGACCAGCTACAAAAATTTCACATTGTGGCTGAGTTCAAAACATCCCCTTGGGGATGAAATGTTTATTGCAGAAGATTTTTAAGATGGTTCCTTAGGGAGAAAGGGACTTCCAGCTCAACATCCTGCACCTGCACAGACCCTGAGGACTGTCACATGGATACAAAAAGCAGAGTGACTCCATGAACAGTGAGACACCGTGGCCCGTAGGAAGATGTGAGTGTAGGTGCCACAGTGGAGCCAGTTCAGCTGAGTGTAGCTTCCAAAGTCTCCAGAGGAGCTTTGTCTCTTAGACCTTCCCCACTGGACAGCAGGGGTGGGTAGCCTGCCTGCAGTGACCTTTACTAAGCAGGGTTAGCAGATCCCAGGTGTGGCCTGATGGCTGCAGTGCTCCTGAGTCCAGCTACCTCTATTGTCCCCAGGGCAGGCTGGGATCAGACTGTCCAGAGATCCCACCTTTCACAGGTCACTCCAGAGCCTTGCAGAGGCCTCCTGGGCCGTGAAGAAGTTTGTGGTGAGGACAACTGAGCTGTACAGAGCACAGGGCCTTTCCCCAGCACCTGCCAGGATGCAGTACCATTGAGCTGCTCCACCCCAGCCCCGACATGGCAGCAGAGCAGATGGGGGCCAATGGCCAGTTTGGGGTCTGGACTCCACAACTGAAGGACATCACTTGGGGGGAGGGGTTGGTGAGTTTTATGCAAAATGTGAACCTCTGCAGATTCTCCTGGGGCACATTGTCACACCGTGCCCTGGGGGGACCTGCTCAGAGTCTGTGGGGTGGGACACAGCTCCCCAGTCACCACAGGGCACGTTTGCCAGTGTGGGTTTAACATTTAACCCCACATCTCCTTGTAGCTCTGCATCCCCTCAGGATGGCTGCAAGTCCCTGCTCATGGCCAATGCTAGGAGCTGGGGAGAGGTGAGGCAGGGACAGGGATTGCTCTGCAGAGAGGAGCAAGTTACTTACAGAATCTTCAGGCTGTAGAGGCCAGAGAAGGCTTCCCCCGGGATCCTGGAGATCTGGTTTCCAGAGAGGCGTCTGCAGTGAAAAGAAGAGCCCGTCATGTGTCAGCATCCTTGTGATGACAGTCCCTTGTCTGCAGAGGCTTAACAACTCATCCATCCTGCCACTGTCCCCTGAGAGGAGGCTGCAGCACCTGCAAGCTGAGCCACAGTCCTGAGCTCGGGCAGCCTCTGCCCATCATCCCCTTGCTCAGCCTCACAACTGAAAGAAAATCACAACTCCTGCCGGACCTGAATCCAGCATTTTCAGCATCCAGAGACAGCTCATGGCTTAAAGCCATTTCCTGGATGGACACAGAGGTCCCCAGTCCACAGAAATTACAGCACAGGTAGTGACCAGCCTACAGACCCTACTCTATGCCAGGCCTAGGCAGAGAGAGTGGAGCAGAGGAGGGATATTTCTGTTCATATATGGCCCTGGGAGGACTGTCCCTAAATCCTGGCTGATGGGTGAGGGGAAAAGGGCTGGGAGAGGATGACGAAGCAAAGTGCAGCATCACAGTGGAAAATGGGACATATCTGGGACATAGAGCAAAGAGTAGGGCAGAACATTCAGAACTTACTGAAAGAATTTATTGAAGGAAATTCATGGGATTTGCCATTGTACAGTATCACCGAATATTAGAATTTTGGGCAAATTTTAACAAGGCCCAGAGCAGGCTGGAGAATTAAAAGGTATTTACATTTTTCACTGACACTAGAAACTGCACCACTGTTGTCATCAGGACTATGGTGAGGGCATGTGATGGAGCCAGGAATGCAGTACAGGACTCCTGAATTGAGTCTTGACCTAGAGAAGAGATGACTTTTCTCTTTCCCTTCCTTGAGGACAAACATGGATGAAACCCCAGCACACATCAGCCAGAAATCAAAAAGAGAGGTTCAACAACCTGATTAAGACCCTAAATTACTATTAAGCTTGGGCAAGGAACTTGTCTACTTGACCTGGAGTGGAATATTGCATCTCCAAAACAGGGCCAGTGAACATCATTTGTGACCAGGGTCATCTTCACTCTCACAGAAAGTCCAAACCAGGCCCAAGAGGTTGGGCATAGATGCTGGTGAAGGTATTCATTAAACTTCGACAAAGCCTGTTTCTTTTCAGGCATGTTGTCCTGGAAGGAGACAGGTGTGGAGGGTGAGCAGTGCAATCCTGGCTGGAAGCAGAGTGCAAGGGAACCAGGGCTCTGCAGAGGTCACCGGGGGGACCAAGGTGTTTTAGGCAGCCACGCTCACCTGTGGCAGAGCAGGCGCGTGTGGGTGCCTGAGCACTCTCCCTCTGTCTCTTCCCTCGGGAATCTGGAGAAAATTGCTCCCATAATTAGGCCTCTGACAGCATAAACAGAACAGGGTCCTCTCTTTAATGTGTGTGAGCAGGTTGTAACCTGCCTATTGCAGCACATGATCTGCCTGGCAGGCTGGGCTATTTGTCACTTGGGGGCTGTGATTTGGGGTAATTGCTCCTTTTGATTGCTGATTTCCACATGGGAGGGAGTGTTGTCCGGGAGGCTGGAGTGCCTGCCTGTAGGGGAGGTGTTCCTGCACGGCATCCTCAGCCTGCTCCCTGCATCCATCCTACCTGGCTGTGTCTGCCCTCACCTCCCCGGAGCTCCGGGCTGCCCCAGCCTCCACTACCAAAAGCTTACACCTACTCCAGGCTAAATGTGGCTCTCAGCTCCTTTCCTGGCAGCTCCATGCCTCTCTGTTCACTTTCCTGGGTGTGTTTGAGTGTTTGCCAAGTCCCTAAATGGATCTGGGACCTCAAGGATTAGCAGGAGAGGAATGTGAAGCTTAAATGGAGCCCAAGCTGGTGCTGCTGGCCTCAGAATGGTGACAGGGAGTCCTACGTGCTGGTGGGACCATGCAGAGCCAGCTTGAGGCATCTCAGCATGGTGGGTAGCACAGCACATAAGGGGGAAAATAACTCTGTGGTAGATGCCCTGGTTTCACTAGGTCATGTCCTAGGTGAATTTAGAAGTCCAAAGCATCCCTCAGCCCCAGATAAGGCCCCATGCCTCACTGTTGCTGCCAACATTTTCTGTCCTTGGCCATGTTACATCCAGACTATGCCTTGTCCTCTGGCTCCTCTCTCCATACCTTCACCTCCTCCCTGCCACTGAGGCAACCCAGCTTCTCTCCCCAAGATTAGAGGCTCATGCCAAGCCAGGAGCAGGGACAAAGGGAGGCAACAGCCACAACCACTACACTGAAGTCACCTCCCAAGGCAATTGACAGTGTCATTGGGGTCCAAGATGGGCTCTGCTCACTCCTATGCAGGGACTGGGAGGTGGGACATGTCTGTGTTTGTGCACACGGGCTGAGTTTTCACTTTTGTAGAGGGGTGTGTGGCTGGGACATGCACACAGGGTCTGAAGGTGTGGGCTTTGAAGGTTTGCTAGACCTCCCAGGACAGGTGCTACATGATGCTGAGAGTGGTAGCAAAGGAGCACGGCTGTCCCACCTGTCCAAGGGCAGGTCAGGAATGGGTGAGCCTTTTGAGGTGTCCTGTCAAGCAGGAAGGGTGACCACTGGAAACCTGTCATAGAACCACAGAACAGTTTAAGTTGGAAGGGACCTTAAAGATCACTCAGTTCCCCCCCCTGCCACGGGCAGTGACACCTCCCACTGTCCCAGGCTGCTCCAAGTCCTGTCCAGCCTGGCCTTGGACACTGCCAGGGATCCAGGGGCAGCCACAGCTGCTCTGGGCACCCTGTGCCAGGCCTCAGCACCCTCACAGGGAACCATTCCTTCCCAATATCCCCCCTAACCCTGCCTTCTGGCAGTGGGAAGCCATTCCCTCTTGTCCTGTCACTTCAGGCTCTTGTCCAAAGTCCTAACTCATCTCCCTTGGAGCCCCTTCAGGCACTAGAAGGGGGTCTAAGGTCTCCCTGGAGCCCTCTCTTCTCCAGGTTAACACATCCAGCTCTCCCAGCCTGGCTCCAGAGCAGAGGGGCTCCAGTCCTTGGAGCATTTTCCTGACCGTTCTTTTCTTTCATGCTGTTCACTCCTGCGCCAGCTCATGTAAGAGACTCAAGAAATAAAAGTTTTCCTGTATGTGACCCTTCCTCTGTCCATGGTCATTTGGTCATCTTCCAAGTGCTTGTTTCCGTCTGTGCCTCTCACTCAAACTCTCCAGAAATTCCCCTGCTTGGCACACAGGCACCCATTGAATATATCTGCAGAATTCAGATCCCACAGGAAATGTAGTGGAATGGTTCCTTCCTTTCCATTTAAAATAGAACAATAACATTTGAAGTGATGCTGCCAGTGTGACATCCCCTGAGACAGCTCTTAATTTACTCCTTCTGCGGAGGAGACTTGAGTGAACAACCCCACCAAGAAGGAGAGGGAGGCACTGCCTTTGCTCTAAGCACAGGGAAGAGGGGCTGCTCCTGCAGGGCTGAATTTCTGGTCCACAGCACATGAGCTCAGCTCTAGGCATGCTCAGGGCTCTTTTCAGGACAGATTCGTATGTCCTACTATCCTGATGTTTACACCATGGCATAGGGTTGGGAGAAAGAGAAAGCTCTGGATTTAAAGTGACTGACAGAAGAAGAAGGGGCAGGTAGAAGGGGAGGGTGGCAGCTGGATATGGCTGGCTTGCTTCAGAAAGCTCGTGGTGGATTTTAGATTCTGTGCCCCCACCCCCTTCCACCACTCCTGTGATTTCTGGGAACATTCCTCCAGGCTTTGATCTGCATTTCCAATACACTCCAAGTTGGAGCAAACTCGTGGTTTACCACCATATGGTTGCTGCTGTTCATTTACCACAGGCTCAACCCTCCTGTATCTTGGGCTTCTTGGTCATGCTACAACTTCCATGGCACGCCCGAAGGCTGTGCTGGGCAAGATCGCTCATGTCAAGTGCTCAGGCAGCTCGGTGATGCTCTTATCACTCACATTAGGAGGCAGGAACGTTGCCCATTGGCAGGACAGGACAAATGTGTGTGTCCATATCCCAGTGAAATTCTCCCCTTGCCAAACCTTTTCTGAGCGTGTCGGCCGCCCCTTTGATCTCCTGCTCGGGTTGATTTCCCAAGCACTCACACTCTCAAGGCAGTGTGCCCAGACACTCCATGCTCTTGCCTAAACAGTGTCATCATGCCAAGCCTGGGCCTTCCCCTGGGCACACAGGGGACCACAGGCCCCGTGTCATGCCTGAGTTTGTTCTTGTGCTGGTGCAAAGCAGGAATGAAGCCAATTAAGTCAACAAGTGAAAACAAGGTACATTTGAGAAAAGGGCCAGGCCTGGACTCTTTCTTCTCACACAGGAATCTGCAGCTGGTCCTAGTCTGGTATCTCCTGAAGATGCCTCTAATGTGGTCTTTGCTGTCTCACTCCATCCCTGAGGAGAAGACCGTGCCTGTTTCTAGCTCTGCTTGCTGTACCCCCCTCGAATGCCTGTTCCAACTCGATAGATTGATCGCATTTGTTCTTTTGTTTATGGTCCTCAAGCCAGCTTTCAACCCACATGAATGTTCATATGCAAGCCAGTTTGGATTCATTTGCCAAGTAATATTAGTAAGGCACGGCTCCCTAATGAACAGGACACTGAATATCTTCACTCCGTCTCTTTATATTACAAACTGCAAAGGTTTTCAGTTTGTTCCCTCAAAACCTTCAGTTTTCACTTTTGACTCTACTTTTGGTGCCTCATTTGGAGTATCCCAGAATAGAGTTAGTCATATAGAAAACAGTTTTCAGGAAAACTGAGGCCAGCTATCCCAGCTAGCAAGGATTTTTCAATTGCTGAACACTCTTTCTGGTCTAAACGGAGTAGAAATAGAATGGAAATATCTAAATTTTCAAAACGTTTTGAATTTGATTTGAGCAGTTGCAATATCTTGGCTTCATTGGTCAATGTTCATGATAGACAATCCTTCAGAAGCCCTTCTCTCCTGTCCTCATCTGCACCTTAGCCAGTGCTAAGGACAGTCCTCATACCATGCACAGGGATGACCTTTGGAAGGCTTCATCAGAGGAATTAGCCTTTAACTCTCTCTGTGTTTTTACTCACCCACTGAACTGATGAGCAGCACCATCCTCTGCCAAGGACTAGTGCCATCCAGGGGAGCAGAAAGTCCTGGATGAACCAGAGCTGGTCTCCTTGCTGCCAGCAAGTTGTACCCTGGTTCCTTCTCTGCAAAGGAGCTGTGCAGAATCCTGGGGGAACTACAGAGCCCAAGAATTCAGAGCTGCAGCTCTTTAGCTACAGCCACCTGGAAACAGAGGGCTGTTCCAGGCAAGGTGACTACCAAGGGAGCACTGATTCTTCCTCCAAATCTTAGCATGGCAAAGCAAGGTCATGGCCCTACAAGCATTTGTGGTTCCACAAGAGGCCATTCCCACCTGATGTGCCATGGAAACCCACCAAAGCTGCTCTCTCAGGAGTCCCCTACTTCAGACACATTACTGCACTGCTCCAGAAACAGCTTCTCATCATAGTGCCAGCATGTGTGGCCATTGCCTAGAAATGTCAACCCTCTTTCCAGAGAAGAGCTGTTGCTCCTGAAGGAATCGTGCCCCACTGCCAGCATCACTGCAGTGCTGTGTCCTACAAGAGCGACATTGCTTTGGAATGAGACCCTGTGCTGGGGAAACCCCCCAGAGAGGATGTTCCAGATGCCTGGGAGCTGATGAGGGGGTGGGGGTGCTCTAACAGCAGACAAGGGCACCCAAGAACAGCACTGGTGCCCCATAAGCTAGGATGGCTCCATTGGGCTCTGGACCCACATGGGAAGAGGAGTGAGAAGGGGGTTCCCTCGCAGGTGCAAGGGAGGAGAAGAGGGCTGTGGCATTCACATTCCCAGCACACATGCCTGCATTTTATTTCATTTTGCTTTTGTGCTGTTTCTTGGTCCCCCAGGCAGGTAGAGAAGGCCACAGCGGGTCCTGAGCGTGTGGTGCTGAGCGTGCTGTGCTGCCTCGACATTCTCCACGGCACTCCCCGTGACGGTGAGTCCCTCTGCCCTCGGGGCCCGAGAAGAGGCAGGTGAAAGAGCCAGTGGCTGGGAAGGGGTCTGATCTTGCCGCTGTGCCCCGAAGGAAGAGGTGAATGGCAATGAACACCTGCCTTTGGCTGCAGTTTCTCTTCTTGGCACCGAGTGCTCGTGCTTGGATTCAAAGCGCGGTAACAAAGCCCTTGCCGGCGAACACATTTCAACATGTTATTATTCCCAGGCCGGCTTTCAAGATGTCTTTCTATTCCTTCTGTACTGATTGCTCTTGTTTCTCTTGGCTCCCAGCTCTAGCTTTTCAGGCTTCATTAACTGGAATTTATTAGCAACTTTAAACAATCTTCCTGCTGCCAAAAAGAGAGAAAGAAAAGAAGAAGGAAAAAAAGGAAAGAAACAAAGAGGAGACATACTAAACTCTGGGCTGCTCCCTGCCTGTGTGAGGCCCAGCTCTGAACACCTCTATCTCTGCAGGTTTTCTTTGTAGGGAAAGTCTGGTGAGTGCCAGGGCTTGGGACTGTGCCTGGGCTGGGACCGTGCCTGGTCACGCAGCTTCTCCTATCCCTGGAGGTGGAGGCTGGGGGGGCAGAGGGGAGCACAGGAGCCACTGAGGGCCCCTCTCCCTTTGCCTCTTCAAAGGCAGCTGAGTCTGGAGAATCTGGTCTCTGGGCATTCCCCTGAGCAACAACTAATTGCACTCACACCTTCCTGAGCAGCTCTCAGTAGAAACAAACAGCCAACAGGGCACACCTGAGGGCCTGCTCTCATTGCTGGACAGCTGAGGCACTGGCAGTGAAAATAACTTTACCCAGACCACGCAGGGGGTGAACTGGAGCAGTCCCTGTGCTCTCATCTGTGCCCCTGCCTCAGCTTCCCCTCTGATCCCACAGGGACACGTTCGGTGTCCAGAGCAAATGAACCAGTGTAGAAATGCCCAATGGGACGCGGCCTGGCTAGGTGTCATGGGTGGCTTGGCTGATTGCTCTGCTATCCTCAGGACCCTCATGTGCCACCCTGCTCTCGTTTTTTCCTCACAGGCCTCCACCCAGTGTGTCCTCAGGGCTCAAGTGGGCCCAGCAGCCTGGATCTGCAGGACTCCACAGCACTGGAAACCAGGCACATTTGTCCTTGTTGTCCATGGGACACATGTCCTTCATCCACCCACTTTTGCAGCTGTCTTCCTCTTTCTCGTTATTCCTTTCCCCCAGCTGGATCCCAGATCCATGCACAAGCTCAGCCATGAGTCCAGCTGATCTCTGACTCCTGTGGAAGTTCACTTGCAGGAGGAGCCTGGGGTGGTGCTAAAACAGAGGAACAGAAAGAGGAGGAATCCTGAACGGTGTGAAACACCTGCTCTCCTCAATAGGACCTTGGGCTTCTGGGGCTAAATCCAATGAGAGAGAAGACAGAATCAGAGAATCATAGGTGAGAGCAGGAGGGGAGAACTGTGAGGAGTCCGAGGAACCTGGCCTTTATCTGACTGTTGAAGAAGCTAAGGGTTATAGGTCAAGGACAAAGGGTATCAAGAGTTCCTGGGATGTTTCTGTACATTAGATCATTCCATATAATCTTGGAAAGGAAATTTGAAAATCTGAGTTGATATTGGCAAATTTTTTGCTGAGGAAATGGATTTTTTTCATAAGGTTCAAGCACCTAAGGCATCTTTGGCAATAATGCAAATATAATTTGAAATACCATTTTCTTTTAGGGCTTTACCCAAAGTAAAAGAGTAAATGTTAAGGGGTAACCTAAAGATGAAACTATTTTTTTCTCTCTCAGGTTAAAAGAAATTTTTGGGGTTTACCAAAGCCCCAGAACATCAGTTTTGGTTCACCTTGAACTGAATTTTGTAGATTTTGTCTTCAGTTGCTCCAGCCTGTTACTTACATGGTTTATCCAGCATGTAATAGGGAACATAAGATTGTAGATATCAAACTATTAGAGAGCATCCAAAGGAGGGCAGTGAAGATGGTGAAGGGCCTTGAGGGGAAGCCATGTGAGGAGCAGCTGAGGGCACTTGTTCTGTTCAGCCCCCAGAGAAGATGAGTGGCAGGCACTGATCTCTCCGTGACCAGTGACAGGACCCAAGGGCCTGGCCTGATATTGTGTCAGGGGAGGGAATTGGTCATAGCCTCAAGCCTGACAGAGTTCAAAAGCATTTAGAAAACATGCTTGGGACCGAGGTCTGACTCTTGGGAATGGTGCTGTACAGGGCTGGGAGTTGGACTTGGTGATCTTTGTGGGTCCTTTCCGACTCAGACTATTCTGTGACTTTGTCACTCTATGTAGAAAGCAGACTGGGCCCACAATGCCACCCAAAATCCCTGGGGATTGAGAAACCTGCTGAAGGTTTTCCATCTAACTGGAGACAGGCACTTGCAGCAAGGATGAGCTGCAGCAGAGCCCTCTTCATTGTCAATGCTGCCCTGCCTGGTGGGGGACAGGCAGGAGGGCAGGCAGGTCTTCCTCCTTTCCAGGACATACTAACACTGGAATACCTGGATTTGGGATACCTGGACTGTCCCTCACTGCTCAGCAGGGGTTTCTGCTCTTCACTCACTTGGCATGTCCCAGCCTGGGCAGTTCTGCCATGGGGATGGAGACAAAGGGCTGGGTCCCGTGTGCTGCGTGTCACCCTGGCAGACACTGGGAATGTGTCCCAGGTAGATGAAATCAGCAGAGATCTGAGCTGTGAAACCTGAGCAAACTTCCCTTGAGGATGTCTAAACAAACAGGATTTGTTTGCTTGATTCTTATACGTGTCCTGGCACAGAGGGTGATCCCAGCCTGAATGTCATGGTCCTGATGTAATGTTGTTGAATGAAAATTTGGTGAAGATATAAATGAAAAGAGCAGGGGAAATTCCAGTTCAAGTTGCATTATTGGTCAACGACAGCCCTATGAATGCTGCACCTCCTGTCCCTATCTAGCTGTTGCTGTTGAAAGAATCACTTTTAATTTGCCATAATATATAAAATCCTTCCTTTCTTGATTTCCTATAAATTACTTGATTTCCATAAATAGGATTACTATCTTACTGCTATCATATTCAAGCAGGCACTTTACTATGCATAGATATAAGATGCTGCAGTTTGCATTTCTTCCCCTAACTGTGATGTCAGCCCTTTCCAAAGGGGGACTTGTGGCACACTGAACCTCTTGTAAAATGTTATCTAACAACTCCCAATTATTTTTTCAGATTTTCCTCTTTAAATTTACCCCCTTTGCCTGTTTCATTCATAATTATTTTGTCTGTGGAAGCTGGCTCTTTTGGGACCTATGAATATTTATTTGTTGCTGGTTGAGACTGCTCTGTTTGTACATGATGTAATCAGGACATGGTTGCTTGCAGCAAGGCAACTGCTAATTGTGCACAGCAGAGTCTGATCTGTGTGTGTGAAAAGCCTCAGCACCCCCAGTAAAAGTGCTGGGTGTCCACACTTCAACATGGATGCTGATAAAATGAAGAGAGAAAGGCTGCAAGATGTGTGCAAGGTGAAGAACCCACCCTCTGTGGGCAGCTCTGGCTCCAAAGCCAAAACAGGATCCAAAATGCCTCCTTGTCAGCCTGTAAACGCCTGCTGGGGAGGGGGCCTGGGTAACTGGGATCCTTACAACTCTAATGAATTTAAAATACAGACAGATGATGCTCAGTTATGAGACCATTTGAAGTAAAAAACCTATAATATCAAAGCACAGAACCCTGCAATGATTTGGAGGGACCTTAAAGATCACCTCATTCCACCCTCCTGCCATGGGCAGAGACATCTTCCACTGGCCCAGGTTGCTCCAAGCCCCAAGCCTGCCCTTGAACACTTCCAGGGATGAGGCAGCCACAGCTTCTCTCAGCAATCTGTGCCAGGGCTTCACCTTCACAGGGTGTTAGGGTGATGTCTGTAATTCTGACATCTTGGAAAATACCATTTATGAAATGCCAGCATTGTGCCTTGTGGTGGCAGCAAGATCTGATTCAGAGAAGTGAAAGTGTTTCATTTAGGCAGATTAAGTTGCAGTAAGTGTTACATACACACTAAGTTTACAACACACATCAAATGCAGCATTAATATTAGTATTTAATGAATGCAATAACAGTGTTTTGAAGAAATTGTGTTTTTCAACAGAAGCTGTTGTGTTGAAAGTACCAACAGCATGAGAATAACACCTGGAGGTATTTCTCATGGTCAAGTGGAGTAACACCATACAGGTGCAATTTACTCACGCAGAAATGGTCAACCTCAACATTCTGCCCCCTGGGCTCCCATTTTTGGGGCTCACAAAGGATTCCAGTGGTTTCTTGTGCTGCTGGTTAATTTTCACACTTTCAGAAGTGGGGCCACTCCTTCACTGACACACAGCCACATGCTGATCTCCAGGACTGAGATTACTGTTGTGTCTGAGTGTGTCTGCTCAGAGCTCAGTGCACACTGCTGCAGGGTGGGTCGCCTCAGTCTCTGGGGGAATCTCTCTGGACTTCAGTTTTCCAGGGTGGGTTCCATCTGAACTGCAAAGTGCCCAGGGGTTAATCTGACTCTGGGCTGCAGGAGGCTGTGAGGTGGACCCTGTCTGCTGAAGGGTTAATAAAGCTCTCTGTTTGCTGGCTCTGCTCGGGGGTACAATGTTGATTTTTGAATGGGTGATTTTAATTTGGCTTTTATTTTGGCTTTTAGGACGTGCATCACTTCAGCTTGAAGGTGATGACCTCAGTGAAACCCCTAAGCTGGAGCAGCAAATAAACCCTGTCCCAGCACGCAGTCTGCTTCCATCTCAGCCTGCAGCTGCAGTAGCAGCACTGGAGGCTGTGACCAGTGCTACAGGACCCTCTGAAGTGTCCCCCCCCAGCATCCAGACCATCTCCTGTACTCACAGCTCCTCCAGGAAGCGCAGGTGTCGGAGCGCGCTGGGCTGCAGCTGGCTGATGTTGTTCATGCTCAGGTCTCTGGCAGGAAGGAAAGACAGAAGTTTCTGGTCAGTCACGCAGTGGTTTGCATAGAATAAACCTCAGTGCCAGGCTGTGTCCCCTCTCTGCTAAGTGGGAGGGTGAGAAGCCTCTGCAAACAGCATTTCAGCATTAACTGATCACAGCCCAGGCTCTGTCTGCAGAGGGATGGAGACGAGTAGGCAGAGAGAGCTGGCTCCTTCAGGGTGGTCTGCCTGAGCTTCTCCACGTTATGAAGCAAGTTAGGACATTTCCCAGCAGCACAAGCAGTATTGATGTCTCAGAGTTTTTGGAGAGTGAACAGGAAGCCCTGTGACTCTGGAATTGGACAGTATGTCCTTCAGCCCAAGAGCATCTCTCTGCCACCATGGTCGTGCCAGCCCCTACAGAGAACTCCAGTGTGTTGGCTGACATCTGCTTTTGAGGAGACAGCAGCCTATGAGAGAAGGGGTACATCCCACTGGACTGGCTTTCTCTGCACTGTACAAACTAGAGAACCCCATCATGACTGAGGGGCAGAGGTTGGCTCTGTGGGTGACAAACTGAGGTTAGGAGGTGGCAGGAACCTGGCAGACTGTGCTTGTCTCACTCTGCTATCTCCAGCTAAAAGCTCATTTGCTCTGTTTAGGCTCCAACAGAGCCTCTGGAGGAGTCTGTGCTGGTACCCAAAGGGTCCAGGGTGGTGCTGAAGCCCTCTGCACATTACAGAGTCACTGTGAGCTGCCTGCACAGAGCTCTCCTCATCTCAGGACATCTCAGTAGCTGGGTCTGTGCTGGATGATTCAATACACAAGCTGGTATTTGGAAAAAACAAGCAGGTTTCTGGACTCCAAGGCTGTTTTTGGGGTCTGACACCTGGTAGCTGCAACCCTGCCCTCATGAGCAGCTGTGTATGAAGGAATCCATGCTGCTTAGCCCAGGCTGTGTCCCCGTGAGCAAGCGAGCACTGACCTTTAAAGCTAAGAGGTAAGAGAAGGCTGAATTAAAAGCTGGTGTGGTTCAAACCAATGGGAATAGATGGGGCATCTCCCCTGCTGAGCAAAGCAATCCTGGGCAGTGTCATTTGGGGGGCTGGAGAGTGCTGGGTGAGGCAGGAGGGGCTGCTCTTTGTCACTGTGCACACACAGGGCACAGCTCGGCTCCTGGGAGCTTGCACTAAGCAGAGGCTGATGGGTGTGATGGGAAAATGAGGAGAAACAACAAAATAAAGGGAATTTAGTTACTCTTTCCTTCTGTATACCTCAGAGCCTAAGGAAGGACATTCCCCATCCTCCCAATGTCACTGGGAATGTCTTGGCTTTGGAAGGAGCTTTGTGCCAAGGACAAGGACAGAAGGAGAGAAGACTGTCAGGAAAACCCAGCAATACAAGGGGGACCTCTCTGAGCACCTGAGATCCCACAGGTCACATATCAAATGATCTGGAGCATTTCAGCTGGCTTTGGGCTCTGGACAGGAAATTGCTTCACTGCAAATTAGTTCATTGAAAAATTTACTGACATGCCTTTGTATTCCTTAGTAAAAAAATGCCTGAGTTTTGCTGAAAAACTAAAGAGCAGAATGCCTGGGGGGCATAAGCTTCTACATTTTGACAATTTTTCACAAAGAAGCCCAAACCACCAGGTTCTAACCAGCTCTATTTGGCATTGGTGGAGGCAGATGACACATCAGGAAGGCTGGAAGCTGTCTTTGCATATTGTCTGAAGAGGTGTCCTGTGACAGAACCACGCATTTTCATGAACCCTTTTGAAAATACTTCTAGAGAAGTTTACTTTTTTCTTTATAACTTTCTCTTCTCCAAAGAAATAGTAGAAAACTCACAAAAAAAATCTATGAGAATTCAAAATTCTATTTTCAGAATGAGTGAAAATGGAAAATTATTGCCTGTGCTCTTCTGTGTGCAATGTTGCATTCTATATTTTGGTGATCCTGAGATACAAGGGTTAAAATATTATTTTGTGCTGCTTCTATTTTTATTTTTAAACCCCCAAGGGCAGTTGCTACTTAGCACCCATTAAAACATCTTTTTTTTCCTACATCAAAGTGTCTCCTGTTTGTGTTGTAATGAATCTATCTGATGTTTTGACATGTTGTGGAACAATGCGAAAATAACGAAAAATAATGTAAAATGAAAGACTGTGAAAGAAAACACAGATCTGAAACATCCAGGATCTCCCTGAAACTGTGAGGCATATTCCTTAAGTTGCCTTCTGCTGGCAGAGTAAAGAACACCTGTTGCTTGCTGCAGGAGCCACTTTCCAAACCTCATGGGAGTGCCCTTTGTGCAGCCAGGCAGGATGGGGACAGCTGGACACTGGGTGGGTGGTGGCTGCAGGGATGTGCAGACCCAGGCAGCAGCAGGGCTGTAGGTGGCTGAGGATATGGGAGGTCAAATATCTTTCAGAATCCCAGAATGGTTTGGGTTGGGAAGGACCCCAAAGCTCATCTCGTCCCACCCCCTGCCATGGCTGGGACACTTTTCACTCTACAAGGTTTCTCCAAGCCCTGTCCAACCTGGCCTTGGACACTTCTTTCCTCCTGCCCTGATCCTAAAAGGAACAAAATACATTGGTTTCTGAAGAAATCTTCCATAAGGCAGAAGAGAGATACCATAGTCTCATCACCCTGGCAGCCTCACAGCTCCACAGCATGTGGCTTTTCTTTAAAAGCCCCCCTTCCCTCCCTCCCACCCTCCTGCAGCCCTGGGACTCCTGGCCATGGGTGGGTCTGAGACAAAGGGCTCCCTCCCACCACCTCCTTGGGCAGTGAAAAAAAGCCCAGCCCAGGCTGTTAAATAGAAAATATTTTGAGTAATTTTATTTAAAAGTCACTGATGTTTTGGCTGTTTGAACACTCTGGTGGTTTGCAGTCCTGCAGGACTCAAGTGTAATACATCTACACTGACAACCCTGAAAAGGGCACCCCGAAAGTGCAAATTCTGGCAGTGGTTTGCCAGCTAATGAACAGCAAGGCAAAGGTTCCAGAGACTCAGTTTTGTCATTAACTCTCCAGTGTGACATCCTGCAGAGACCCCCCACCAGCTCCTCCAGAGCAGAACACATCACACCCGACTTGGCATGGTGGAATTCCTGGCCTGGTGTGGTGTGAGGACAGCATGGAATGTGCAAGGACAAATGGTGTGAAGGAAGAATAAATTCCTCCAAGGACTGGAAATAAACTTCCCAAGCACAGCCCTGGACCCGGTGATTTTTCTAGCCACAAAAGTACGAGATGTTTCTCCACAGGCTGTCCATGCTTGTGTGAAAGCTGAGGCACAGGATTCCTGCCTGAAGTGTTGTAGGAGTAAATATTTGACTTATTACTCATTTAAAGAAGTTGTTGACTTGTTGCTCTGTTTTCCCAAGCTCGTGCTTTTCCTCTTAGTAAGGTTTCTTATGTTATGTACATCCCCAACACATGCAAGGGTGGAAAGACTTCCTGCCAGAGCAATCAGGGAAGCTGTTTATGTCTTCATGTGTTTGGGGGTTGTTACTTCAGCCACATTTAGTTAATTTAAAAGAAACCCATGGTATTTGAATCTTGTTGGATTATTTTTTTTCACCAGGATCTAGCAGAAGAAATAGGGATCTATGAACTAAATGAGTTAGGGGCTCCTCTGACCTTTCTCAGCTGTGTCAGTGACTTTGGTTTTCCAAGGACTCTCTTCTGGGTGAGTGAGCATCCAGAGAAGCCAAACAAGTGCTGGGCCACTCGTATCTATGCATGGCTCTTGTCATTTGCACTGGAGAAACCATTCCAAAGGTGAGGTCTGTACCAGAGCAGTCACAAAGAAGTGCACATGAATATGATTCAAGTCCCAAAGTCCCTTAAACTCTGAAATAAATTTAAAAGGTAGAAGAAATTGTGTGCTGCAGCTTCACCCAGGCTTGCAGTATAGGAGCTGCAGAGGAACTGTCCAGATTCTTGCCTTTCAATTCATGACACCAGTCAGCAGTGGTGCTCTGGGACAAGCCATCCCTCTCCTGTCCCAGAGCTCCCCTGTTCCTCCTTCCCCAGGGACTAGCCTGTCTGTCCTCTCCACAAAATATCAAATAAAAGCAGGAATTATTTTGCTGTCAAATCATCCTTCACGGCTGTGGCCTGGAGTGCTGCCAGTAGAGTGAACTATTCTGCTACTCCCAAAACTGAAACTGCTCTCGTATCACCCTGCTTACCCAAGGAACAATGCCTTTTAATGCTTCTTGCATTAGGTGTAGAAAATACCTATGCTTTCAAATGGCACTGCACCAAAGCCATCATGGCTGTAATTAGTGTGATTTAACTTTCCCCCCTTCCCCAGCTAATTCTGAACATTTATCGCAAGCATTTCTAGCTTGTGCCTGCAGGAAAACTGAGACACAGTTCATGGAAACTGAGCTCATGTGATTCAGCCTCAGACCTTACAACTCCTCTGGCCCTCGGGGGGTTCCTCAAATTATTTGCTTTGATGTCACCTTCTTTCATGAACAACCTTTGATTATTCACTGATTAGCTGATCTTCCTTACCCAAAAATGAGGTGACACACACACTGTTCTGGGCTCCCTGCTGGGGCTGCCTGCCACGCTCTCCACACTCACTGTAGATGGTGACCACAGAGTTTTAGCTCAGGGATGATACGAGCTTCAAAGATCAGAGGTTTATCCTTGGCATCACTGCTGGGGCTGTGGTGGTGTGCTCTGAGCCACGGAGCTGTGGCTGTCACCGTGGGGAGTGTGCAGCCCAACTGGGAAAAGGCAAAGGAGGCACCTGCAGGGCTTTGTGGATGTGCATGCTCTGGGCCAAAAGGGCAGAATTTTATGCTGCTGTAAGGGGGCTGCAAGAGGACATCCTGCAACCTTTGCCCAAGAGAGGCCCAAGCAACATCCCCAGGTTGTTTCCCTAGGGACAGCAGGATTGATGGCTCTCTCACAAACTCAAGGCACCTAAAAGCTGTCCACAAAAATGAGGGAAGATGAGCCCTCCCCATGAGCCCCAAAGCTCCTGATGTGTGTCTTCCCAGGCACAAAGCAAAGTGTTTCCCCAGAGATGCACTATGATGGGAATTAATGCAAGCAGAAGCCAACAGACCTAAAGTGACACAGGTTGGAGTCCCCCAAGAGTAACACAGCAGGACCAGGGCTGCTCAGACAAGAGGGTTTGAAGGGGAAATTGCAGGGGTAGGATTTGGCTGAGGCCAAGCAGAGACCTCTGAACCAGATGTGCATCTGGCTTTAGAAAATTGCACGTAGCTGGCAGAGAGGTGCTCTCCTGAGAGGCATCACAGGAGAGATAAACTACAGAAAGAGGAACTCCTACCTGTGGCTGGGAGAATACATTCCCCAACCACCTCTGTCCAAAGGGGCAGAAATCTGATCCTTAGCTCCAGTCCCCTGAGGTGCTCTCCATGGGTCCCTCTGTCACTCAGCAGACCAAGAAGCCTGAGTCCTCTTTGCAGCTGCCTTTGAGAATTTTGTTATGTAAGGTTTCTGCAAGCTCATGTTGCTGTTCCTGGACCTTCACAGAGCCAACAGTGGGATACTCCATGGGCTTCTGGCTTCCCTGGGACCTCAGTGAAATCCAATGTGTGTGGCTACAGATGGAAATGATGACAGACATGGCCCGAATCACTGGACAAGACTTTCATTGTATTGGGAAATGGACCTCTTGCTCCCTGTTTGTAAGGAGGCAAAGTCACCCCAAAGGATAAATCTGACTGAGATCCTGGTTTGAACCTACAGGAAGCTGCTGAGAATACCAGATGGTGACTGTCTTCTCAGCCCCTAAATTGCTCTGCTCTTCCCAGCCCAGGCTCAACCTAGCTCCTCTCACTTTTGGTGCTGAATATGTGGCTTCCTGGACCACAAAAAACTCCTTCCTTACACTCAGGCAGGTGAGCAGAAATTTTTGTGATCGTGAGGAGAAGCTAATGACCTGGTATCCTTTTGATAATTTGTTGCACAATTACAGCAATAAGGCTTCCCAGTCCAGCAGTTTGATTTCAAGGGGAGCTGAACAAACCAGACCAAAATTCCCATCTTTATCCTGGAAAGGCCCAGCACTAGGCCTGTTCTTGTAAGGCATGAAACACTCTGAATTCCCCGGGCACTGAGCACTGTCTGTGCCTCTCTCCTGGCCACTCGAATTAGCATCCAGTAAAAATGCAGTTACACCACCAGAAAAGAAGCCCAAAGGCAATAAATGATGGTTTCAGAAATACTTCAGATTATACTAGAGTGATTCATAAAGGTTCTCACTATCTCTTTTCCTCTTTATCTTGAGATCTCCAAGGTCACCACAAAATGCTTGAATTGCCTGGGGCAAAGCTGGGGCTGCTGATAGAACAGTACCTGGAGCCACAGACTCAGCTGAAATTCTTCCTAAAAGCCTGCAGGTTGAAAACTATACTAAAGGTAGTCTCCATAAAGAGAAGATAAAGAGATCAAAGCAGTAAGAGCTCATTTGCATCATACCATATCTGGAGGCACCAGCACTGCTTCAATCCCATATCACTGCAATGGGCAAGAGCTGAACGTGTTTCTACTCCCACCTCTCCACGTTTGAAAATAGATCAGTCATCTTACATCATCCCCCATGTGTAGGCCCTATCCTGGATCTCCACAGTATTTCAATAATAAAGTCTCAGCCAAAGCCAGTTTGCTAGGGTGAGATTAAGCCCATTCCTGCTCCAGAAGGTTGTTGGGAGCTGGGTCTGTGCACTGAGAGCAGTGACCCTTGGCAAGCAAAGCTCTGATGACACTCTGGGCACTGCTCCTGCACCTCGTTCCATACCTGCCCTGGCTTTGCCCCATGTCAGGAGCCCTCCAGTGTGGGAGTAGAAAGGGGCTGAGCAGGGCAGTGATGCTTTTCTGCCCCTGCAAATGGCTGGTGTGAGATCCAGGAAATCACTTCTAGAAATGCTCTGCCAGGTCAGGGCTGTCAGCAGACCTCATCCCAGGGCCCACAGGGGGTGCCGGGGGAAGAGCAGAGGAGACAAGAAGTTGTGGGGTGCAAGCCCAGGGCAGGCAGGAGGTCAGAGCTCTTGGCAGAACAGGCTGTAGCCAGGTGGAGGAAACAGGGCTGAGGAACAGCAGCTCCTGTGCCAGGGGGCAGGAACGAGACTTGGATCAGAACATACGGGCAAAACTGTGAATTTCACATAGTGTGTCATGGAAGCACAGAACCATAACATATCCTGAGTTGGAAGGGGCCCACAAAGATCAAGTCAGCTCCTGGCCCTGCACAGGACAGCTCCAACCATCTCACCATGTGCCTTAGAGTGTTGTCCAAACACTGCATGAGCTCATGGAGATTTTGTCCTGGGTTCTGTCTCCTGTCTGTAGCTGTCCTGGGCCCCGAGGAACATGACAATCCCAGGGAAAAGCACTTGTGCTGTGAGGAGGCAGGGAGCAGATGGCTTGTCTGGCTGGATACAGCTGAGGAGCAAAACAGGCACTGACATCTTCTGGCCTGCAGGTGTACGAGTGCCATGGTGGTTTCTGTGCCCATCACACAGAACTGGAGATGGAGAATCTCGTACACCAAAGTGTGGAGGAGGCTGACAGAGCCTCCTGCCATTCCCTCTTTCATCTTCCAGACAGAGCAGCCAGTGCAGCAGCCTGCTTGGAGTTGGATGTTGAGCAAGCAACACAATTTTTTTCCTGTTATCATTCTGCAAGTTCATGTTTTTGATGATTCCCATGAAAGAGAAGTCCAGAAGAAATTGGTTTAAGCTGATAAAAATAATAAAAAACATGTCTTTTCCTCACCTTCAGTGCTGAGATTAAAAAAAAAAAAATCATCCCAGAAAGGACATTCTAAACCAGAAGTAATTTGAAAAGAAAAATACTTTCTGTCCAGAAAATGTCAAAGCAGGACTCAGCCTCTTCAAAACTCTTTTTACATGTTAGCCTAACTTAATAAGATTCAGAATTGGCAACTGGATGATCTGGGTCAACCTTAACATTTTTGTTAGTGTGAGCACATCAAATCTAAAAGAACCTCTAAACTAAAAAGAAATATTGGGGCACGAACGAGAG
Organism: Thryothorus ludovicianus; assembly: GCA_013397245.1. Taxonomy (NCBI): domain Eukaryota; kingdom Metazoa; phylum Chordata; class Aves; order Passeriformes; family Certhiidae; genus Thryothorus; species Thryothorus ludovicianus. Next base: position 156,923 of record VZTB01011165.1, read on the forward strand.
CAAGGAACACCTTTTAAAAGCAAGAAAAACGAGATTGCAAGTATACTTCCTTTCTTCCCACCATGTATTTTGCAGCAGCCACAGGCCAGCAACATCCTGACTTTTGGCAACTAAATGGTCTCCACTATATCCCTGGAAAGAACCTCACATCCCCTTGTGCCCAGAGTGTGGAGTTGTTCCCTGTCCTCCTCCAAGTCTCTGCTACATTTCAGATCCTCACTTGCCAGGCTTTTTGAGGACAAAACCTGTTGGAGGAATTATTCTCTTAACCCAGAACAGCTACCAGGGAAAGGTGAACCCAGGAGCATCTTCCTCTCTGCTGCCCAGCCAAAGCCTTCTGAACGAGATAACGAGCAGTAAACAACAAACCAATACAACTGGTGCATCCATAGCATCCCCCATGCAGTGTCCTTGAAACCAAATGAGTATTGGAAACGTGCTGCTCCCAAAACCTACAAAAATTAACCCAGTTCTGGATGGAACCTGGACAGCCAAGGATGGTTGCAAGCCACAGGCAGCCAGAAACTCTGTCAGAGGCTCCTGCCAGCAGACTGGAGCTGACCCATGACAGCCTGCCCTGCCTGCTCCATGTCCTGTACACAGCTCCCAGAGCTCCAGGGGAATTCACACCAAGGCACAGACTAAAGGGGTTGACAGCCCACCTTGTGCCACCTGCTTGATGGTCAGACCACTCCTAGAGCCCACGTGGTGAGAACAGCAGTGACTTTCTATGGAAATATTCCTGGGAGGGTAACTGATCCACCTGGAGAGCAAGGCTTGTTGAAGTGTACCAAAAAAGTAGACACTGATGAAGCAGACAGATCAGAGGAGACTGAACAGGGTGTAAGGATCTGGGTCAATGTGCACGTGCAGATAGCAGGACACGAGTGAGGAGCGCTGTGATGGTGAGCATGATGCTGGTTTGATGCAGTAGGAGGACATCCTTTTTATGTACAGATTGTTGGTAAAGAATTTTATAGTCTCTGTACACAGACACATGACAAAGATACAGGACAAATTAACATAGAATAGATCTCTCTGACTATTCAGGGTGGTTGTTCAGTGCTCTGTCTGGCTCAAGGGTGCCTAAATTAGTGATTCACAGGACCAACCAGTGGGTCTAGACAGGTTGAGGGCAACATGAAGAAGCAGAGGCTATTGAAAGTTGTCTTCTTGTGGCTCCCAGAGGCTCTTGGTGAATTTCCACAATCAAACACCAGAGAGTGACAGGCTGACTGTGCTGGATACCTTGTGTGACCCAAGTGCTTCCTGAGGGTGCACTTGGCTGAGACTGGCTTTCAGACCACCAGCCATGTCCAGGTCAGAGAATTTGCTGAAAGCCCTGGTTCTCCTTTCAGGAGCAGGCTGAGGGGAAGATGGTGTGAGTTGCACACACCTGGCACAGAGATGCTTCCAGCTGCAGATTGGGGGCTCCTGTAGCCACTGTCACCCACATCCTTCCTTTGGTTGCATGAGTCCTGCACAAAGTAGATTTGGCCCCACATTTTCTGGAAAAGTATCAGTTGGGTGTCTAAGGAAAGGCAGTATTTGAAGTAGGGAGCTCCACCTCTACTGGGCAGCTGAAAGCCCTCATGCACTCTTTAGCACCCACCATTTATTTGTGCAGGAGCTCCTTGCTCATCTGGCCCAGAGCAGCCAGCACTGCCCTGCTTCTTTTCACTGCACACATCCCCCCTCTGCTGCCAGCTCTGACCCACCCAGGGCTGTCCAGGGATCCCTGCAGCTGGTGCTCTTTGTCTCCAGCCCTGCTCCATTGACCTCCAGACCACAGACAGCCGGTGGCTGAGCCCATGGCTGGCAGGCAGGAACTCCACAGCCTGGAATTGGCCAGAAGTGCAGGTCAACACACTGCATTTTATCACACTGAGAGGTTCTGGCAGAACACAATTGTTCCTGTAATTCTCTGGCTGGCCTGAAATCAGAGGAAGGCTCAGACAGGCTGCATAGCCACTGTGGGTAAGTGCTGCAGAAGTGGGGGGAAAAGCTGCTGAGATGGGAAGAACTGGGATAAGGCTCTACTGGGAAACCACTGGGCCAGGCTGCCTCTCCCCTTGGAAGCCACATTTCAGTAGGGGTAACACCAAATCATGTATAGAATCATAGAGTCATTAAGATCCTCCGAGATCTTTGACCAAATGTTATCATATCAGCTAAACCATATGAGAAAGTGCCACATCTCACTGCTGCCCTGGGGACAAGCTGATCCCAAAGTCCTGAGATTGGCAAGTAAAGCAGTAAATGTGAACTGGAAGGTTGGAGTAGATGCACTGCTGAATCTTAGTGCAGTTTGTGTCTGTCACTAATTGGAAGTAGGCAAAATTTGGAAACATCTTACAGGGGACCAAATCTGATACATTTTGTAGTTGAAAATGCCTGAATGCCGGATTGAAAATGCTTTATGCTCACATCAAAATATTTCATTCACTAAAAGCCAAGCCATGACAATGCAATATTTAATGACAGGCAGCACCTGCACAAACTAACCTGAGGCTGAATTTGGAAAAATCAAAAGTAAAATGAAATCCCAATTGAAACAAAATCCTTCACTTCAGGCTCAAACATTTCCAATATGTTTTCATTCAAAAAATTCTACCACATCTCTGTGTTACCTGGAAATTTTTGCATTTGATGAAGAGCAGTTTGTGCTCTAGGGAGCTTACTCAGAGAAAAGCCTGGTTTCCCTGGGCATTGTAGGGGGATCCTTTTGCTGCTCACAAGCAAGTTACCATCTTGGCACCCTGTAGTGGTGTGCTTTGTATTCAACTTTATATTTCTGGTTTATTTCATGTACCCCACGAGCTTTGTATTTGGTTGTACCCTGTTCTCCCCTCCTCCCAGGGCAGGACTGTCCTCTGGAACCCTTCCCAGGTCCGAGAATGTTCTCTGAGAGGGCCCAAGGTGATAGGTCCTGACACGGGGAATCCCCCTCCATCCCGGGGAGATTGGCTGTGAAAACCATCATTCACAGCCAGGTCACCCCGAGGTGTCCTGGTTGGGTGACCCCTGGACCCATCCCCTATCCCCAGCCCCCTCAAAATGTGCTGCACTGAATTGTTCTCCCCTCTCTCTGGGTAGAAGTTTTGAGGTGAGAAGGTACCTTGGGGTGCCTTCAATAAAATCAACTCTGCTGCCTCAGCCAGAGTCACTCCTTTCTTCATCTCCATTGTTACAATACACCTGCCACAGAGTGCCAGGCTGGGACCCACCAGGCTGGCTGGATCTGCCAGGCAGGCAGAGGAGCCACACCAAGGCTTGTATTGGGGCCAGGATCAGCCAGGCAAGCTATCAGAAACAGTCCCAAATACAGCACCCTGTGGGTGCCAGGCATTGCCCCTGCAGGAAAGGCCCTGAGGGAACCCTGGTCTTGAATCTGAGCTGTGTTCAGGCACAGGAGCCAGGGGTCCTGCATTGTATCCACAGGGATGGCTGCAACACCACAGGCTATCCCAGACAGCACTTAAAGCTTCTGGGTGGGAAACTGCATCCAGTCCCAAAAGACTTGGCCAAAACTTTGGGCAAACAAAGAGTGATGGTTGTGTTGAGCCCAGAGCTGGCAGAGACACCTCCCTGTTGTGCCTCTTGTCTTTGTCTGCTGTGAACCCCAGCAGGTCAGCAGGGTCCTCCTCTGAGCAGAATGGCTGAGAGACACAGGAGAGGTGGGGAGGAATTGTGGGGGAATAAGAACCCCATGCCTGTGCATTTTATCATGGATTCAGGTGCCCTGAATTCAGGTTATGCTCTCCACTAGCAGAGAGGTGCATCACAAGGATACAGGATAGATCAGTCTGGACACAACTCTGAGTATCCTGTTCTGGTGGAACAGTAATCCCAACTAACCCCGTCCCCTCCCTTGGCAGGGGAGGTGGAATCAGATGTGCTTTAAGGTCTCTCTCAACCCAAATCAGTCTGTAATTCTATGATCTTATGGTTCTAATCCCCTGCTGTGCTCTGAGTGGAGCTGCCCATTGCAATGATGGGGCAGCAGAACATCCCTTAAGGTTTGCACTTTGATTTTTCAGTCTAGTTTGGGCCACTACTTTAGTCACAACTGTGAGAAGCAGTTGTTTAGACAAAGGACTACCTGTGCAGGCTGGGATTTTCAAAGGCATCAAGTAAGGCCCTGGAAATAGTGAAGAGCAGCAACACCACATCTGCAGAATGGCTGCCTTGAGAGGAGAAAATTTGTCATAACCTAACACCTGCTAAACAGCAAGGCAAGGTCCTGGGCTTGCCTTTCAGCTCGCTTGTCTTGCAGGTGATCTCCTCTGTGCCAAAACAAGGCAGAGAAGGAACAATCATGTCGTGACAGAACTGAATACATTTAATGCACTCAAGCAGGAATGGAAGGCAATAATTCGCTCTGGAGCAGGACTGCCTTGGGATGGACTGGCACAGCAGATGATTTGTATTTAGAGCTGGGCTTGGCAGGTGCTTTTATGGAACAGAAGTTTGGTTTTCAATTGTATTCAACCTGTCCCAAAAGTCATTCAAACCATTCCACTTTGTGGCATGGCCAACTATTAACTAGGTCAGTTGGGAAAGAAGTGCACAAAACTGCCCTCTTCTGTTTCCTGGGAGCTGGGTAGTGCTGGGTGCTGTCAGAGGCATGACACAATGACCAGAGGTCAGAGACTTCAACATCCTGCACCCAAATATCTGGGTGGACCAGCAGAAACCCAGGGGCCAGGAGGAGTTGGGCTCCTCCCCTGCCCCAGCCCTCTGCCCTGCTCCCCAGCCTCCCATGCTGGACAAGGACTGAGAATTGAAGGGCCAGTGGAGGCCTCATTTTCCCAGCACTGTGGCAGAAGCACAGACAGCATGTCCATGAGGCTGTCCTGGGAAGGTTTTCCAGGATGGGTTTGGCATCAGTCCTGCAGTGTCAGCTCATGAGAGGCCGTGGCCAAGGCTAATCCTCATGAAGCCAGTGCTGGCCATGAAGGCAAGGAGGGCATGGAGGGTTCTGGTGCACCCCCAGCCCTGTGCTCACAGCCTGGGGGCAGCTGGCTTGACCACTTCACTCTGGAACCTGGATCCCTGCTTTGGGCTCTGTTAGACAAGGCCTTGCTGCCAGAGCTGTGGGGATGGACAAGCCCCTGCTGGTGGCCAGGCCAGCATTAAATGTTTGCCTTCATCATGAGACTCTGAGTAAATGAAAATACAAAAAAAAAACCCCTGCTCCTGCAGGTGTTTCTGCCTGCCCTTTATTTTGTATAGGAGGATAAATTTGAACAGAGTGAGAAGGGAAGGATCACCTTAACTCAGGGAAGGAGAACAGGCTCTGGGGGATTCACAGGCAATCCCTGCCTAAATTCCAATGGCTGAGCTTGCATATGGAGATGGAGTCAGGAAAAGAAAAAAAAACCCCAGAACTCAACATAATTTAGAAGCTTAAATAAAATTTAAAATAGCTCTTTTGGTATCTGTCCTGGGATACCAGGACAGTATAATTCAAGTCCTACATTTAGAGCTTTACAAAAACTGAGCAGCACTGGCTTTCCTGCTGGTACTGGTGTGGAAAACCACAAGACTGATGTTACATGCAAAGATGAGATATCACTGGGCATCTCCCACTGATGTCTGGAAGGGGTACCAGAAGCCATGGCATGAGTCTGGACATGGATTTCATCTGTCTTCCCCCATGTCATGGGTTGCAATGTAAAATATAATCAGGGGTGTGTTATTCTATTACCATCCATTGGAACTGGGATGGGGGGAGTGATGTAATCTGTTGATAAGCCAGCTGATAGAAACCATCCAGAGCAGTTTCCTTATCTCTTCCACCACCCATCCTCCCTCCAGGGATAGGTCTTCTGCTCATGGGCCATTGAGTCACTGATAAACTTCCATCATCCCACTGGGAAATGCTCCAGCCAGGGGGGAACCGAGCCCCTCTACCTGGATAAAAACCTGAGCCTTGGAACACGAAGGCAGCCTTTTCCACTGGACTCCCAGAGGAAGAACAGGCCCATCCATCACCACTGCACCTTCAGCAGAGGCTGCACCTTTCTCCAGGATCACTGCTCCAACAGAGCCACTACTCCAGGAGGACTGCAGCCACCATTGCAAGTAGACTGCTGCCAGCAGGGTGTCAGGTTGTATTCTGACTCTGTCAGTGGTTTTCTTTATTGCATGTATTTTGTTTCCTTTTTGTTTTATTTTCCCTTTTTCTAATAAATTGTATTTCTGACTTGGGGTGTCTCACTGGTTTTGCTTTTGAAACCAGAACACCCCATCACCCAAGCACCAGAACTTTTGGAGTGCACAGTCTGAGGCTGGGGTTGCCTCCAGCATATCCCCACCTGACTCTCCCACCCTTTGCTCAGATTGTCTGCCCTGTTGTCTCCACCTGATAACCTGTTGGCAATGTCTGTGCAGAGCTGTGCTTAAGGGCCCCTAACACATCATCCTGGAGCTTCCTGTAAGTTCTCACCACCTCACTTAGTCAGTGACCAGTGCCCAGAGCCACAGCCTCCAGGACTTGGGAAACTCAGTGAGCCAGAGCCATCAGGAGAGGCCGTGAGAAAGCTATGTAAAGCTGTGCAGCTGTAACCCATATTGGGTTAAACCAGCCATTCAGTAAAGATATAGCACCTGTCTGGAGCAGCCAAGAGTCTGAGCAATGTGCCAGCCTGTAGTTTTGGATTCCAACAAAATGGCTTTTTGAGCCTGAAAGGATGATGAAGTGTTGGTGTTGCTGGTGTAGCATTTCCTGGTCTGTGCCTGCTGCACCCATCCCACAAAGGCAAGGGATTTCAAAAGCACCATACAAACAGTTGCAAGTGGAAAAAGTGGTTTTTCTAGATGAAAACAGATCCCTCCTAACCCCACACAGCCCACAGGACCTCACCTCTTGCACTGACTTTCTTGCCATGCACCCACACACTTGTGATCTGGTGTGTGATGCTGCCTGTCATGTCCTAATGCACTATCAAAGGCATCAGGGAGAAGTTTCATTCTTACAGATGAGGTAAACAAAAGAGGGTTGGGACATTTTTATACTCTGAATAAGGGAGAGGGGGGGTCACCAACCAATCATGGTTGAGAAATCTGGCAAAAGAAGTGTCAAAGCAGGTGGGGTAAGCTGCACCTATAGGCAGAGAACCTTCCCAGCCCAAGGCTGCCATCTGTGAGTGGAGCTGGTACTCAAAAGGCAAACCTTGCCTGTTGCAAGCACCCCATGCTCGGGACCCTCCCTGTCTCTGCTTTGCTGACAGGGCAAGATAATGGAGGCAGTTCCGGAAGCAAAGAAAGTTCAAATTCCTCCAGCCAATTACCTCATGGCAGTAAATCTTCCACCTCTCCTTCCCAGTCACCGGTGAAGCCTGTCTATTGTCTGGGGAGCCTGTCTGTCTGCTCCAGCACAAAAGGGAGAACAATCAGTGGGTTTGTGTAACATCCAACATCTTAAAATGCAGAAGAATAAAGCAGGGAAAGGGCCAAGGAAAGCTGGGTGGGGAAGAGATCTCCAAGAGGCTGCCGTGATGCTGGGGAGCCTGGTTTACAGAGGTTGCCAGCCTGTTGGTGCAGGGGTCATGCAGGCTGGGTGCTGGTCAGGGATGTGCTGGGAAGGACTGGGGAACCCTCAGGGTTTTCAGAGAAGGGGTTCTGCTGGCCTAGAAGGGGACTGCTGCATGCACCACCCGTCCATGCACCACGAACTCTCTTCCCTGGGGCCAAGCTGCCCAGTCTTCAGACAGTCAAGTACCAAACAGCCCCTGAGGGCTGGTAGATCATTATGGTTCCCTCTGTGGTGCCCCACTTCACTGCCAGGCACAGATCTGCATCAGAAGAAAATGGAAAGAAGAAAGTGTTTCTAACTAGAAATAATAGTGGTAACAAGTTCCAGACTTTTGCAGAGCAATATCTCTTTTCTATGGCCATCAGACCTGTTGGTCCTTCATGTTCCCTGGTTGATTACAGGTCAATGGATGTCAATGGAGGTGCACTCTCCAGCCTTGCAGCTTGCTGGAGCCAGATGTGAGCACCCTCACCTTTCCTTTGGAAAGTTCAAGGCACAGTTCTTCCCAGGAAACACCAAGTAATTAAATATCTACGCAGTCCATGTTTCATTGGGCAGACATTGTGTGCCTGCTGTATCCTGCACTGTATCTGTGCAAAGAAAAGAAGCAACTTCAGCAGTCTCTGCATTCTGAGGCATTTTCCAGAGTCTGGAAGAACCAGGAGCTGCACCTGTGAACTGGTGGAGCTGGACTGCTCCGCAGTTTGAGTCCTTCCATCTGCAGTCTTCTCTCAAGTCAAGTTATGGCCTGACTCCATACCCCAGTCTTGCTAGACAAGATTACTGTGAGTAGGAGATAGAGAGAAGGAGAAGAAGAAGGAGATGAAAGTGAAGAATTTCCTTTAAAGCAAACTTCTGATGAGACAACAAAATGAGTCCAGAGTTGTGCAGACTCTTGATTGAGGTTATTGAGGATAACCAAGTGAGGAGCAGACATCAGGCTTGATGGATCCTTGGACATCTGGGTGATGTCTGACCACCACTTCTTCCTGCCCCTGCTCTACCACCAGACGTGTTCTGCTGACCACCAGATCTGTACCAAGTGTTTGATGCTTGAGTGCAGGAGCAGATTCTGGACAGCTATGAAGGACACATCCTTTGTGCATGTTTGACAGAACACATCCCATGTGCTGTGCCCTGGAGAGCCTCCCTGTGTACAGGAGGTGGAGGCTGGACACAGGACTATGAGGGAGGTACAGGACAGCACAGGATGCTTTTCTCGTTTGTCTTCCAGCATTGCTGCACCCTTCTCCTCTCAGTGCTTTGGCAGGCATTGGCTGCAGTAGGCACCTCTTTTCCCTTGTAGCCCCAGGACAGCACTGTGCCATCATTTTCTCTGTTTTCTACAGGACAGAGAATAATGCCCAATGATGCTGACAGGTTCTTTCTGTACAGCCTAGGCCAGGAGGGGGTTCACCTGTAGCCTGAAGGCAGCAGAGAAAGGGGCAGCAGACAGGAGCTGGATCCTGCAGAGTGGGCACATCAAGGCTCTGGCTGCATGCTCAACTCTAGATGACTCCTCTGCCCCTTTTGAGTGGAGCTGACCTTGGACACAGAGATGAGGCATTTGTGTGGGGAATCCAGGGAATGCTTTGGGGTTTGTCTGCCTTCCCACTCAGGATGTGGCCACAGGCCCTGGGATATGGGCAGACACCTTATCATGGCTGGAACAGTTGCTGGCAGCCTGATTGTGTATAAACCATCTTTAGAGCCATGGCTTGACTTGCTTCAGTCCCCATGGTTATTTAGAGTGGAAGGAGACAACTCTGGATGACAATGAGACAAACAGAATCACCTTTGGCTGGTCCAGCACTTTCATCCAACTCTAGTTTGATGTTTTTATCACATATAGTTCAATTGTGCAAAATGTTTCTGGTGGAAAACGGTGATTGTGTTATTTCTTCCCCACGTTTTAGACTCAGTTTTGGGATCAGAAGCATTTCATTGCCCCAACAGACTTAGGCACAGAGAAAGACAAAGTCTTCTGCACTGTGCTTAGAGCTGACACAGCTACCATGACCCACCCAACTGCTGGGATTGTGGGGGGAATCTGAAACCACCATTGCAACCCCAAAGTGGTGTTTGAACCCAGCCTGTTCTGGTGAGTAATGGGTGATGGCTGATGTCTCCTTAGCAGGCTGCACGGGTGCCCACTTGTGAGCCAGCTGTGCCCACGCATCTTGAACTATTTCTCACAGCCACAAACCAAAGGTCAGTGTCCTGAAGGGCCCTTGGAGTGGTCCCCACACTGTGCCTGGCAGCTGACAGGGCTGGATCAAGCTGCTTTTCATGGATGTTTTTGTGAAATGGGGCTGGGAGTGTGCCACAGCCTTTCCATCTGTCAGTGCCCCAGCAGAATCCCAGAATCCCGGAATCTCAAACTGGTTTGGGTTGGAAGGGACCTTAAACCTCATCTTGTTCCACCTGCCTCCCACGGGCAGGGACACCTTCCACTAGATCAGGTTGCTCAGAGCTCCATCCAGTCTGGCCTGGAACACTTCCAGGGATAAGGCAGCCACAGATTCTTTGGGCATCCTGTGCCAGGGTCTCAGCACCCTCACAGAGAAGATTTTTTCCCTGATGTTCAATCTGAACCTACTCTCTGTCAATGTGAATCCATTTCTTCTTGTCCTGTCACTCCAGGCCCTTTTAAATAGTCTCTCTCCATCTTCCTGGTCAGCTCAGTTCAGGCACTGGAAGGCTGCAGCTGGGTCACCCTGGAGCTTCTCCAGGTTGAACAATCCCAATTCCCTCAGCTTTTCCTTGTAGGAGTTGTGTTTCATCTCCCTAATAAACTTGGTGGCCTCCTTGGGACTTGCTCCAACAGGTCCCTGTCCCTTCTGAGCTGTGCAGAAGAGGTGGGAGCCCCATCTGGCACTGCTCATGGAACCAGGAGTGTCTCTGCAGCTCCTCAGTGCAGACATCTGAGCTGGACCTGGGGTTTGGCAACAGAGTCAGGCACTCCAAGCATCCCAACCCCTGAGCAGTGACTGAGCTTCTACTCAGAGAATGCCCAGAGGATGGCAGAGACAAGGACTGTCACTGTCAGCAGGAGTTGGGAGAGCTGCAGCTTGCTCTGGTCACTGCTTGTAGTCCAGCCCCTGCCCCTGTAAACTGAGCTGTGCCCCCATGGGACATGTCTGAAAGGTGTCCTGGAGCTGAGGTGGGACACCAGGGAAAAGGCACAAAATTCTGCAGGGGCTGGTGGGAGGTTCAGGCCCCAACCATGGATGAATGCTACTGCAGAGCACTTTTACAAGGTTAACACCCTTATTCATACCTCAAACAGAAACAGTAAAGCATGGACAAAGAATGAAGAACATCTTGAACACTGCTACTCTGCACTGGCTGCCACAGATATCTCCATACTCCAACTGGAGCACAGGGAATGGAGCCCAGCACATGGAAGGCAGATGGGAAGGAGCACAGTGTGACATGCTGTGCTCTCAGCTGGGGGCTGGGACTGGACACAAGGCTTTAGGATGGCTCTGGAGCCAGGCCTATTGCAGGGAGTGACAACCTTTGCTCACAGATGCCTGGGTTCCTGGTGCCCCTCTACCATTTTTAAGTGGACTTCTGCTTGGAAATGCAGAGGAAAACCACAAGACACAAGTTGTTATGAGCACTGAATCACTCTGAGACTACAGGAATGAGTATTCTGGTGCAGATCTGCCTGTTCAGCCTTCTGAAAAAGTCTGGAATAGGTCTACTAACTTAATATCTCAATAATACCTGGAGTCCAGGCAGTGCTCCAGTTTTCTGTGCTCCATCAGATAGTGCATTCCTTCCTCCTTGCTATATCCACCCGCACCTGCTTTAGTGCATTCCTGTCACAATACTGCAAGCAATTCCAGTCTTGCTTTAGACACCAGAGATGTCCATCTCCAGCCTTCAAATGCCTCATATGTGTGCAGAAAGATGCATATATTAATTTATCTTAAAGACACATCAGATTTTCAAGGCAACCATCTCGGTGTACTCCAGCTCCCTTCCAGCAATGGCTGCAGTTTAGATTCCAAACGCATCCAGTCTCCAAAAGTCAAGCCCCTGTCAACAACTGCTGTAAGAAGCACCATTCTGGCAGCTGCTGCCCAGTCCCACAGGGGAACCTCTGAATGAAAGCTGTGGAGGTGCAGGATTTGAAGAACCAAGTCCTGGAGTCAGGCTGCAAGTGGTGAAGCTTGGCCTGGGAGACACTGCCTGGTGACAGAAGACAGGACATGGCTCAAGGTTTTTTGGGCACAGAGGAGCAGGTGTGGGATTTTGGAGCAAAGCTGCTGGTGTTCGTTCTGCAGTGAATGGGGGAGCAGGCCCCAGCATGTGTTCTTGGTAAATAAATAGATTGCATCAAGCACCCAACTCCTACAATTTAATTTCCATCCCAGCAGAACCAGGATTCATGACTCTAGTATTGTCAGCTTGCTTGGTGAAAAGGGTTAACAATTAAGAATACTTGGTTTCTATTATTTTCCTTTGAATTTTGAACCTTTAGAGGTCCAGGAAATATCTTTTTCAAAGAAAAGACACTCATTTAATGTAATTCCACATTTGCTGCAAGTTCTAAGTGTGAGGGTCTTATGTCTGCTCCCTAACCAACACCAGCCCAGCTCCTTGCCAACCCCCCTTCCAAAAAGTGACCTGGGAGATGGATCTTTGGCTTCCAGGAGACAATTCCTGTTCCTAACACCTGGTGAGAGTGGGAGATGGGAAGTGAACACCCAGGGCTGCTCCAGTGGTAACCCCAGACCAAACAAACAGAGGCCTCTTGGCCAGGGGGTGATATGCAGCACACCTCACCCTCTCTTTCTGCAGCCTGCCCTCCCTCAGCCATGCTTTGAGCAGTGTGTCCCAAAGCCAGGGAGCTCCCTGGGACCAACAGGAATGCAAACAGTCTGTGCTTAGTGCTCAGGATCTGCACTCTGCTCAATGAAAGGTCCTGAAAGCAGCGCCTCTGCCTTGCCTGCAGCACAGCTGGGAGTCAGCAGCTCTTGGGGACAATGCAAGTGGAGTCCAGAGACCATGTCCTGTCATGGGCAAGGTGTGCCCACACCTCCTGTGACACATGTGACAACATGTGACAACATGTGCTTCACAGGCAGGCGTGCTGGGGAGAGCTGGCATTGGGAAGGGAGGTTTGCAAGTGGGTGACCTCCCTGATTCCAGGTGCACCACTGTCTGTCTCTTCATGGGACACTCATATGGTCCCTTTCCTTGTTTGGGCACTTGAGATCCCTCAAAAACAAGGAAAGCAGCTTCACCTCTTGCCAAGACCTGAAAACTGAATCTCAACCCCCTGCAAGCAGCAAAACAGTGAGAGCACATCACTGTGTGCTGTGCAGCTACTTCCAGCACATTTACATCACCTGGGAAGGGTCTCCACTCTGACCACAAGTTCTCTGGCCAGGGCACTCAGTGCAGGAGTTTCAGCAGAAGCTGCCTTTTCTCTGGAAGCAGTAGACTCTGGTGCTGCAGGGGTTGAGACTCAGCTCAGCTGGAGGAAGACTCTGAGGATTTGCCTGCAGGGTGCAAGGTCCAGCCATGCCAGACCATCCTTCCATTCCATTTGTTTCCAAAGGCCTCTGCTCCACTACCAATGCTGCTGCTGCCTTCCTACCACAGGCTGTAAATCCTCCTGACAGCAGGGGAGAAGCAAACCACGAGCCCAGTTCTGTCACATGGAGAGTGATGCTCCCTGTGGGTGCTCTGAGGAGAGAGGCTCCATGGGGCAGAGGCACAGAGCACCTCGCAGGGCAGTCCCACACACCCACAGATGGCACTGCACCATCACCCACACTGCTTCTGTGATCAGCCCACGCTGTCCTGCTCCCAATTCCTGCTCTGCTGCCAGCCAACAGGGCTCAGACCTGTTATGGTGTGTGTTTTTGTTGATCATTTATGTGCTTCTATATCAAGGTTTTGTTCTTACGTTTGGTTGGTACATTCCTAGTTTCCCCCTCACATTTCCCCAGTTGCTACCTCTGTTAAAAAGTTCATTTTCTGTCAATCCCCCAGTTGCCATCCCCCGGTTCTCCCTTAAATGGGCTTTCCCCTCCCTTTATTCCAGCACTTGCCCTGTCTGTCATGTCTCCCCTCCTGTCTGTACCCCACCTCTTTCTTCCAGCACCTTCTATGTCAATCTTCCCTGGATCAATCCTTGGACCCCCTGGGCGTGTTGGGGTGTCACCGTAACCTGGATGCTCCACTGGGGCAAATGACCTCCCCTGCCACACTCTGGTTTGCCTTTACCTTTGATTGATATTTCCACCACTCCTCCTCTGCTGTTCCCCCATGGGTCAGTGTGCTGTATCCATCCCTGGTATAAAATCCCCTGCACGGCTGCTCGGGGCCTTTCTGCTCCTGATCCCTTCAGCTGCAATAACCCTTGGCTGGAACCTCACGGTGAAAGGTCTCCTCCTCCTCCTTTGCTCAGCCCTTGTCACAGTCAGTGATGTCCCACAGCAGAGCTCAGTGCTCTATAGGTTCTGTCAGAGGCACCCCCGTTGTTCCCCTGGGTGCTTCCTCACACGCTCCGCAGCTCCAGAAACCCCTGAACTACCTGGGCTCTGGTAAACTGTGACAAGACCTCCTTATCTCCCTCTTCAAAACTGCCCCAGTGTCCCTCATCTGCACAGCTGGCTGCCCTTCTCTCCATGGCAGCAGAGGAACATCTGCTGGGCAGCTCACAGACTGCATACCCTCCACAAAACTTCATTTTCTTTTCTACCATATTCACTAAATAAAATTTCTGCAGCTTTTTCCACATTTGCTGCTGAGCTTCCAGCTCTGTCTCCATCCACCCATGAAGGGCTCTGCAAGTGTGCATTGCCTACCCCCCTGGATATCCATCACTGGTCACCAGAGGCAGCTGCTGTTGATGTTGGGTTGCACAGTCAGCTTTAGCTATAGACAAAAAAATTCAAAGGAGGAGCAAAATGAAAACATCACCCTTGGCTTGCTGCTGAGGAGATCTGTGTAAAGATTTGGACAGGTATCTTAAGACAAGGAAAATTTGTGTCAGGTTACCCAGACTGACTCTCTCTTAGAATGAGAATCATAGAATAGTTTGGGTTGCAAGCAAGCTCAAATACCATCCCCTTCCACCCTCCTGCCATGGCAGGGACACCTTCCACTCTCCCATGTTCCAAACTCTGCCCAGCCTGGCCTTGGACACTTCCAGGGATCCAGGGGCAGCCACAGCTTCCCTGGGCACCCTGTGCCAGGGCATCACCACCCTCACAGGGCAGAATTTCTTTGGTATAATTAACCTAAATTTCCTTGTTTTCAGCTTGAACCCATTGCTCCTTGTGCTATCACTACAGTTCCTGACAAAGAGTCCCTGTTCAGGACCTCCACATCTCCACACCAGTGCTCACCAGAGAATATTTGGGCCATTGGCTGTGCTGAGCAATCATTGCTTCCCTCTGAGCTGTGTGGGGAGCCAGCAGAAGATGGAGTAAAGCAATGCAGAGACAGAGAAAAGGTTTTTGGCTAATACTTTCTTTGCCAAATGTGCTTTTAGAATGACAATTCAGGACTTGGCAAGTCAGCATCAGGTTTTCAAATTTGTGGAGACAAAGGCTGCAAAACTCTGAAAATTATAAAATGATTTGTCTTTACAAAGACTCTTGGAATACTTTATTCTTCATGCAAACTGACATGTTTAAATAGATTGAATTGCTTGAAATCAGTTCAGACAAAACACTGTCTTCAACTGAGAACAAATGCTCCTACTTTTCAGCTTGTGAGAACAATTGGAATATATTGTTCTAGGATTTTTTTCCTGTTTCCTGCAGTTTGTCCATCTCCATTTACAAAGACCACCAGCAAGACATCAGAAAGGATCTGGTTAAAGGCCAGCTAATCTGATCAAGGCTGACTGAAATACTTCAGTGTATTTTCCAGAACAACAGCAAAGCTTAAAATACAATATTTGCTTCCTGTTTTCTACATAGAGAACAGTTGTCCAGCAGAAATGTCTTTATCACATCACAGACACTCTGGAGGTCCAAACAGGAAACCTGTTAGCTGGATTGTCTGACCTACAAGTCCAAGCAGGTGCCTCCCATTTCATGGTTCAGTGTCTTTGTGAAGTCAAACGTGGCTTTGTTTGACACAGCCAGGTGCTTTGACTGGGCATTGGAGGACGCCAGTCAATTCTTCATGATTCTACTTTCCCAATGGAAACTTGAGACATTCTGGCAAACACCATTATGTTCTGAAGGAAATATTCAATTTGAGGACAAAAATGCATTTTGCCACTTAAAAAACTCCTAAGCCAGAAACTTCTGTCTCCCATTGAGCAGCTCCTGTGCAGAGCTTGCCTGGAGAAACAGTGCCAGGAGCTTGTTTTGGAGCCAGATTTTCAGAAGAGTTCAGCTTCCCTGTAGGCACCTCAGTGCAGTCTGGATTTCATGAAGAAGTAGCACCAACAGTACCTGTTGACATAATGACTCAATTTTTGAGCACCCCAGCACCAAATATACTGAGCACTTAAAACCCAGCTGTCATGGGTTGAGCCTGGATGGATGCCAGGCACCCAATGAAGCTGCTCACTCACTCCCCTTTGCAGCTGGACAGGGAGAGAAAATTTAATGAAGAGTTCATGGGTTGAGATAAGGACCAGGAAAGGTCACTCATCAAAAACTGTAATGGGCAAAACAGGCTCTAATTAGAGATATGAAATTAATTTATTACAAAGAAAATCAGAGCAAGATAATGAGAATAAGCCTTTAAAAACACTTTCCTCCCACCCCTCTTCCTTCCCAGCTCTACCTCCTACCCCAGCAATGCAGGGAGACAGGGAATGGGGATTTTGGTCAGTTCATGCCCCGTGGCTTCTCCTGCTGCTCAGGGAGAGGAGTCACCCCCCTGCTGCACCCTGGAGTCTCTCCCAAGGGAGACAGTTCTCCAGGAACTTGTGCAATGTGATTCCATCTCATGAGCAACAGCTCCCTGTGAACTGCTGCAGCATAAAACCATCCCACAGGCACAGCCCTCCCCAAACTGCTCCAGCATGGGCCACTCCTCCAAGGACAGGCTGCTGCAGCCTGGGAGCAGGGCCCCTCTTGCCACAGGTCTTCCAGGGGATCACAGCCTCCTCCAGGCATCCACCCGCTCCTGTGTGGACTCCTGTAGGGGCTCTGAGTGGATCTCTGCATCCCCCGTGGATCCCCAGGGGCTGTGGGTGGATCTCTGCATCCCTGTGGATCCCCAGGGGCTGTGGGTGGATCTCTGCATCCCTGTGGATCCCCAGGGGCTGTGAGTGGATCTCTGCATCCCCCGTGGATCCCCAGGGGCTGTGGGTGGATCTCTGCATCCCTGTGGATCCCTATGGTGAAGCAGGGGCACAGCTGCTTCCCCATGGTCATCACCACGGCCTGCAGAGAAATCTCAGCTCCAGTGCCTCAAGCACCTCCTCCCTCTCCTCCACTGCTCTTGGTGTCTGGAGTTGTTCTTCTCACATGTTCTCACTTGGCTCTTTCCTGGCTGAAATTAAAACTGCACAGTGAACCTTTTTGTTTATCTTTCTTCTTAAATCTGTTGTCACAGGGGTGTTACTAACCTCTCTAATTGGCCCAGCTTTGGCCAGCAGCATGTCCATCTTCAGAGCAATCAGGGATTGGCTCTGCCAGACATGGTGGAAGCTTCCAGCAGCTTCTCAGAAACCATCTCTGTGGTCCCCCTGCTACCAAAAACCAGGCCTGGCAAAACTAATACACCAACCTAGACAGAGATCCCTCAGAGGGTTCTGGGTCTATCTGACCCAGGATGGAAAGGGGGGAAGGAAGCAGGAGACATTGTTCCTTTGAAGTTAGTAATATTTTGGAAAGGCAGAAGAGTCAGAGAAGTGATAGTATAAGTTACCAGAAATAGTCTATATCATTATCATGTAATGGCATTATCATGGCATAATCATTATCATGGCATCAGTAACCCATGCTTTTATAATTTCATTTATACCAATTCTGTATTTCAGTTATATTCACTTTTATAATTATTTCGCTGTCAGTTCACACATAGTGAGAGAACCCTGCACCCTAAACAGGCTCGAAAACTTCTGAAGTTGAATTTTTCGGTGAAAGTGCTTCACAGCGTGGGAACTTGCTCTGAGCAGCAAAGGGAGGAAAAGCCTGGCAAAAAGAACATTTTCCTAAGGTCCTGAGTCAAAAGCATGTGAAACTGGCTGGGGCAGTAAAGCAGGACCTGCTGGAGTCAGCAGTGGAAGGAGAGATTTGAGACCAGAGCAAGGAACTGATTCATGGGGATGACACTGAATCACATCTTTCCCTTTCTTCTGCCATCTCCTTTTGTGAGCTCTGGACCCTGATCCTGTGAGATATGTATTTAATTGCAGATCAGAATGAAGGCAGGCACCACCTCTGGTCATTCCTTCTGACTTCAGCAGGTCTGCCACGTAGTTTTATAGACTATAGACTAGACTTCTACAGACTGGATCTGGCGTGGCTCCCTCCCACCCCTCAACGCCTGCATTTCTGATCACCCTGAGGACCAAGCTGGCTCATTTCTCAGCCTGCCTGCTCTGCCTCCAGGAGCTGTTCCTCAGCTGGTCACAGCACCTCTGCAGCCCACTGCTGTGTGCACACAGGTGCCAGTTTGTCTCTGGATTTCTCAAAACTGATTTTTCCCCCTCATCTGTTTTCCTGGCAGAGAAGCTGGCAATTGGCAGAGGCACAGATTTCTGTGATATTCTCCCAGTTCTTGTTTCCTGCTGCCTTCTGTTCTCAAAATGCCCTCTGATTCTTTTTTAATTTGCTTTCTTTTGACCAGTTATCACTCTTTAAGAGAGTTTTATGTAGGCTTATTTCAGAAACTCTGTAAATTCAACCACTAATTTCTGTTGGACCAGGCGCCAGTTGGCACTTTCAATTAATGGTTTCCTTTCCTCAGACTCTCCTCTTTTTATCTCCTTCCACATTTACCCTTTATAATTTAGTTTACTAATTGTTCCTTACTTCTAGCTTCACTCCATCTGATGGGCTTAAGGGTCTGTGATTCCTTGGGTTGCACTTGAAGGTTTTTTGAAAGCTGGTGTTGCATTTGTCTCCTTGCATTTTTCAGGCAGCAGAACTCGTTTAAGCAGTGGGCTAAGCACAATGGTTAGTAGGTCAATAGTCTCAAATTTGGATGCCTTTAGGAGTCGTGTGAATACCACCTGATATTTTTTTGTATTTCATCCAACCCATTTGTTTTCAGATTTGTCCACATTAAGAATGACTTTGAAGGAATCATACACAGCCTGTTCTCAGGGAACAACAAAGAAAATTATTTAATTTTATGTGATGGTCTTGTGTTTGAGCAGCTCTTCCCATCCCTGCCACCTTTTGGCCTGTTGGATTGCCTGCGTCTCCTGTGTTAGAAATATTATTAGTGTCTGCAATTACATCGAAAAGGTAATTAGCTATTTAGAGTTGTCTGGTTCATTTGCCCGATTTCCCAATCATGTCAAGGGGTACAGGGGATTGAGTCTTAAAATTCCTAAAGCCATTAGGAGTAAGGGGATAACATTCCTGTTTGATGTTTGTCTCCATCAGTTTGTCATCAGAAGTGATGTCATCCCAGTCAGGATCTTGGGAGGAAGGTCTCTGGCGTTGCCCCAGCCTGTGTGAGTCAGACAAGTCCTGGTTATGCCAATGCAGGACTTGGCTGTGGAGACACAAGGCTGCTCCTCCCACCTCTGGGCAGGTGACCACACTGCCCCTGGGAGCCTTTACCATTGTCAGACCAGCATGAAAGCACCTGGAGAACAGCTCTGAAAGCCAGAGGGGTTGTGTGTCCCTCAGCTGAGCCTCATTCTCTTTGTGTGCAAGTAGGATGGCTTATTTCCATTGTACATCAAGGTTTGGGAAATGAGGTAAGAGTGATGAGAAAAGAGAGCATTACTCTTGATCTTGAAAATTAGATTGTAGGGTATGTCTTTACAAAACTGAAACTCAAAGACATCTGAAGTTTGGCAAGAGAATTCTCAGAAGATAAAACAAAGATTATGTTTTGGGCCAGAAACAAACTTAAGTATTTGGTGATTCCCTTTGGCCTATGTAATGCTGCAAAATTACTTTGCAAAATTTTTAATTATTTTTTTTAGAGATTTACTAGATTCCTTTATAATGATGTTCTTGGACAACAGCATTATTCTTTTCACAGGACATGAACCAACCTGAGCAGCTTGTAAAATCAGTCCCAGAGTATTTGGGTAGTCACAAATTCATACGCCAGATTAGAGAGGTAAAATTCTGAAAGGTCTTCCATTGAGTTCCTGGGCTGCTTCAGCTCCCCAGAGGCAATGGAAATGAACTCTGAGAAATCACAGACGTGGCTGCACCAAAGACAGTTGCTAGGTTTCAGTGCTTTCTTAGCTTCATCAGCTTTTATCACCAATTAATTAAAGACTTCACCAAATAATCTTCCCATTTCTGGACTTATTAAAAAGGAGAACGTTTGAATCTCACCATCTCAGTTTAGAAGCCTACGATGTACATGCCTACATCTGAGCCAAACTTTGGATTTCCTTTCTAGTCACATGAGGAGAACCCAGTCCTTTCACTGTGTGATTCACACTGCCTGTTTTAGATGTGCACTTTAGGTGGAGATAAATCACGCCCTGGTTGCTGACGAAATATGGGATAATTTTGAACAGGTTTTTATAATTGTCCCGTTCATAATACCCACAGACCCTTCCCATCAGGTCATTGTGAAATCAGCTCTTTCTCACTGGAGGAGCAGTTGCAGTCACCTTTCAACCACACCTTCCTCCCTACATGAGCTGCTTTTAGTGATGGCAGTAGCTGAATTCAAGGGAATTAGCTGCCATTGATGAGCTACTGCAGCAGAGCCACTCCTGCCCAGCTGGGGTGGGAAAACTGAGGAGGATAAAGCACCATGATCACAAGGCTCTACCATCATTTACCCACTCTGTCTCCTGATTATCATCTTCCTTCTCACCATCTTGCCTTTTGCCTGTTGGAAAGATGCAGAAAGTGGGCCTGGATTAAAACCAGCTCTGATCTGCAGTCCTGGAGGTCAGATTTAAAACCACCTGGAGTTTGTCAGTGTGACCTGTTTGGCTGCCCTAAAGAAGATGTTGCTGACTCATGGCTCACAGTCTTCAACCAAAACCAGGTACCCATGCAAGACACCCTTCAATGTCTTCATAAAGGACTTGGATGAAGCAATTGAAGGTATAATAAGTAAGTTTGTTGGTGACACTAATTTGAGAGGACACAGAGGGCCTGGACAGAGACCTTGACAAATGAGAGAGCGGAACAATAGAGAATCATAGAATGGTTTGGGTTGGAAGGAACTTTAAAGATCATCTCATTCCACCTGCCTGCCATGGGCAGGGACACCTTCCACTATCCCAGGTTGCTCCAAGCCCCATCCAGCCTGGCCTTGGACATTTCCAGGGGTGGGGCAGCCACAGCTTCTCTGGGCATCCTGTGCCAGGGCCCCTCCACCCTTACAGGGAAGGGTTTCTTCCTAATAGCTAAACCTAATCTCTGTCAGTTTGAAGCAGTTTCCCCTCACCCTGTCACTCCAGGCCCTCAGTCTCTTTCCGTCTCCTTTCCAGACTCCCTTAAGGTATTGGGAGGCCCCAGTTCTGACCCCCACCAAAACCTTCCTTCCCCACACTGAACAATGAAGTTTGACCTGGGAAAGCACTGGATTCTGCACCTGAGATGGAGAACTTTGGATGTGTGGGCATACTGGGGAATGAGAGGATGGAGGGCAGCCCCACAGAAAGGGACCCTGAGATCCTGATCCACAGCAAATTGAATGAGTCTGCTGTGCCCTTGAGCCAGAAGTATCCTGGGGGGCACCAGCCCCAGCAGTGCCAGGGAGGGGATTGTGCTGCTCTGCTCTGCTCTGTGCTGGGGCAGCCTCACCTCAAGTGCTGGGGGCAGTTTCGAGCACCACAATATGAAAACAATATAAATCTGTTAGACTGCATCTAAAGGAGGGACACTGGGGTGGTGAAGGGTCTGTAGGGGTCACACCAAGAGCAGCTAAGGTCACTCAGCTCATTCAGCTGCAGGAGAGGAGACTGAGGGAAGAGCCCATTTCAGTCTGCAGCTTCTTCCCAAGGGGCAGCAGAGGGGCTGCTCCCATCTCTGCTTGGGACAGGACCCAGGGAAGGGCTGGAGCTCTGCCAGGGGAGGGTCAATCTGGAGATTAGGAAAGGTTGCTCCCCCAGAGGGTGCTGGGCACTGCCCAGGCTGCCCAGGGAATGGGCATGGCCCCGAGTCTCCAGAGCTCCAGGAGCCTTTGGGCACCGCTCAGGGATGCACAGGGTGAGATTGTTGGGGTGTCTGTGCAGGGCCAGGGCTTGAACT
Source organism: Thryothorus ludovicianus (assembly GCA_013397245.1). NCBI lineage: Eukaryota > Metazoa > Chordata > Aves > Passeriformes > Certhiidae > Thryothorus > Thryothorus ludovicianus. The sequence goes on from VZTB01011165.1 coordinate 178,811, forward strand.
GGATGATCCCTGTGGGTCTATCTCAGCTCAGGAGATTCCAAGATTCTGTAGTATGCACACATCAGCCCAGTTACCTGGGCTGGGAGACAGCTGTGAGCCCATAATGGAATGCTTGGTTCAGGATATGAGCAAGCTGTATTTCTGACCCAGGAGGTTGTTCAGAGATTAGAAGCCTCTCACCATATCCTTTTTGACCAGCCTGGGGACAGCCAGGAGTGCGTTTTATGGGCCAAACCCTGAAAAATGATTAAGGCTGAGGAACTGGAGATGCCTCTGAGTCTGTAATCACACCAGCTCTCTTTAGCTCATGTTTTGAGGTAAGCTTACATTTCCTACCTCCAGGGAATCAGAATGGCTTTTTTTGGGCCTTATTAATCAGCTTAATTAAGACAATACACCATCTACTTTGTACCTACCCTCCTACTATTAAGGAGCAGCTCAGCTTTTCTTAACTTGTAAACTTGCTGCCTACTGGGATTTCTCACTGCAAGCCTCAGATTTAATCCATGTTTTGGAAAGAACTTATATTGGGAACAAAAGAGTTACTCACTTCTATGCACTCACTTTAAGGTAATGGGTAAATACAGAAACTAAACTAAACTTTGGGATGATGGTTTGGCTTGTCCTGTTTGATTGTTCAGGTGTATTTTATCCTGCTTCCCATAGCATTCCTCCTTTAATTTATCTGTACAATTGTCTGGACTGACAGGTTGAGGCCTATCAATTATTTCACTCTCCGTCACACTAAATTACAAAAGGCCAGATTTCTCACCTAGGCCAGACTGTGCCCTCTGTACCCTTCTGTCTTCAGAAAGGTTTACAGTCCTTCTGAAAATATCAAAGGAAGTCTTTAAAGCCTAGCCAGATTTTCATTGTTGGGAGTCTCCAACTTCATCAAAAGAAGAGACAGTCTAGACAAAACACCTACAAATTTCACTCTCATCTAAAAATGTAACTGTTGTTTTTGTGGGGAACCTTTCACAATTTCTGCCCAGATCCACCCAATAAATTGCATCTTTGCTGCTTTGAGTTCTTCCTCTGTTTCATGAATCCCCATGAAAACATTTGAAAAAGCACTCCCCTCCCTCTTATCTACGTTGGTGACCTCCAGAGTGTCAAATAAAAAAAATACTGATTATGAGGGAACTCTCAAGGCAGCATTTCTTTGCTTTAAGAGTTATGCACATTGGGGAACTCCTGGAAGGCCACTGAAAATCTCATGAAAATTTGCCATCCATCAGACACTGGGAAATCCAGGGCACACTGTGGCAAATGGAGACTCTACAGAGGCTCTGTGTCCAGGGAAACCCCTCCCCAACAATGTCATACCTACATGATAAATAATGGGCCAATAATCCCAAAAGCTTCCTACACTCAGCTCCTCAAAACTCTGCCTATGCATCTCTTAATGATTCCTCTAATCCAGCCTTTTCCTGTCCCATAGACCTTATTTCTGTCTGGAAAAACATCTCTGTTTCTATTTTGTTCTGGTTTCAGTAGTTGCTCCAGTGGAGACCCACAGCACAGCATGTGAGTGTCAGATGAATTCTTGAAGGCTTTTTTCCCTTTCCAGGTTCTTGTCAGGAAAACAGACTAGAAACAGCTAGAATGCTTGGAAAGGAGGAATTTGTAGAGGCAGCTGCCTGCACAAGCAGTCTGTAGCAATGCCAGTCCTTGGCCATGCCTCTCTGAGGGCAGGCACAGGCTTCCTTGAGAGGGCCATGAGCTCCTGCACACTGACAGAGTGAATAAAATCAGGGGGTGGCCACTGGCCCATGCATCCCCAGACAGCCAGGCTCCATGGGCACCATGACTGCAACATAAGCAAACCTGTCCCACAGATAAAAACCCTCCTGAAGAATAGCCCTGACACAATCACAACTCACTGAGGAAATCATGGCAGTGTCTCACTCTGTTGTCTCCAGCATAATTCTGGATGAGATGGGCCGTGAGGTGGGAACACAAGGATCCACCCAGTCAATCTCGGGCTGCCAAAGGACCACCCACGGTCCTTGGCAGGTCCCCGATGTCCATGCTGGAGGGCCTGCACGTCCCTCACTGGAGGAGAAGCCAGACAGGCAATTTCCTAATGGAAGGAGTGCAAATGGCCTGAGAACAGAGCTCCCTTTAACACTGTTAATGTCACCTTGCTCTATCCTAGGCATGGTGCCCTTCATGTAGAGAAAAGAAAGTTATTCCTGGGACACAGCTCCCTGCTATTATCAGAGGGTATTGTTCTGCCTCCCCCCTGGAAAGCCAAGATGTAGCCCCATGGGGCTGTGCATCCACCAGCACACCCAGAGCTACCCATCCCTGTGTGCCAGCACTGGCACTGGGACAGTGCTCTCCATCCCACCCATCCAGGGACCCACTCACAGGTGCAAAAGACAATTCATTTAAGCAGAGGAAGTTCACAGGCAGCATTAAGTAACGATAATTCTAGGGAGAAACAGAAGCTTTTGGCAGCAGGACTTGGTTTGAGTGCTCACACTTGGAGAAAGTTTGGAAGCTCATGTTTTGACATCCCTGCTGGTTGCTGTGGTGTCAATAGTGTAGGGACCCTCAAGCAGAGTGTTTCTAACTCCTTTTTTTTTTTTACAGATGTGATTCAGTGCAAATCCATTTAGCTGCATTACCTGGAGGATGTGGAGGATTAAGAAGCAGGTAATTGCCAAAGACTTAGAGAGCAGAACTATTAGTTGTATTAAATCACCAAAGATGGTGCAGATGAGATGGGTTCCTGTATTTAGATCAGTCCCCACAGCCTTGCAGAAGCAGCAGAGCCAGAGGAATGCAGAGCCTGCACACTTCAGTAATAATGAATTGTTCCATTGTTAATTTTAATGGGAAGGTTCACTAACTAGGAGTTTTTAAACTGCGGGGGGTTACCCTGGCAATGACCAAGATCTATGGGCAGGCCCAATGTTCCCTGGTGCTCTCCTGGATTGGGAAATCATGAGCAGAACTTGTGCAAACTCCCCACCTCTGGCTGCCATGTGCTGGGCCGATGCCTGGGTGCTCAGCCACAGCAAGCCCCAGCTCTTTCTGGTGCTGGTGGCACGAGCAGCAGGTGGACAAACTGTGTGGGACAGCAAGGGGGGCAGAGCAGGGGTGGGAGGCAGGCTCTGGGGTGCCTCAGAGGGAATGGGACCCCTTTGCTGGGGCTGTGTCCCAATGTGCCCACATGCAGCTGCTCCTGAGCTCCAGAGCCCTGGCCCTCTCCACAGTGCCTGAGGGACACTGCTACCACACACAGCAAGCAAGAGATCACCTGCAGGGCCTCTCAGGTGGAAGGAGCTGCCAAGGACCCTCCTTCCTGCAGCATCAGGCTGCTCCTGCTGTTCATTCCTTCCACAGCTCCAGTAGGGAGCTGACCCAGATGTTCCTCATTAACAAGAGAGGACATCCCCCCAGTCCCTTTTGCTCCCAGCTCCACGGCAGCTGCAGAATGTGGGAACCTTTGCCTGCTGGCAGTGGGTGCTGCTCTGGTGGAAAGCCCTGAGTGCCAGCTCTGCTCCCTCCCTTCCACACAGATTGATGGTGCAATGAGCCCAGAACCTGTGGCCTGGTCTCCTGGGAGAAAGGCAATGAAGCATGTGGGCCATGTCTGGAAATCAGATGCCCTGTGGGTGATTCATTTGCATTCCCTCTGCTCATGCACTAAAAGATCATCTGTCCTGTCCAGACAAGTTTCATCAGCGTGAGCAACAGCAAAAGCCAGCAATATTCCAAAATGACAATATCTGAGAGCCTGGAGCTGACAGGATCCACCTGTGGGAAACAGCCCACAGGTGTTCTCAGGGAACATCTGGTGGGCACCGTTTAAAGAATGTGAACAGTGAAACACCTTTCCTGGAACAGAGAAAGCCATCAAAGACCATGGCAGGCTCCTGGCTGATGAAGGTTCCACATTTTCCAGCCTCACCACTCCAAAATCCACAGGGCAAACAGCTCTGTTCACACCTGCTGAATGCCAGGGGGGGAAGTCCCAGTAGCACCCAGCCAAGGGAAGGTTAAATGCCAGGCACACACCACCTCCACCACTGGAGATATCACCCAACAGGCTGAGATGAGGAATGAGGGCACTCTGCTGTTCCCTGCACCTTCTGTCCCCATGAACTCCTGCTGCACTGGCCACAGGGCAAAGATTTCTGTGTCTCAGCCCTGGCCTCCACAGAGGCTCCTTTCCCAACATCCTGGGATCTGCATTTGAGGAGGATACTGGGAAGGTGGATTCCCTGCTCCCTCCTCCCTGAGCAGGCAGTGTTTGCTTCTGGCTTCTCTAACAGCTCTGGGGAAGGGCTTCTGCCAGACAGCTTGTGGCTCTCAAGGTGACCTGTCAGGTCTGACTGTCACAATCTGTCAGGTCTGACTGTCACAGTCTGATCCTCCATCCCCCTAGCTGCTCTGAACCTGTGCAGTCTATGTCTGCCTGAGATCTGGGCACCTCCAGTGCCTCACAGGAATCTCAGTGCTGTGCCAGGGCAAAAGCAGCTCTCCTTTAAGGTCTGCCTTATACAGAATTATGGACTCATAGAGGCTGGAAAAGGCCTCTAAGATCATGTCCAGCAATTAAGCCAGCACTGCCAAGGCCACCACTAAACCATGTCCCCAGATGCCACTCCATACATCTCAGGAATGATTCTAGGGATGGTGACTCCAGGGTAGCCATGGACATCTTGTGCTAGGACTTGACAAGCCTTTCAGGGAGGGTTTATTCCCTAAATTCAGCCTAAACCACCCCTGGCACAACTTGAAGCTGTTTCCTCTTGTCCTATCCCTTGTTCCCTGGGAGCAGAGCCCAACATCCCTTGGCTGCCCACTCCTGTCAGGGAGCTGTGGAGAGCCAGAAGGTCCCCCCTGAGCCTCCAGATCCCTCAGAGTCCCCCAGATCCCTCAGGCACTCCTCACCAGATTACTGCTCCAGACCCTTCACCTTGAGGGTGCATTGTTGGGTGTACAGCAACATCTCTGCTCATGCTCTCCCTTCTGAAGATCTCAGTCTCACAAGAAAGCACCTGGAGCTTGTTTCAGAGAACATGGAGAACATTGATCCCAGCCCTGGAGCTCTGTCACATATCCAAGACCTGGGCTAGCCAAGGTGGAACTTTAAAATAAGAAGAATTATGAGACAAATAATGTGTAACAAAAGAGAGACAAAGCTCCTCTAGAACAACTCTAAGACTCGCTCATGTGCTAAGAAGAGCTGCAGTCACGGAGGTGGGATAGGTCACCCCTCAGCCAAGATACCTCAATGTCTCAGGGTAACAAAGAGCCCTTTTATGTCCAGTCATGAACTTGGTGGTTAAAGTTAAATCTCTATCAGGAATAGCAAGGACAAGCCAAGGAACAGTGGAAAACTTCTGATGTATCTCAGAGTCAGACCTCAGACAAAAAATTGCACAGATCTGAAACTCCTTCACATCTGCCAAGCAAAAGAATATCATAACTAAATATTAATTTTTATTTGGACCTTTAGAAAAATCATGGCTGCGCCCTGCCCCAGAAGGCTCATGCTGTTGTGTAATCTGTTGTGTAGGGCTCTGGGAAAGACTGTGGGACTGGAGTTACAGGGCATCAGTATCACCCCTGTACCCCCAAACTGTTGTGAGAAACATGGTCAGGGAGGATGTCACATAGCTGATGAGAATCATTGCAGAAAGAACCAGATATAAAGTGAATAAATCAGATTGATTCATTAGAATTGGACTGATTTATCAAGATCGAGCAGAATCCTGCCTACAACAGCAACCAGCATCTACAGCATGCTCTGGAAGATCAAGGACAACAATCAGATTAGCTAAAGCATGATTCTAATCTGTTATGGCCATGAATTAACATGGTGATAACAGGATCTGGGAAAAGAGCCTCGATCTCCACAGCAGCCTGCAAAAACCTGCCAGGGAGAAGTGCAAGCAGCTGGAGTTGGGCAAGTTCATGGAGATATGAACTGGTTCTGGCTGGGATGGAGGAAGTTTTCCTCATCTACAGCCCGTGGGGTGCTGTAGTTTGGGTCTGTGACTATGCTGATAACACTCCAGTGTCCTGGCTACTGCTGAGGGGGGCTTGCACAGCAGCCTTCCCTCTCTGTCCCCACCAGGAGTCTGGGAGCATGTGGGAAGTGGGGACAGAACACAGCTTGGACAGCTGTGACCTGAGCTGATCAAAAGGATGTCCCACATCCTATGACATCGGGCTCAGCACCGAAAACTGTGGGAAAAGGGCAGCAAGGGGGCACATTTGTGGTTGTGACATTTGTCTTCCCAAGGAGCCATGAGGTGTGACAAAGCCTTGCTTCCCTGGAAACACCTGACTGGCGTGGGAAGCAGTGCATGACTCCCTTGTTTTGTTGTTCTTTCACACCCAGCTTTGCTCTACCTCCTAAACTGTCTTTGTCTTGACCCATGAGAATTCCCAGTGTTGCCATTCTGATTCTCTCCCTGCTCCTGCTGGGGTGAGGGACTGGGCATCCTGGGTGGGATCTGAGCTGCTGGTCAGGAGCAGCAGGCACAGGCTGCCTTGCAGGGAAGCTCTCTGGGCCAGTGCAGTCAGCCTTGGATTTGCTGCAGCTCATCGAGTGCCTTGGAGTTTTCCCTGGATGTGTCCTGTTTGTTGATCACCTCTTCTGAGAAGCCCCAACCCACACCACCTCTTCTTTTGCCTGGACTTGAGCAGCCACTCAGCCATCCCAGCCTGCCTTCCTTCTGGGGCAGCCCCACCAATGTGCAGCTCAGTCCCTAATCCTGGGCTGCCTGCAAGGAAAAGCCCAGGACAAAGAGGGAGAAACTGCTCCCCACCTGCTTCATCAGGCAAGATTTCCTCCTCCTACAGTCTCACAGATACTCAGGGGCTTTTTTACTTGGTTTTCCCACCTAATCTGTTGCTCTCTACTGCCATGGCTTTATCAGCCAGCACCATTCTGAGCTGTGGCTTACCCTCCCTCTCTGAGCTGAACCTTAGGGGGGAGCAAAGCACAATCCAGCCAGTTCCATAAATATTATTGCCATCCACACACAGCTCAGATTCTGGGCCAGATCAGCATTCTGCAACTCTCTGGAGGCAACAGAAACAGTTCTGGGAGAAGGGACTGCGCTGGGTGACAGAGATGGATAAACTGCTGGCATCCCAGGGGAGAGCAGCCTGGAGATATTTGTCTCCTCTTGCTGGAAACTGTAATGAACAGGCAGCAAAAAGCAGTTGTTGACACTGTAAAATGGAGAATAGCATTTTTATCAGAACTGAAAATTGTTGATGGTTTGCAGTAATTTTTGGCTGATAATTATCTGTGTGCAGACCAAAGACTTCCCTAAAAGAAACATTATGGCTGAAAGCTTTTGAAAAATGCCTTTTGGACTTTTGGCCTTCTCAAGAGGACATTTCAAAAACAGCAGCTGTGAAATTCAGCCAGAAGAAACTGAGGATCCAGCCCAAAGGATGCATCCTGATTCTAGGGACACATGGCAGACAGGATCCTGTCATTCCTCCCTTCTGACGCAGCCCATGCGGGCAGACTTCCCTTGCGGTACCAGTGCTGACAATCCAGTCATTTCTGAACGCTTCCCCGGGGAGCTGCTGATCCTGCCAGCACCTAAACCAGAACAGCCTGCATCTCTGTGGCCAGTCAGCATCACAGCCCTGCCGCCCAGAGCAGGGCATGATTTATGGAGTCTCCGAGCATTCGTGACAGCAGAGGAGGGGAGCAGCTGGGTGCTGTTCGATACTCGGCTGCTCGGCCGGAGCTCGGAGCCCAAGGTAGGAATGAGGTAGGAGATGAATCTCAGCTGCATTCCTCACCATGCTCGCTGCCTTCTAAGGACAAAGAGATGCCTGCGGGGATTTGGGCTGAGGTGCTCTCCAGCCAAGCGCGGCGATGGCCTGGCAGCGCTGGGAGCTCCTCGGGAGGGACAGGCTGTGTGTCGGAGATGCTGGGAGCTGGCTCCTCTCAGTGATGTCTGAGGAACGAGCGGCTCTCCATTGACTCCAGGGTGTCAGCAGGAAGCCACAAGGCATCAGGGCTCTGGCTTTGTCTCATCCTCCGGTGGGTGGTCCCCAAGCACCGGGAACAGCCTTTCTTCTGCTGTTCAAGTGGCTGGTGAGCATCTCCCGTCTCCAGCCGGAGCTGCCGCGCCGCGCTCCCCGCACCGCGGGTGGGGAGGCACCGGCACCCCCGACTGCGGGGAAAAACTGCACCCACCAGGACAACTGGGAAAGAGCTGGGGAGGGCTGGGGACCTGCAGCCTCCTGCGAGGAGCCAGATCGCTCTTGTGGGAATTTAGCAATGGAAAAACTGCTGTGGATGGACCTGACCCCCCTCCTCCCCAACGTGACTCAGGTATTGCTCTGCGGGCCCTGAGCAGTAGAAAGTGAAACCTGATGCCCTGCAGAGCCTGCGACACAGGAGAAAACCCCCACGGGATTGTCCTGGGGAGTCCCACTCCAGTGCCTGGCTTCACTTATGGCCCCCCAGTAATGAGGGGTGGGCGCGGGACAGGGCAGCACCAACGAGAGAGGAGGATGGCGAAGGCTGTGCAGATCCACAGCAGGGGTAAGGGTCGAAGCTGATCCCAGATTTCTCCACGCTCTGGGAGAGAGGTGATTGGTGCTGGAAGGAGGCTGAAGAGGGCAGGATGCTGGGCCCGTCTCCGTGGAGTGCAGGGGGACCAGCACACAGGAGCTCTCTCCATGCCCAGCAGCACTGGGATTTGCTCCAGCTTCCACTCCAGTCTCTGAGCCCTGCGAGTTCCCAAACTCCTCACAGCAAATGGCTCAAGCACCAGGGACCTGTTTTGTGATGTCTACAGAGCAATCAGGGTGTCTCGGAAAGAATGGTGAAAATGTCTGATTTCACTTTTTATGCTAAAACTTTTTTCTACTGTAGACACCCTTCTGAAGGGCAGAGAAACTTGGATTTGGGAATTATGCCTGCACACAGTTCTTCCATCAAACCTGAGCCAGTCAGCTCCGCTTTTCCTGTGTAGACAAAACCCAATTCCAAGCTGAAATTTCCTTAAGACACATCTTGTATTTCAGGATTTTTTGGTGCTACTTTCATCTCCAATCCACATATTGCAGGCCTATAATAATAATAATAACAATAATAATGGTAATAATAATAGTAATAATAGTAGCAATAATGATAATACCTTTTGTATGTACATAGCACCTTTCATCCAAGGATCTAAGTCACAATTACAGCCCCACACATTCCTGTACATTACAGCCCTATAATTCTAAGACTGTTCAAGTATCCAGACTTCAAAGGGAATGTGGATTTCCCCTCCAGCCCAGTCATGGTGCCCAACATGCTGGAGATGTTTCAAAGGGGTTTCAAAGGTGCCTTGGCAGTAGCCAGAGGTAGTCAGAAGAGCCAGAGGAGCTCTCTGAAGCTAAAAAGAGCCTTCATGGATTCTTTCCTTCCCTCTCCCAGCCCCTCTTTAGTCTCCCTGGGAACTCAGCACAGCCCTGGGATGAGGGTGATGCTCCCATGAGACCTTTGTGTCTGTGCAGTGGGAGGGGAAAAGACAGAAATGGTGTTGAAAGGAAAAGTAAATGACAGCATAGGCTCATCTGGATGACTGTGACTTCCAGGCAAAGTAGAACCCACAGCGTTTTGGTCAAAAATAAGTTCACAGAAAAATTATGTTCCACTAAAAAAACAGTGGGGCTGGGGGAAATGGTGGAATTTTTCATTGTAAGACCTTTTCTCTTTTTTTTTTTTTTTTTTAAAAGGGTTTAAAGATTTTCAGGTGACTCAAAAAAGAAATTACTCTATTTTGGGTCAAAGCAACATGTTTTGGGGGTAGTCAGAGAAAACATGTTGTGTTTTGGTTCGGTTTAGTTTTAATTGACTGGGAAACCTGAAAAGAACATCCCTATTTGTTTAACCCAAGCCAGCCCTTTCCCTCCTTTTTGGGCTTAGCAAAGAGCAGGACTAGCTGCTATTTACCTCAATCCATCCAGGAAGAATTGTGCTGAAAGTGAGGGAGCTTCCTACAAAAAACAGAATTTGGGGTTTACAGCATCTCTGGCCAAGCTGACATTTCCCAGCTGGGTTCACTTCCTCCGTGGAGCCCTCCAGTGCTGCCCAAGCTCTGAGCAGCTGCTGCCTGTGGCTGTGAGGAGTGTTTGGGTAGCTGCTCTGACTTGTGGCTGCTCCGTGAGAGAGAAGTGATGAGGTCAGCGGACATGAAAGGCAGGCACTAAACCTGAGAGTTCAGTGGTGCTTTGCTTCATGTGGTGGCTGAACAAATGGAAAGCTCGAGACTTTTAAAAGGTGTTTTAGCTTCAGAGGTCCAGACATGTGGCTGGAAAGTGTGGAGAGTCTCCAGCTCTTCCGGAGAGCCAGTTTGATCAATTGATCTCAAAGCACCTTGGGGAGGTTTATTAGTAGTGCTTTAAAGATAGGGAGACAGAGGCACAGGAAAAGAAAAGGGTTTTGGGGTCAACCATAAGGCTGAGACAGAGCTAGAAACTTGTTCCTCGTGCTGCATCTCCCACCTGTACTACATCAGGGAGCCAAAGCTCGTGGGACACCTGTCTGTTCCCAAAAATCTGAGTCCTTGTGTCCCTTCACCCAGGAGAAACTCTTTCCTCAGAGCATCTGTGAGATGGTCAGTGTAAGGTCACCCCTGGAACAGGACTTGGTCCACCTCACAGCCTCACCAGAGCACTCAGTGGAGGAGCAGGGTGGTTTCCACAGCGTGTGCGAGCTCACCTCAGGCACACCACACTAACCAGCATGGGCTGCAACACATTTCCTCTCCCCCTTCTTCAATAAATCATGGCTTCCAGCATTCATGCTTTTGTCACTAATAAATCTTCTGCTGTCTTACACCACATGAAAGCACAACAATACCTAAACTGGTAAGCACTTCCCTGCACAGGACGCAGCTGCAAACACAACCTGCAGCACAGGAACTTGCTGCTTGGCCCTGAGCTGAGAGAAGTTACAGACAGCAGGTACAGGAAGGCTGTCTGGAGCAGGAATGCTCCAGAAAGCCCCACATGGTGTTTCCAGCTCAGAGGTAAAACCACTCTGTGCAAGAGGACCTCGTTAATGCATGGAGCACAGGAAATTAGTGCAGCATGCAAACCCCACCTGCACCACTAATCAAGGTCCTGTCGTGGTTGTGGTGCCTTTGGTTCTGCCAGTAGCACACACCTGACCCTAAAGATACATCTCTGTCCTTTGGTATATGAGGCCACCTTCCAGTTTTGGGACAGGGCCTTGGGACAGCATCAGGGACAACAGCCTGGGACGCTCTCTGGGCACTCCCATGCCCCTGTGCCCAGGGAGAAGAAAGCCAGAGAGTGCAGCTGTGTGGATCTGCATCTCATTCTTCCCCTGGGAGCTGTGAGCTGAGCAGCACTGAAGTCCTGGTTTGTGTCCTTAGCCAGGATGACTCCAGGCTCCCTAGGGAGTGGAACAAGCCCAGAGGAGGCTTCTAAGCTGGCACAGGGCTGGAGCCTCTCTGCTGTGAAGCCAGGCTGAGAGACCTGGGGTGGTCTCCTGGAGAAAGCTCCAGGGAGACCTCAGAGCCCCTTTCAGTGCTTAAAGGGGCTCTAGGAGAGCTGGAGAGGGACTTTAGACAAGGGCCTGGAGGGACAGGGCAAGGGGGAACGGCTTCCCACTGCCAGAGATGTTTGGAGATTGGGGTATTGGGAAGAAATTCTCCCCTGTGAGGGTGGGCAGGCCCTGGAACAGGGTGCCCAGAGCAGCTGTGGCTGCCCCTGGATCCCTGAAGTGTCCAAGGCCAGGTTTGACAGGGCTTGGAGCAAACTGGGCTAGTGGAAAGTGTCTCTGCCATGGCAGGCAGGTGGAACAGGATGAACTTTCAGGTACTTTCCAATCCAAACCATTCCGGGATCCCATTCTGAGATCCTGTGATTCTAAGATGAAATTCTCACATGTCTGGTTCCTTTCTCAGCCCCCAGGCACTGAGGGGCTGGTGGGGGCATTTTCAAGGATGCAGAACCAGGGTAAAGCAGAACAGCGGAGATTGTTTCCTGCAACCAGAATTTTTTCTTGTGTTCTCTGGGGAAGACAGGAGATGAATTTCTATCTAAAGGTGCAAATGTCTTTCCTGCAGGTTTCATGCAAAGATGAATGTTTGCTTTACTGAGGTTGAGAAATGCCCACAATTGTGAATTCTCTTGAAGTCTCAAGACACAATTATACCCAAAGCCCTCCCCCACATCAGATGACATCCTTGGGAAAGTGACTTGTGCCTTCTGATCCTGCAGGTCCCTGAGATCCCTGAATCTGTCCACAGGTCCCACTGCCAGCAGCGCCCATTGCTCCATGCCCGTGGCATTGCTGGCAGTGGAGGGGGTGGAATGTCCATGGGGCTGGTGGCCCTCGGAGCTCAGTGTCACACTACAAAGCCTTTCAGCCTGTGTGTAGGGCAGCCCCCATGCCTGCATGGCCCTGGTCTCCCCTGCCACACTTGGCAGAGGAGGCCACATTTCTGCTCCCCTTCCACCCCTGCTGTTCCCACCGTGGCACATCTGATGGGATGATGACAAGTGGTGCTTGGGCTTCTCCTTCCCTTTGAACAAAGGGAATGCTCCTAATTGGTGCCCCACGGGGATGTTCAGTACTGGAAACCATCCTGTCTCCCGGGCTCTCTTTGTAGTGGGACCTGTGGCTGCTCACAAGAAGAGACAGCATGTCCCTCGCACATGTCCTGCCCTTACAGGTGTGTTCTATTTGATCCACACCCATGGGGACTGCTTTTCATTTGCAAATCCTTCAAAGGGGTTGAAACAGCTACAGGAAGGCCTGCAAACAAGACCAAGGAAGACAGAGAGCTGTGGATAGCTTGAGAGATCTGTCCATCCATGGAGGGGAGGAGACTGGGAGCTGCCCTCCTTCATCAGTGATCCCTAAGCCTGGGCTGGTGCATCTGGGAATGGTTTTACATGAGCCCTTTTTGGGTCCTTGATACACCTCTGCAGGACTGGAGGCACCCCCTGAGCTTCCCTGAATCCTCCCTATGCTCTCCATTCTGGCACAGGCTCCACACAGGACCTCTTGGCTCTGTTTTGCCTGGGCTGCAACATGATGCTCCTCACAAATATGGTTTCTGATCTCTTTTCTGCTCCTACTAAACTCAAGTTACTCTCCAAGACCTCAGACTCCTCCCAGCCCTGACAGTCCTGCCCCATCCCTTCCCACCACTTCTCAGAGCGCTGCTTGGTGATCCCTCCACTCCTCTCCCTCTGCTCCTTGTCCCACCGGCAGGATCCCATCCCTGAGACCCAACCCAGCCCCTCGGAGGAGGGATCTGGGCAGCAGCGTGTTCCACAGGCACGGAGGCCTTTTGGCCTCCTGGCTGAGTGTCTGGTCTCCCAGGCAGCCGGTGCCCTGTTGTTGGCAGAGGGTGCTCCCCACGCAGCCCGGAGGGTGGCAGGGGTCCCTCAGCTCCCGCCGCAGAGAGCTGGGAAGCGCAGAGCTCCCCTTCCCTCCCCCAGCCTGCTGCTGCTCCCTGACCCAGGCAGGTGCAGAGGGGGAGAGGCATTTGCAGCCCCATCGCTGCCTTTTGGCACCAGAGCCCCTACCAGAATCAAAGAGCTTTTCAAAGCAAACCTTAAACTCCTTTAATCGCCAGCGAGAGCTCCTCCCACACAGATCTAAGGGCCATGAGCTCAGTGTTTTCGTTGCCCCAGGCAGATTTATGAGCTTATTCTTCAAGAAAGGGCGGGAGAGAGGGGAGGCTGTGGCATATTGCTTAGCCTGGGGGGCGGGCAGGGAGCAGAGAGGGGAGCGAGGCTTTGCGGTGGAAGGACGCTGAGGAGAGCCGGGCTCCGCCGCGGCTCTCGGGAGTGGAGGACAGGAAAAGCGGGATGGGGCTGAGCGATTGGAACCCAGGGAATGTGCCCGCCAAGCAGCAGCTCCCTCCACTCTCCCAGCCGTGCTCCGGGCCCGGCCGCCCTCCCCTCGGCTCCTCTGCGGAGCATCCATCCCGCAAAGCCCGACCGCCCTGCTCCCGTCCCTGCCGGACTGTCCTGCGAGCACTTTGCAGAGGGCAGGAGGAGGGACGAGGCGTGCTGGCAGTCGCACACGGCTGTCCAGCCCCAGCTCTGTGCACATTGGCTCTAAGCATCCCCAGCGCTGCCTTCCCTCTCGCTCCCCGTCCGCACCTGCTCCGCTCTGCCAGCGAGCGCGGCGCCTGCTGCCAGCACTGCAGCAAGTGCAGCAAAGGTCTGGCTGCTGCCTCTCCTGCAAAGTGACCAGGGCATCAGCTGGTGGTTTTGGGAGGGGGCAGATCCTGCATCTCCCCTCATGCAGGAGTAGAATTCAAAGTGGGTCCCTTCCAGCTCAGAAGATTCCATGATTCTGTGGTGTCTGAGAGTGCCCCACCAAGAATCAGACATCTGCTCACATCCAGATACCTGTTACCACTTCCCAGCCTAGTAAGAGATGCCTGTTTCCTTTTGAACTGGGATCCTGGGGAGCTCTTAGCTGCATTGGCACAGCAGGCACAGCCCCCTGGATTGTCACCTGCAGCACTGCCTGTTGTGGCTGGAAGGAATTGAGGGATGCAATCCTCACTCATGCACCAATTTCCTCCAGAGAGCACAACATCTCATTAATCCCAACAGTACCCCCACTGGGAAGAGAACAGCCAAGTAAAGGGAACACTGCTGGACCTAAAGCTTCTACCTCATGGCATCAAGAGCAGAGAAGGAGCAGAGCCCATGGCAGAAAAGGAGCTTGGGAGATGAAGTGGCAGGAGGAAATAGGAAGAGAAGAAACTCATTGGAAATTCAGAGACTTTTGGACTTCCTTTCCCTTGAGCCTAGAACAAAGGCCCAGCGTGTCAGTATTTAGTATAGAACAAAAAAATTAATAGACAGTGTTTAAAATGCTTTGCTTTGGTAGTCTTGAAGTCTTGCAATGTAGATATTAAATGGCTTATGGGTAAATGTAACACCAGCAGGTGAATATATGTAAATGGAAACTTTTTTTAGAAAGACAAAATGAAGTGAAAACATTGAAATAATCTCTCCTGATTGAACTTGTTACTACATTTCTACCCTTTACAGTCCCATGAACACTGTCCAATTTCATTAAGCTTTTCCTTTTAATTAAATGAGATATTGCTTGGGAAATCATCCCACCAAACACGCTCTTCAGGCAGATCTAGGATGGACTTGACTATTAAGGCATGCTGAAAGCTCTGGGGCTCAGCCTGGAGAAGAGAAGGCTCTGGGGAGATCTTAGAGTGCCTAAAGGGGCTTAAAGAAAAGAGGGAGAGCAGCTGTTTACAGGACAGATAGTGACAGGATAAGGGAGAATGGTTTCCCACAGACAGAAGGCAGATTTTGATTATATGTTCGGAAGAAATTCTTCCCTGTGAGGGTGGGGATGCCCTGACACGGGGTGCCCAGAGAAGCTATGGCTGCCCCATCCCTGGAAGTGTTTGGGGTAAGGTTGGATGGGATTTGGAGCAACCTGGACTAGTGGAAGGTGGAATGAGATGATCCTCAAGGTGTCTTCCAACTCAAACTATTCTGTGACTCTATGATTAATGGTCCTGCAACTCTGGCTTTGCTCTGAGCACTCCCACCCACTCCTCACTCCCTCCATCCTCCTGATCTGAGCTCCCTCACCACTATTTTGTCTGCTTGCCCTGGAGTTTGCTCTTTCCACTGCTCTGCCCTGAGCCTTGAGTCCAGACACACAACCATGAAGAATCATGCTCATCATCCTCAATGCAGGGATGAAGGCAATACTGAGCACTGCTGTGGGCCAAGGGACCAGGGCATTTCAGCACTTGCTGGGCTGGGAGTTCCTCCTTGCCCAGGGGACACAGAAGGCCATTTGGAAACACTTGCTCAAGAGCTCTGCTGTTTCCTTGTAGCTGTTCAGTTTCTATCATAAGATGTGCCTGATCCCAGATTTTCTCCGTTTGGTTTTCTCGTCCTTGCAGGCTAGAGAGCACAGGACAGGAATTACTGCTTCTGGTTAGTGCTCATCTGCCTGCTCCAGAGGGAAACACCAGAGCCTTGGATTCAGTGCCAGCAGCTCTCCCTGACATCAGGGGCTCAGGCAGGTCTTGGTTTGGACCAGCCCAAAAGACAATCCCAAAGTGCCATCATGCAGGAGCACTGGGAGATGTTCTCCCCTGGGGCCTTCATAGCAACGTGCCAGCAAAAAGCCACTGTGACCCATGGGAGACCCTGAGGTTGTATTCGAGGTGCTGGGCAACTGGAGCTGAACCCAGCTGGCTGCCCTTCAGATCTTTGAGGTCCTGCTGGCAAGGATGCAGCGAGGATGCAGAGCACACTTGTGTCCCCATGAAGTGCCTGTATGGAGTCAGCAGATGGACTTTGCAGAGCCCTTTTGAAGGAACTCAAATCCCTGACAGTCAGGAGACCCTTGTTTGCCCTGGTATTTTAGGTTAGGACAAAATAAAGTTCCTCAAAGCTGATCAATGGTGAATCCACAGCCATGTGCAGAGCCCAGTTCTTCAAGTGCCTCTCACGAGCTTTATCTCCCTCATCCACAACCCCAAGCCCACAAACAGTTCCTGTTGCTCCTGCTTTTGTTGCCCTTCTCCCAGGCATTCTGGGCATTCCTGAGATGGGATTGTGGACTTTGGACTGTACAGGGCAGGAATGGCACTTCCATTAGTCTGTCAGCAGGAAAGAAGGTCAAGCAGAGAGCAGCCCCTAGTCTGCTGCCAGCTGCCAGTAGTAGTGTTTGGTAGTCCTGGGCTCTATCTTGGCCTGAGAAGTGGGAGAGTCTGGGAGAGAGTCTGCACCTTTGTGGTGTGTTTGGATGGGTCCTGTGCAACTCTGGGGCTCCTCTGGTAACCATGGCATGAAGAAGAAGCTGTAGATGGGCCCTGGCACCGGGCAAGCATCAGGCACACTCACTGGTCTGTGCCAAAATCACCTGGGGCAGAAGGGCAGCATTGGCCCTAGGAAGGGACTTAATTTCCCCTTTGCATTGGGATTTTGTGCTCTCTGCATTTTTGGCTGCTCCCCCTTTCTCCCTAGGGTGTGTGACTGCCCCAAAGGCACACTCAAGGGTCCCTGTCACCCCTGCAGGAAACCCCAACTCCTTGGAAGCCTTAATCACCCCTTCAGGCCCAACACCCTCCCCAGAGCTTCTAGAGGACAGCCACACATCCTGTCCCCCTTGCTGGTGTCCCAGCTCCTGTGGCAGCTCTTGACATGCCCCCCATCCTAGGGGGTTGTGGTGGCTGTCCTTACCACAGGAGGGGCTGCAAGGGGCAGAGGTTGCACATGGGGAGGGTCTTGGGCTGAGGGGAGCTGCCTTCAGCTCTGCTGTTCATATTGCACCTGCTACGTACCGAGCCTCCAGACCTGCTGCCTCACCTACCTGCAGCTCTGTGGGTGTTTAGAAAATTCAAATATCAAGAAAAATGCCTCTTTCCCTCACCCTGCCCTATGCTGGATCCAGCGCTGTGTGATCTGGGAAGTGTCTGCTCAGCTTCAAAGCATCCCTGTCTCCTGCACATCCCTGTCAGGGGTCTGTGTGGCACCTGACTCCAGGGGGTAGCTCAGAGAAGAGTGGCCAATGCAGGGCCCCAGACTCCCAGTGCGATGCTAAATTCCAGACAGTGTCTCAAAATGTCTTTGCAAGGTGAGAACAGCCCTGAAGACTTCTGGTCCTGTTCTCCTCAGAGGAAACAGTGTGGAGAATGAGAAGCTTTCTGTCTGGGAACCCTCATGAGATGCTTGGTGATACCTGGGAGCAGCCAGGACCTGCTGATTTCCCCTCCCCCCAGATCCTGCTGTGACAGCAACAGCCTGACAGCCTCATCAGCTGTGTCCTGCCCCAGGTCTCTGCTGGTTTTCCAGGACAGAGAATGGCACTGCAGGCCATGCCTGGCTCCATGGTGAGGTGTGCAGGGGCCTGAGACAAGAACACAGCAGGCACTGGTGTTTCTGGGCCTGAGGCACAGAGCAGCAGAGCTGCCTGACCCCTCTGTGAGGCTGGGGAGGCCTGAGACCCTTAGGAACTAGGGGATGGCCCCTCCAGCTGAGCTTTGAGCCATGGTGCTTCTGGTGTCTGGCATCCTCGAGGTTTGTGTCCTTCATCTTCATCTCTTCCCCTGCAGTATCTCCATTGCCCCTCTCCCACAGGGCAGTGCTCCCCACTCTGCCCATGTCCCACACACTGCTCACACCAGCAGGTTTGATCATTCTTCACAAAAAAAAGGAGGAACAGAGGAGTGTTGCTGCTCTCTTTAACTATTGACTGGAAGGGTGTAGAGAAGCTGGAGCCAACATCTCCTAGGAGTTGCGCGGGGGAAGGATGAGAGGTAATGGGCACGAGATGAACCACAGGAAATTAGGAATTTTCAATTTGATACCAGGAAAAATGGAATAGTAAAAATGGAAAAAAGGTGAGGGAATCTTAGAGATACTCCTAAGATTATCCAGTAAGTCCAACTACTGGACAAAATCCTGACCAGCCTCAAAAGACAAACCTGTTTGAACGTGAATAAGAGACCATCAGAAGTGTATTCCAGTCTAGGATATCTGGGCAATCCTTCCAGTACCTCTCCATGTTCGTGTACTCCAGGCTGGGGATAAGGCACTGCTAGACCTGTGCAGGGTGTGGAGGTGTGTGTGCTCCCTGGCCAGCTGATGTCCACATGTGGCCATGGCATTACTGCCGTTGCCTTTCCATCCCAAGGTGTCCTCTGCTGAGACAGAATCTCCCTTTCTTTCCTACAAGTGATAGTTGGACAAGCCAGCACACCCTGGGAGGGATCTGGCAGTCACAAGCAGCATGGTGTCTTTTGCATTTTGGTGGAAGAGGAGCAGCCTTGGCAGACTGAGAGCATCACTTCACCCCTAGGATTGCCACCTGTCCCCCTTGCAGGGGCTGGTAGCCAGATACCTGGGGCTGGGAGGGTCAGGATGACATCCTAGGGCAGGGGGCTGCACTGAGCACCTGCACCCAATGGTGAGATCTTCCCAGTGACAGCCATGGGGACAGCTGAGGCCTGACCTGCACCCCCCATGTGATGCAATGTTCACCCTGGGGAGTCTGAGGTGGGGCTGCTCCACCAGGTCGCATGCAGGGGGTGCAGTGGTGCCATGCATCACAGCTAAGATTATATTTCCCATAAGATATTTCCCATTTCCCCATCCTCCTCCAAGCCCCTTTGTGCAGTTGCCTCTGCTGCACAGGAATTTCCTTTATGCAGCTCCACTCTCCTGCATCCCCAGCTTGCTGTTGTCCTTTCCAGAGAGCCCCCAGCAGCTCCAGCCAGCTCTGCTGCAGCCCCAGATCAACTCTCTGACACACACTGAGAGACAGAGATGAGGTATGTGACACAGGATTGTCACTGGCACCCCACTAAAGGGGAAATCTCTCCCATCTCCTTGACCACAGCTGCAATTTCACCAGTGGTGTCTCCACTGAAAACGCTTGGCTTTGGAGGGATGGGATCAGGATCAAGTTCAGAGAGGTACAGGAGAGAGCAAGGACAGGGTTCTTGCAGAGACAGGCACGGTGGAGGCAGGCACGGTGGAGGCGCAGCACTGTCAGGATGGGGCATGGACACCAGCTCATTAGTGGTGAGGCAGAGTCTAATCAAGGGTAATTACGAGGATCCTTTATTTTGCTCTGGAGGAAGTCCTGCTCTCCACAGTGCCAGTGACTTGCTGAGAAGACAGAGAATGGAGCAAAGAAGCTGGAAAGTTTCGCGAGCAGCTGCCCAACAGCTCCACGCTCTTGCTGCCATTCCAAGGCTCTCTCTTCAGCCCTGGTAGCTCTCCAAAGCAATCCAGCATTTCCTGACATATTTAAATGTAGACTTTAAGCCCGTATTTCCATGAAGAACTTAGATCTCACTCCAGTATCCATACTTTCTACAAGATTTATGTTGACTTGCTTTCACAAATCAGCCCTGGCTGCACACTTATACCTGGGAAATTAACCCCACATAACTTGCTAACAGCAGTGACAGCAACAGGGAGAAAACCCAGCTCTCCACTCCTCCTCCAGTCATTCCCAGTTCATCCTGACTTTCTACCTCCATCGTATCTGTTTGGTCCTCTCCCTGGCAGGGTTTAATGGAGAAGCACCAAACGAGTTGGCTTTCCCCAAAGCGAGAGGGAGGAAAACTGAGGCCCCCTCCAACACCCCCCGAGCCCGCCCAGCGCACGGTGCTCCCGGAGGGTCCCGCCAGGCACCCCCTGCGCGACGTGGGCTGGGGAG